>JADLZK010005743.1:0-133060 GCA_015847255.1 Hyparrhenia diplandra | reverse complement strand
GCCAGCCGGCTTAGCCGAGTTAACTACCTAGTCAGGCCGGTTGCACCCTTTAAACCGGCTTAGCTGGTTTACCAGCCGGCCAAGTGTTGGCGGTTGTTATCGACCATTTTGTTCCTCCAACTTATACCGCCAACTTTTTATTGTTTACTTGTTAGGAGTTAATTTCACATCCAAAGAAAAAAGGTTAGTCGGGGTTAAAGAGTTAGACGGAATTAGTAAGGTGTATATCTCTACATCATTATCCATAGTGGAGTTAATCTCACCGGGATATGCACAAGAGGTGTACCACACATCCTAGCATTACCTACGTACTAGTCTGTCACCCCAGCTGCAATGCTAAGAAATACGTGTATGATATTCTTGATATGCAAATTGAATCTTTGAAATAATATGAGCATGATATCTTCAAGTGCACAAATAGAAATACCATTGTAGCACTTCATCGGGAGTAAGTCCAGGTATCGTATTTATATATTACCACAGGGAAAGGGTAGGCTTATGGGTAGATTGATTGATTCACTTACAGTGTGGTAATGTAGAGTAAACCATATAAATCTAACTATACTCAAACCAGGATGAGTCACATAATAAAGATAATGATAAATGATATGATAACTGCCAAGTCAAAGATCATGGTATGCTACTAGAATGTATCATAAAAGGCTAAATTAACATGGTATAGGTAGAGCAGATAGAATATTCCTAGGTTACTCATATTCATATGTCAATGAATACTACAATTAGTGCAATACATCTAGTCATCATGGCAGGAAAGTAACATATCTACACATGGTAAACATTACTAAGGAAGATCAGGAACAAAGCAAGTCTACCATAGTACTAAAAGCTCAACTTGCCCTACATTCGGAGTGTGGACTACAAAGGACTCAATGGCAATATCACATCCACGATCTACCACAAGACCCAGAATATAGGGTGCAGTCGCAAGTAAACGTTGTATAAACACCATGTTTACACATTGTCGACCACCCACAAAGTGATCACCTAAGTGGGCGCTATATGACTCCATGCTTGAATATAAAGACAATCTAACTAAACTAGATATATAATCATAATAAACATTGAAGCATATAGCTAAGAATATAATCATTGAATAGAACAATGTCATAACAAATGTAACTAACCAAATACTTACAAATTAGATACAAGAGAGAAGCCACAAGAAGCTCGGCTTTCGCTACTTCTTGACGATCAGGAATCCAAGACAAGCTTGACTACCCTCTAGAACTAGCCTACATAGCTAATGCTCTAATTATGGTGGAACTAGGGCTTGGGATCTTGACTTGGTGTCTTGATGATGGGACTTGAATGACTTAGAATGAACTAGAATGAATTAGGGTTTCATCTAGGGGTTAGGGGTCTTGTTATATATCCCCGGAGGATGCACCGTGGCCCTTGGATCAAACCGACCCTGATAAATGGTGTAGATTACTCCTCAATGGCGGTGGTGAACCGATATAAGAAGGTAGAGGCTGATAGTGGGCCCCTTAGCTTGGCTGCCCTGGGGGTGGGCGCGGCCGCCCTGGCCCTATGCCAGGTGGGTCCCACCTTCAGGGGACTGTCTTTTGAGGTCTTCTAGATTGTTCTTTCTTAGTAGCCAAGTTGATTGCGTTGCAGATAAGTCTTTGCATCGTATGGTTTGCAAGCTTTGGCGTTTTCCTATTTAATCCCTAAAAATATATAAATCACCCAAACTTATGGAATTATGTATCAGGCCCCTAAACTATGTTGATATTTATTTTAAGCCCTTATTTTAGGTTTAGTTGACTATTAAAATTATACCGTAAAAGATACCAACAAAGGGTAGTGGTACTCTACTTCTACTTGCTCACTTCGGGCACCGGATCGCATGTGGTCTGCCAGGTGATGTCAGCCTCCAGCTCTACTCTCTAGCGGAACGTGGAGGAGTACTAGGGACGGACAAGGCTGTCACCACCTGCCGGCTACCTCACTAACAGAGGCTAAACAACAAACGAATGTAGCCTCTAGCCTAGACACCATGTCTATGCTATGAACTACTACTCTAGCATCGTACAGGGTATCCCGTCTTTATTAGGGGAGCATCCGCCATGGGGACTGTTCGTACTTCTTAACATCACTATAACCAATAGGTGGAGTTAATCTCACCTAAGGCCATATGAGCCATAGGCACTCAGTGTTTCTCCATCTCTTAGCTTTACCATAGGCTAGGTTGTCATCCCCAGCAGTAATGCTAGAAATGTATGTGTGCTATCTGTAATGTACCGGTTTGCAATTTTCTCTAGAATAAATATATATATCATTAAATTATCCGCAAGCGCACAAATAAAATAACACTATCACATTTCACCTGGAGGGATCCAGGTTTATCATTTATAATTCTACCACAGAGAGGAATATAAGGATGGTTGATATGCTTATTAGCGAGCATACTTATAAGAGAATCGGTCACTAGCACTTACTTTAGCAGGGGTAAGCCAATAATGTTATGATAATGATAAACAATGGCAGAGATAACACATAGAGATATAGGCATAGACTACTCACTACTCAAACTAACGTAGACTACGTTAAAAGACAAAATTCTTATGTAGTATTAAATTTACTAAGTCAAACATCTACCATGGGTCCTATATTATCATATATAGCATAACAACTCTGAATCTATGCATCTTGAAGATTTATAAGGAGAATCAGGAACAAAGCAAGATAATTCTCAAAACCATGTTCAACTAGTCTTATCAACGAGGGGTGGATTACAAAGGACTCAACAGGAATTCACACCCGCGATCTACCACACAACCCAGAATATAAGATGCATCCGCAGATAGATCATATCTAAGCACCATGCTTACATAAATATTTCTATCACCTAACCCACTCAAGATTTGAATTAGACGCTCTACGAATAGAGACATGAATCCATAATTAATCATAACTATATCAAATATACTACTAGAATAAACTAAGAACATAGCAAACCAACACTTAATATTGAAATAGAATAAAGTCATGCATACTGGATACAAGATAATACCAGTCTCGTGATGACTTGAAGATCGAGAATCCTGGGTTAGCAACATCCAGCTCTATTTGAATCTAACTTGCTAATCTAACTAGAGGAACTAGAACTAGGACTAGAACTAGACAAGTAGCTACCCTAATCTCTGGTGGAGAGGCTCTCTTCTACTTCTGCCTGGCTTGAATGAATTGGAACTGAGTTAGGGTTTCACCTAGGGGTCAGGGGGTCTGGTTATATAGCCCTAGGGGGATGAACCGTAGCCATTGGATCAAACCGACCTTGATTGATGGACAAGATTACTCCTCATAGGAGGTTATGAACCGACATAGGTGGATGGTGCCTGACAGGTGGGGCCAGGGTGCGGCCGCCCTCAGGGTCTGCTAGGTGGGTCCCACCTTCTTCTGTGTTGTCTCTGGTATCTTCTGGAATGTTCTTACGTGGGTTTCAAGCCAAGATACATTACGTACACGCCCTTGTGTCGTAGGGCTTTCAAACTCTGGGTTTTTTCCTGTTTAATCCCTGAAAATATACAATTCACCAAAACTTGTGGAAATCTGTTAGTGTAAGCCCTAAGTCTATGTGGATATTCATTTTATGCCCTTATTTCATGTTTAGTTGACATATAAAAGTATTCAATAAAAGATGTCAACAGGGATGGACGACGAACCCGCAAACTAGTATAGGTAGAGCTCAACTAAACAAAAGACATAAAATACTATAGGAACCACGAACACTTACTTAGCCAAGATCCTGTTGGGGAGCCAAGTTCATGCACGTAGAGGTACAAGCTCGACGAGACACCGACAAGTCTTCCACTTCCCCGCTCTCTTCCTCACATCTTGCCTTTGCAACTCTAGCTAGCTACTAGGGCATAGCCCTTTTGGAGTGGAAGCTCAAACTAGAAGTGGTGCTCTTAATCCTTTGTGTGATGTCTTTGGAGAGGGGCTCTATCCATCTATTTATATAGGGGGAAGGGTCGGTTTCATGCCCAAATTTGGGTTTCCCTGCATGCAACCGTCGTTGGAGTGTCAAGACAAACCGCTAGACAAGGCGCGGCCTGAGCGGAGCCAACATGGGTTTGGCCACGCCCGACCTAGCCCGCTAAAAGGTCCTAATGGCTAGAAGGGGGGGAGTAGTCTATAAAAATTTCTACAACAACACTTAAGCAACACCGTTAGTAAATAAGATGGCGAAGCAAATCAAGCGGTGCTACTAGCTAACTAGGCAAGCCACCTAGCAATTCTAGTGATTGTAATATCTCTAGTCACACAAAGGCTATGTTGCTAAGAGCTCCTAGGTGATCAAGATATACTAGACAATTCTATCACAAGAAGCTACACAAGATAATCAATCGAATAAGCTAAGCAAGCTACACAAGTCAACAATATGTGTGTAATGCGAAGAGGAGCTTGAATACAATACCGACGGTGTAGAGTAGTGGTTGTGGCCAATCACTAATGTCAATGAAGTCTCCAACGAGCAAAGCACACTTGACACGATGATTTTTACCGAGGTTCACATGTTTGCCGACACGCTACTCCTCGTTGTGGCGATACACCCACTTGATGATCCACAAGCTTAATGGTCGGTGCCAAATCCCACGGTGGGAGCTCAATGAATCACTCACAAGAGGGGATCCACAAGCCACGAGAAATCCACTAGTGATGCCTTTCATGAATCTCCCGTGGGGAAAGGCTCAATCCCTCACAAGTCCACCGGTGTGGCCTCGAACAAGCTCCAATCGAGCTCAACACCGCTATGAACTCCAAGCCGCTAGGGAACCAAGCAAATTCCTAAGATAACAAGAATCCCGCAGCTCCTCTAAGGATCAAGTGCTTCTAGATGCAATCAACAATGCAATGCACTTGGATTCTCACTCAATCTCACCAAAGATCGAAGTTAGGCAAGAGAGATGAGTGGAGGGGATTTTCTCAGCTCACAAGAGTGTTAGAATGATCAAATGTGCAAGAGAGAGCTCAAATGACCAGCCACACACATATATATAGGCTCCACCATGAAATAGAGCCGTTGGTGTTCAAAACATGCTCACTGCGCCCTGATCGGACGCTCCGGTCACGAGTCTGATCGGACGCTCCAGTCACGAGTCCGGTCAGATAGGACAAAGGCCTGGCCCCACACGCTGACAGCCCCGAGCCAGTGTCCGGTCGCTGACCGGACGCACCGTCGGCCAAAGTGCCGATTCCAGACCTTTCTGGAATCGACCGGACTCACCCTGACCGGACGCTCCGGTCGAGCGAGCTCCAGCGTCCGGTCGACTTCCAGCGTCCGGTCACCATCTAGTCTTGCTGATTTCTACAAAGTTCGTCGATTTGTTGTCACCTTTGCTCCAACTTGCTACCCAACAGTATACCAACTTGAGCACGAGGGTTAGCAAGATATCTCCATCAAATTGCATCCGGTGCAATAGAAAATATTCATCCCAAACCCAACTCAACCCTGCAAACCACCACTGCCTTTGCAAATGTGCCAACACCACCATGTGTACATCTCCATGTGCAAGTGTGTTAGCAATTTCACAATCAATTTCAAAGGCGAAGCTAGTGCACTAGATTCTAAATACATATGCAAGTCAATATGAATCTAGAGGCACTTCATCAACGGATTAGCCGTGGCATTCCCTCTTTATAGTCGGCTATCTATCCAAAATGTGATCACACTCTCTATAGTGTCTTAATCACCAAAAGCAAACCCTATCAAATTATACCTTTGCCTTGATCTTTGGGTCCTTTCCTTTCCAAAGTGAGCTCGATGATCCACCATGTCCATCATCAACGTCCATGTCCATGATCATGTTGCTCCACGTCATCCATGCAATCCTATCTCTTAAGCACACTTAGAGCAAAGGATTAGCATAATAAAGTGTCATCAATTTCCAAAACCAAACATGAGATTTCACCCGCCTCAAGACTGCCTTTCTGTGGTGGGCTTGTGGGCCAGTGTGGATCGTGTTCCTGGTGGGGCAACAGTCCATCTAATCGTGGATTTGGCCTGCTTGCCCTCCCTTGGACATGGCATGGTTCTGTAGTGCGCTTTTCGTCTTTATTTACCGCACTTTCACTTCTTTCCACTTTTAAACCTATAAAACGTATTTTCTTCCAATACAAGTGGAACTATGTTAGTAGTAAAGGTATATGTGACATAAGCTTGCCAATTTCTCATGAAATAGACATAAGTTGGCGGTATAAAGTGGTCAATAATGATCGCCAACACAAAGCTTGTTGTAGAAGATAAAGAACATCTTGAAGGTACTTGGTATATCAACTTCATGTTGATCAATTTGATGTTCTTCATCTTATTCTTGTTCTTTACTTATCAATATAGCTATGCTTATGAACTAGAGTATAGTTCTTATGATATGATCTTGGCATATAAACTAATATAAAGTTTTTATGTTATGATCTTGTCATATACAACTTTATACTTAATATATCATGCATACATGTTTAGACCAAGAGCTAAGTTGAGATGTTGAGTTTTACTTTAATTTAGTCTTTGTTGTTGTTGGTTTGTGGGTTCTTCATTCGTCCCCATGGCGGATGCTCTAGTAGAAGGACCCTGAGGATAGGTAAGCCTTGTTACACGCTAGAGTAGTAGTCGATAGCCTGGACATGGTGTTTAGGCTAGAGGCTACCTTCGTTTGCCTCGTACATGTATAGTTGAGGTGGTAGGCGGCAGGTGGTGATAGCTTGTCCATCCCTTGTAATCGCCCACGTCCATGTATGGCGTAGAGCCTTAAGCCAGAGGTATACATGGTAGACTAGGTATAAGCCAGTGCCCAAAGTAAGTCGACAGTGACATAGTCTATCTTAAGGTAGAATCTCTAACAGTATAAAGCATGTATGTGTATCTACTCTTTTAACATAGCTATTTAGGATATGCCTGCTCTATGTTAGATTTATTCTTTTATTCTTTCTTTTATCTTTGTCTTTGAGATTGGCTTAAGTGTGTGTGTGTGTGTGTCAAGTTATCATTTACTGTTCTTGGTTTATCCATGTTATGAACTTTGGTCTATTGTATAGACTTGTTATGTTGTCCACATCCATATTAGAGACTTCTACACCATGCCTTCTTTTGGGAAAATATAATACTTCTGGGTGAAATGCTATAACGACATTTCCGTACGCTTGCGGACTTGTTCTGTAAACATTACAGAATACCAACAGGTGTTTCCTGGTGATGTTGCTAGGATATATCTATCATGGTGATAATGCTAAGAAACACCAACACCTAGCTGGCATTGCTACCCTGCCAAGCGGCGTGCTACCTGAAGTCGGCTTAGCCGACTACCAAGGTCGGCCAAGCTGACTTGAACAAGTTTCTTAAATGCAAGAACGAACTTCATTGTTGCATTCCTCTTGTCACGCTGATTGAAAAACATATGTGGTTTGCATCATTTTTGGTCTAGATGAATTAATTATGATTTTTAGAAGATTTTAGCTAGGAATTTCCTATGCCAAAACCAGCTTAGCCGGGTTAGGTAGCTAGCCTAGCCAATTTCACCTCCAAGTTGGCTTAGCCGACCTTGGCCTCATAGTGGTCTCCTTAGACTCAAGAAACTGGCTTAGCAGAGTTGCCCAACTGGTTAAGCCGAATTCTGAACCGATTTGTCTCTAAATCGTGTTTTAGGCAATTTTGGTTGTGCGAAACTTGTACATTAGTATTGGAGATGTTTCCTTTTGGGATAAGACTACCATCCCCTATGTATTTATGAGAGGATCATGGCCGATTGAGAACCCAACATCCAACTGACAATCAAATCAATCTACTACCTCTCTTTACCCTATTTTCTCCTCTCCATCTTCTATATGTTGTTCGTCGCTTGATCCGACGACCAAGGATGGTGCCCTAGGCTTGCCGGCCGACCAAGGGCAACCTGACGACGTTCTTCCCCTGATGCCCCCTCCTAGGTGAGAGCTTCGGTGGTTTCTTTGCTAGCTTGCCCGAAAACTAGCTGGTTCTTCGTCACACACGATTGGTTAACCTTTGATGGGTTGCTTGTAGACTCACCACTCTTCATCGCAAAAAGTGTGTTGGTTATCCATCGTGTTCTTCGGTCCATGGAGACACAAAGCGCCCAAAGCCCTAGCTGGTGAATCCGGGAATCAATTCGGCATCAACAACACTCAAAATATATGTTCTTTATTTCACTTAGTATCCAAATAAATTAATAAAGGCATTTAAATTATTTGGTAATGGCCATTATGTTTTCTAGTATGCTTTTGATGTATATGAAATGTTAGTACCATTGGTTGTGCCTAGATTGGATTGCTTGTATGTAGTAAAATATTAATTCCTCTATAATTCGATTATAGTTGGATAGTTTCTATTGCTAAGCAAATTGGATGGTGAAAATGATGTTTTCTATGAATCATGTATAGAGTGGTGCTATGGATAATTTAGCTATCTTGCTGATATTATTTTGGGGCAATATGCCTTTTGGTTTAAGTGTTTTATATGACCCCAATTTAAGTCAGGGTTCAGAAAATAGTTGTTCTTTGGAATTTTTAGATAGAGCTGTAAAACTGCTATGTTTGGTTATGTTAACTTGGTAATTAGCTTGTAATGTTTAAATAAAAGTTTTATAACTATATATGCTTAGTCATGCTTAGGTCAGTAGAAGTTGGATGATTTCCTATCACCTATGAGATATAGGTGGATACTTGATCACTGTTGGCTATATTTGCTATTGTGAAAATAATTGTGCTGAATTATAAATGGAAACCGGGTGAGATCACGATAGAGAAGCAACAGGGCATGGAGGTCTGGGTATCTATCTATCCCTGTCTATGTCGATCAAGGACAACATCATTATTGAACACCATTCGAGATTCAACACAACCTCTCACTTAGCTAGTCAGATAAGTCATTACGACCATGAAGCATAGTACCTCTATTCGGGTTGGGAATCAGTGCACTTGGTGTGCATACTAGAGGAAGGACGGATGTACAGGGACACAGATTTGACTATGGGGCAAACATGATCTGAGCTACCTGGCATGGCCACCATGGGCAGACATGGCTTGAACCACCTTGGAACCGGTTGGTCCCAAAATTGTCCCTCTCGATAGTGGGAAACTTGATTGTTCTTCCTTCATCGTAGTAATGTGATTATGGAATATGATGATAGTTATAAAGTTAATGATGAAAATGTCAAACTTGATATTGTTACTATTGATTGCTTAATATTAATAAAGTGATTGCTCTAGAATAGGTGCAAATCTAGCTATAATAAGCCTCACCAGATGCTAAACTATTGACTAAAAATATGGAGACTAAGGACTCATGATAGTAATGCTCTTTGCAAAGTTATGGTATCCAACCATCTCCACCAAATAAGCCTTGCATATCCTTGAGAGTCTTTTTATTTTCTCCTGTTGGGTAAGTCTAGCTAAGTACATTCGAGTGCTCAGGCTTTTATCCCGCCATGTTGTACATGAAGTCTCGACATGTTGAAGATGGTGGTTAACCGCCGACGAGCTCCGTGATTATATTATATGTAGTCTTCTCATCTACATGCTTATGTCGAGATTATTACTTACACTAGCAAAGTATTTCGATCTTATGTTATTTCACTAATCATTAGAAAGCTATGTTGTTTTCACTAATTGGTTTTGAAACCCTAACTTGTACTATTATTTGTGAACTCAATTGTAATATTATTTCCACTACAACTTTGTGTATGTGAATTTTATTTGTGAAGTTGATTTACTAAGGTCACTCTAGATTCTCGGCAGAATACCAGCTTTATATAAGTGAAAGTAAATGTCTGTGTAAACGTGTTAACGGGGACAATCGTATTTGGTCTTGTATAAATTGGGCGGGTTATGTGACAAAAACCATGCGGATGTATGGATGATCCAAAGTTGGATTTTTCTAATCGGTCGCATCAAGTGGCACGGCACCTGACGCGCCTGTGCGTCTATAGCTCAACAACAAGTCGGTCCACCATCCTATGTGATGTTGATGGCCACACCGACGCGTCCAGGTGCGCCTCGAGCCTAGCTTCCCGTGTAGCACTAAAAACAACTCTCTCGATTAATTGCACCGAACCTATGTGTCGATGCGATTAATCCGCTACATGGATAGTTGCTATTCCAAGCCATCACCTACGTTTCACGGATACGGATACGTGTATCGGATACAATACGTATCCGATACGCGGATACACTATTCTCCAAAAAACAAAGCTGACATGGGGATACGGCAAAGATTTTTTAATAATAATAATAATAACATGATTTAATATAAAACATAGTTCACATTAAAATATTACTTAAAGTCATCCATAGATCACAGGACACATGTTCACAGAAAACTATTCTTCTTCTTTTACCGGGTCATCAACCGCAAGGCGAAGCTAGAGAAGAATGGAGGGTGGTGCACTTGGCTTGTGGGTGCATATACTTGTACTCTAGAGGGTGCATATAGGGTGAAATTTTAGAAAAATACACTGTTTTCATAAATTTTGGGTGGTGCATTTGCACCCCTAGGATATAAGTACCTTCGCCCCATCAACTTCAATTGGAGCACGATCTTTTGCTAGGGCTAGAGGAGATAACCCGAGGGCGAGAAGAGGGCGGCATCTGCCTTGCAGCCTTGCGCCTTGCCGCCGATCGTCGGCTCGCCAATCGCCAATCACGAGTCTAATGGAAGGAAGTGCGAGAGGCCGAACGGCAGAATACGAGGCGTCGCGCGCATAATACGTCGAGCGCGGGCGCCGCCTCGGCTTGGAGAAGGCAAGATCGTGTGGAAGAGTGGAATTTGGGCCATTTAGCTTCATGGGCCGTATCCAAATCGCCCACGCGTCGGATACTAGTATCCAAAGCAAAGACGTATCCAATCTTCTTAGTACGGCTTGGATTATCCATGGCGTATCGGTATCCGCGGAGTATCGGATACGCGATACGCACCCCCCTGAAGTATCCGCGCATCGTAGGCCATCACACTTCACCCTTGCTTTTCCTTTGCCAACCACATCAAGTGTACTACATGTGCACATGTGCTAGCATTTTTGAAATCATTTATGGGTTAGAAGTTAGCACACGAGATCCTAAATGCATTGACATGAATGTTAGACCTAGTGACACTTAATCGAAGTTTACGAAGTATTTCTCCTATTAATAGTTCGGCTATCGATCCTAAATCACTCTATGGTGTCTTGAGTGCAAACCATAAATGGCCCTATGATTATACCTTTGCCTTAAGTCCATTTTTGTTTTTCTCTTTCTTATTTTCCAAGTCCAAGCACTTGAACATCTTTTGGATCATCTCCATGCATCCACCATGACCTCCATGCTTCATCACTTGGCTAGAACAATCTCAATCTAATTCACACTTAAGCAAAGAGATTAGCCCTAAGATTTCATCAATTAGCCAAAACCAAACAAGAGATCTTTAGCTTAACCAAGACTATGCCCCTCTATCTAATACTCTAAAGCACCTCTAAAAGATCCTTATCAAAGCAACTAAGGTGTAGAGCTACCTAGAGCTCACCTAACCAAATCTAATTGAAAGGTCCCACAAACCTATGCACCAAGCTCCTACACAATTCTAGTAAGCAAACGAGCAAAGCCACTTGAGCTCACTAGTAATGCTCAATGACAAGGCTACAAAAGCCACTCCAAAGAGCTTAGTTTACTTAGATACACAAACTAAGCAAAGCAACAAATTAGGCTACACAAGCTAATTAGTCAGACAATCGCTACTTCTAAGCTACACAAGCTAGAAGGCTATTGGAGAGCTACACAAACTAACTAATTGCTAGAACAACTACACAAGCACAATATTTATATATACAAATCTAAATACATTTTGTACATAGAATGCAAACCACTAAGAAGAGGAGACATTGTTCATGGTGATTTTTTTTACCGAGGTTTACTTGGTTGCCACCAAGCTATGTCCTTGTGTATTGACCAACACCTTGGTGGTTCCTCGGTTTGTGGCCCCAAAAAGCCAAGCCTCCCTAAAGGCATTGTTGACACTTCTAAATGTCATTGCTAAAAGGTAGGTAAAAACCTAACTTCGCAACTTCACCTAGAAATGTTGGCATAAAATAAATCTACACTCACGTTGTCACATATAAAAATAATCTTTATATCCGCAAGCGCATAGATATAAATCTAAAAATAAACTCTATACCATTGTAGCACTTTACCCAGAGTATTCCAGGTATCGTAATTTGTATTTTCCCAAAGGAAGGACCGTGAGACAACATTCATATGGCTCATAATAAATCTATACTAGAACTACTTGTAATAAATCAATCATTCCAATACTTTTAGCAGGGGGTGAATAAAAGATAAATAATAATAAGATAATAAGTAATGAAAAGATAACAATAAATAATACTAGCAATGACTAGGGTATTCCATGAGACAGAGATATAGAGACTCAACTAATGTAGTAAAGACAATCATAACTATTCTATGAGTAAAAGACTTCCAAATAACTACCAATCATTAAGTCTAAGCATAGCAGGTAAAATATCTTCATCTATAGAATAGTCAAATCATAATCATATAACAAGAGGAACATCAACTCAGGAGGATTTATAATGAAATAAACTACCCTCCCTTGCAACCATGTTCTACCATTCACTATATACGGGGGGAGGATTATAGAAGACTCAATAAGGCTGTCACCCTTACGAACTACCCCACGACCCAGTGTATAGCGGGCATCCGCAAAAAATTTATATCTAAGCACCATGCTTACATATAACTTACGACTTAACCCCCTTGAGATAAAGGCTAAGTTGTCCACGATCTCATGCATATAATAATCAACAACTAGAACTATATCAAATATCAAACTAGAATATACTAAGAACATAACAAGAGATAATATAATAAATTAAAGCATAATTATAATGAGAAATCAGATAAAATATATTACCGAATCTCCAAGAACAATAGATCTGAAACCTGAGCAAATGCTCAAACTCTTCCTTGAATCTCTAATAGATTGTCTAATACTCTAATCTCTGAAGAACTAGAGCTCTATTCCTCTAATCTCTAGAAAACCCTAGTACTAATCTCTGTCTAATTACAATGGATCTAAACTCTGAAATCTGAATAATGATAGTGATTTAGGGTTTCAGGGATGAACTCTGCCCTTTTATTTATAGCCTCCTAAGATGGATCTCAGCGCTCGGATCAAACCGACTTGATTGGACGACCTAGATACTTAAGGTCGGTTGGAAGAAGCTTCTAGAAGCAGGACACGTGGCTCGCCAGAGGAGTGCCGCGCGGCCCCACTCCCAGGCCGCGCCGCCCCACATGTCAGCGTGTGGGTCTCGGCCTGTGCAAGGTGTCTTCTTTGTCCATTTAGGTCCCTAGAATTTATATTAATGCCCGTGATTCGGTCATTTTCTTCTGCTTCTCATTTTCTCCTCTTTTCAGCTCTTTTTCGGTATTTTCTGGATTATTCCTGCAAAAACTATATATGCACTAAAACTCGCAGAATTTATTAGAAATAACAATACTTTATTATCATTGAGCCTAAGTTGATGGTGGAATTCATAATTAAAATTGGACAATAGCCACCGTCAACAGGCACATCAAGAACCCACACACAAGTGCGGTAACTCAATGACACACGTACCCCTCACAAATCCTTCTCCAGATCACCACACAATATCCAAGCCGAGGTGGCAACCTCAAAGAGTAACAATCACGCCAGCTTGAAACACGATCACCTAGTGCCATACGCTGCAATCTCTCAATGTGACGCACTAGAATCACTCTCTCACTCGATCATATGAACACTATCAAGCTTGAGTGAGTTAGAGGGCTTCCAAGCACCACCACACAAGCCATCAAGGCTAGAGTGTGCTCAAGAACCAGCCAAAGCTAGCTAAAGATTGGATAAATAGTCATCCATCAAAAAGAGACGTTGAGCCTCTTCACTGGGTTCACTGCGTAGGCACCGGATGCATGGACGTTCAGCGCATCCAATGCACCTAAGTCAACCATGTGTTCATGCCCTTCAACCTCAATCGCTGATCTCCAATTGTCGACACATCGTTCGTGTCGATTAATGTTTACATCGAACACGGTGGTCATCCACCAGACACACAACACTGAGTCCGATCTTCACAACGCCGCTCTCCAAAGCACCTACATTGCCACGCTTGCACCTCCATCAGACACACCAAAACCTAGTGTCTGATCGAGTCTAGTAAATTCCTGGAGGGGAGAAACTGCCATCAGAACATCCGATGACGCGCACCGGAAGCATGCTTGCGTCCAATGCCTCCTGCTCAGCATCACCTTCCTAGCTTGCCACGTCACGTCAACTGGACCCACCTGCCCACATCTGATGCTAGCGTCTGATGCAAGCCATAGCCGCAGTCACACTAGAGTTAGCCACAGGACGCGTCAGGGAAATATCCAATGCTGCCAAAGCCAGCGTCCGATGCACTGAAACTTCACCTTTTTTCTCAAGCTTTTTCTCCTTTGCAAATGTTCTAACACCAACAAGTGTACACCACCATTTGCATGTGTGCTAGCATATTTTCACAATAATTTTGAAAGGATTTTCAGTTGCTCTTACCATGACACTCAATCCTAGCATGTCACAATGTTAGATCGCTCAAGTGGCACTAGATGACCAATATGCAAACAAGTTTGCCCCTCTTAATAGTACGACCATCTATCCTAATCCCGATCATAAACTTCTCTACACACCTATGACTGGTGAAATAAAATTCCCTAAGTTATACCTTTACCTTGTGCATTCCATTCTATCCATTTCCTCCGAGTGTCAATACAACACATGCACCAACATGATCAAGAATGATATGATCCACTTTATATCATCACATGACCCTATTAGTTCATTGATCTTGACCTCTCTTGCTCTTCATCATTGTGCCGGTCCATCGGTGCCAAGTCTTGCTCAAGCATCGCTGCCTTGTGGTCCATCACTTCAAAGCCTCCGACTTGGCCTTCACACTTGCATTAGGTCCATTAAGCCAAGCCTTGCTTGATCTTCTCCATCTTGGTCACATGCATGACTCATGTCATGTCACATGCCTTAAACTCCTTCATCACATGTGTGAGCCTGGCAACATCTGCAAGCCATTTCACTTCCATGGCATATGTTGCTCACACATATGTGTACCTATGGATTAATCACCCATGTATATCTCTCAGACATAATTAGTCCACCTAATGTTCTCACTCAATTATCAAAACCAAATAAGGACCTTTCACCATGTCTTCTAGTTCATGAACTTATATTTTGGCATATGGTTCTGTTTGTGATTAGTTTTCTTGGTTTATGAAAGTCTTCATGTTTCTTTTGTAGAATAAATGTTGTCAACATTGGAATTAGGTTTTTAATGCTCACTACTTAAGATTGAGTTTGTCCTTCCGTATTTTGGTTCTCCTTTTACACTAACCTTTCCTTAATACTGTGTTAACCAAGTTAATGTAGGGATGTTTAGTGTTGATGGCTTCTCTAACACGTAGGGTGTACCGGTGACCATTTCGTAGCCAAAAACCTTGGCCTGGCCAAATATTGGGAAAAGAAGTGTCGGACTTTTGGCTATCTTTAGCATAGAAAATATACTGCAGCATACCTAACCACCTATGGCATGCCGGCCCCTAGTTTTATGAAGCAAAACACAGGACACATTGAGCGCTGTGGCAAGCTGAGACGCGTTCTAGTCATCAACCAAACACACCATTCTCACTATATATGATCCTTGCTTCATGGTTGATTACCCGGCCTCTTGCCATCAGTTTACTGGAATGTATGAAATTGAAACGAGTAGCCATAGGGAGTACAGTAAAGGATTGCTGCTGGTGCTTTTTGTTGCCTACTAGAGTATACACTAGTACGACACCGAACAAGACAGCACGAACATTTAGCCTGGATGATGGCGGCAGTTTTAAGCACAAGGCGTGAACTTTTCAGTACTTTGTTGCTTCTCCCCTTCTCCATATGTTTCCTCGTCTCCCCACGCGTGCGTGTCTGCCCCTGCTTCCAATTAAACAATGCAAAGGGGAGATTCTGTTATGTGTCCCTTTGTAGCAATGAACTGCACGCGGTGCTGAAATAGCGTGCGACGAAGTTGCACTTTGCATGCTATATATACGTTGGTCGTCGATCGTAGGTTGTTCCGATCCATCCTGTGTAAAGGCGCAATGTTAGTACCAAGAAAATAAAACAGCTATTAGAGCATCTCTAACAGTGTTGCAAATGAGTTTGGCATTTGCATTTTTTACTAAAAGCTAAAAAAATGATGCTCCAACAGTTTTGTAAATCGGATTGGCATTTTAACGAGTTTGGCAAATATTCCCCCTCTTTTGGCATTTTTGCCAAAGGACAACAACTTTGGCATTCGCGATCGCTCCCTATTTTTGCTCCTATTCTTGGTAGCAGCAAAATCGAACAAGCAAATTGCTTTTTACTTCTCTCTTCCATCCAGCGACGGTGAGCGCAGCTGAGTGCTGTGTGCACTGGCAGGCAGCGCAGGCTACGGGCGACGCTCAAGGATCAGAACTTGCTTTTGACACTGCAAACCAGTAGAGTGCAGTGTGCAGGACCAGTAAAAAAATTGTACATCACGCCAATGATTGCTGCACCGACCATCTCTGATTCCATCAGCTAATTTCTTCTTGATATTCTATGGCACATAGGAGTATACTGCACAATTCCATCAACTAATTTCTTCCATCGCGCCAATGATCGAGCCACGTGCGATCAGGTTCCAACTATTGGTCTCTCCTGGGCCCACTTTTTTCTTTTGCCAAGCTCAAATTGCCAAAACTATTGGAAATGACTTTTTTTTAGACTTGGCATTTGCATTTTAGATTTGGCAAATAGGAAAATTACCAAACCAGGTTTGCCAAAGCTGTTGGAGATGCTCTTACATACGTAGGTGATATACAAGTAGCAGGTGTCATTAGTCGTCGCTTAGGTGGCCGAGCCTTTTTTAAGGGGTAATGATTTTGCCATGGCTAGATTCAACCTCGGTCCAAAAACCTCTACCTCTGCCAGATTTTGAACCGACGGTGTCATAATGTAGGGTTTACATAAGTAGATCTCAAAAAATAGTGGTAAAATCGACAATGAAGACCCGAATATCACTGGATTCGTCCTATCACTGCCGGTTTTAGCTGAAAACGAACAGTGATGTGCCAGGAGGCTCTATAACTATCGGTTTTCTAAATTCCATTAGCGACGATGTCGGCAACGAAAATCACGAGTTCCATATATTGTCATTGTTTTGCATTGATATGTTCTAATACCGCCTACACGCTTTGTTAAATGTATGTAAATAGCAGCAAAGCCTGAAACTGACCCTGACAGCATGCGAATGCTTTATGCGTCTCACATGACAACATTACCAAGATGATGCAAATAATGTGAGGCGACGAAGCCGGTGATACATCGATCTCCGGGTGGTTGCGTGCACGTCAAGACCAACAAGAATCTCGTTGGACAGAGAACGTATAACGCCAGAGCTAGATGGATGGATATCCAAGGCAGACGAGCTGAGAGGCAGTTGCATCATGTTGCACGCACCATGCACACCACCCTTGCAAATAGCATAGCCTAGCATGGAATGGAAGGATTCCGTCACAGAGAAAGGTTGTCCGGTGTCTCCGGCCTTGCATTGAACTCGAACTGCAGTCGTGCGTGCCAAAAAAGGACCAGACAAAAATAAAAGGAGGAAAATAAAAAGAGATGCTTACCTATATAGAACTAGCCGGAGAATATTCGTGTGTTATTAGCTGCAGCATGCTTCTATATGCATCGCCCTTTCACAGGTTCTTGTACCTGCAGCATGCTGCTAAATTCTTCTTCATTCACCCAGCTACAGAGATCAGATGCTCCCACACAGTATGAGCTCTCTGAAATTGTGTCGGCTCACTGGGGTACATGATGACCCTATGCATGGTTCGACGGAGTAGTAGTGTTTATACGCGCAGCAGGCACGCACGTACTAGTGTCCATGGTGCAATGAATCGAGGACGGCGATCGAGTGCGTGTACGTTCATGCACTTGCTTGGACACACACTCTGGCATGCACGCGCATATAGGAGTACGCCCCGTGAAGAACGCAAGTCGATAGCCCAGCACCGCGCAGTGCCGGCCGGCGACCCGGCGTGGTGGATGTGACGCGTACTGCAATGCCATCTGATCGGCGGCCGGCGCCGGTCGTCGTCTCGTCTCGCACCCAACCCAAGGGAAGAAGGGAGAAGGTGTAGAGGATTAAAGAGGGAGGGAGGTGGATCGGAGCGGAGCGGCGGACAAGGACGCGCGGGCGTGGGGTGTCGGGCGCGGCGGCGACACGGCCCCGACCGCGGGATCCGCCGGATGGCGACACGCCCCCACGCGTACGTACGGCACGGCCGGTTCGGTTTCCTACGGCTTCATGTGGCAAGGACTGACGGACGCCTGTAGCCTAGCAACCGTACTGTACGTGCGTGTGCTGCGAGTCTGGGACGAACTCCATTACTTGGAGTACGTATTCCACTGCAATACATCAGGCAGGAAAGGAGCCGTTCTAGCAATACAACTACCAAGTAGGCGTAGGTACAGTATACGTCTCAGTCAATTGAGAGATCCATATATGTAACCAATCAACAAAAACTAATCTACCTTTTACCCACTATTACATTTATAATATGCTACTGTTCATCTTGCCACTACGGCTGATGGTTGTTAGTTCATTGGTGAAACTCTACAACAATCAGGTCAACTAGAGCAACCCATAGACGCCGCACGTTTGGGCAAGTGTGCGGGGTTTCAGGTTTCAAGAGTCCTTGCTGATGTGTCTTGTATATTGCGAATCCCTATGAGAGGCTGCTCTGGCGACATGTCTCAGATATTGCACTCAATGTTAGATATACAAAGGTGAAGTGTTTGTGTGTGAACATGTTGTTAGGAAAAATCTAGTCTAACTTCATAGTTAAACCAGATTTATTTTGGCTCATCCAGTGGTGGATCTACAACAGGATTAGGGGAGGTGATTTGGGGGGGGAGGGGGGACTGGTCTCTTCTTCTTCCTCGCCCTCCATTTGTCTTCTTTCCTTCACCTCTTCTTCTCCATCACCCTCCATTGCTACACGAGTTGTAGTGGGGTTGGAGCCCCCCAACCCCCTATAGATCAGCCCTTTGGCTCATCTACCTATATACATTTTCTGCTACGGTTCACTTGCATATGCGGGCTCCATTAGAGAATGGACACTCACAAGGCCAAAATTAGGATAAAACACAATTGCTCTCAGGTTGTTCCAAAGTTTGTGGCGTAAATTAACATCGCCGGCTTTAGTGGCTCAATGTTGCGTAAATACTAAATTATCATCGACAGCTTCAACGAATCAATCACATATTCCTATTCCTATTTATATATTTCACTAGGAAAATGCCCGTGCGTTGCAACGGGAACACATAATACCATAACAACATGTATTTGAGTGTGTGTTATATTGTTAACTGATCAATGTAAGAAGTTTGTGTTTCACAATATATTGTACAACCAAGGAGATTTTCAATTCTAAGATGCCGTGTCATTTTCAAGTCCAAGACGCGGCATCATACTTCTTGCGGCTGAATCCTATCATTCTTCTAGAAATGGGGTTGTCCTCACTGTTGTAAAAGAAAAAAAAAATACCAAACCAAAGTGGTTAAAATGCGAGCAAGGATAGACATATATATTTTCCAAAAGAAGACAAAATGATTATATATCCTCTCGACACACATGTTGTACTCTACCTCGGTCATCAAACAAAAACTCGAGAGTTACTGCTGCATTAAGGTACTATTTTTATCAAGTTACTATTATTGGAGTCTAGCAATTCACAAATTGAATGAACCTGGTAGACATTGAATTTTTTTTTTCTCCATGGGCTGAACATTGAGACACAAGATTATTAAATCTATACAATTGGAAGTTTGATATAACTATTTTGATCCTCCCCCACATTCCAGTCTACACACTAATTGAAAAAAGTTATTTCTTTCTTAAATTTAGTTCCCAGATTTTTTTCATGTACCTCAAATAAGCTCTTCACAGATGTATGTGTATCATTGGGCATATATCAGGAACTCAAAAGTGAAAAAGAATCATGCAAACTATCCAGCAATCACAAAATTTACCTTGATTGTGGTGAAGGAATATACATAGAGTTTTCCATAGCAATGGAATCTAGGTGTAGAGTGTTGATATGAAATTCCTTCCGTCTTCCGTAGGAAGCCCTCTTTGCCTCCTTTTGTTCGACCGTTGCATTATACACCCTTTCACGTTCCTTCCTAGCTTCCCTCTTCTCTGATGACATATTTTTGTACCACTGCCGACTATAAGTGCATTTTTTCTACGCATATATATGATGTTGGCTAAAGGGATTTGACCTAAGGTTTGGAATGCAAACACCAATTAAAACATATTTTATTACTCAAATTTCATTGTAATATGCATGAATTAATATTTATGTGACCTTTGTACTTATAATGTTGACATAAATAGTTCACATCGAGCCATTTACCATAGTTGATCTAGGTCTACTGCACACTAAAAGAAAGCACTTGCTGTTGTAGGCTTCTTTCTTGGGTTTAAGCTCAACTACTGATAAAGTTGATGTTAGTCTTGACAGTGATCCTTACCCTAGAATCTCTTACGTATATATCTCGTTTGATCAATATAGCAAGTTATATGATGTTACTTGTTGGAGTCGACAAGGTCCAGATATGACAACAGATAGTGGCAGGAAAAATATATATTGTATCTCATGTTCAATATAACTAGTGAATTCCCCGCGCGTTGCCGCGAGTACGAAGGATAATTCTATGAGTTACAATATTACTATCACCCTCCTATTCTTTTTTTTTTCTTTTTTTTTTTTTTTTTTTTTTTTTTCTTTTTTTCTATACTAACGGATCTCACTTATAATTTTATCAAAATATATACATATGAGATCTTATTTTAAAAGATTTATTAAAATAAATTTAATGGTGTAATCAGAATTTGATTTTTTTTTTTTGTTCATGAGTTATAACCTTTTTATGCCCATAGACATGTGGGGCATGTTGATGACGTGGCGCAAGGGAAGGGTCGAAGTGGACTGGGTGAGGTGGCATGCTAGTGGGGTGTTAGTGGAATGGTGAGGTGACGTGTTTGCATGTAAAGAGAATTAGCTAGTGGGAATTGCAAACATAAGTTTTATAGATGTTAGAACTTAGAAGCAAGAGGAAACCCATCACTAAAAAATCCCATACCTCAGCTGATAAGGTCAACAACGCTAAAGGCTCATCTGGTGAAGCACAACATGCCTTGATGGTTTACACGTTGTGGATGAGGAAACTGAAACAAAAAATAGAGTATGCCTATTATTCTCTTGGGCAATTAACACACAAACACATGCATGGAGGGGATGGATTGCGGGATTGGAGCGCCGGGGAAGTTTTGACGCACGAGGGGAGCGAGGCTATTATTAGCCGGGCGGACTCTCAGGCGAGGGGGCGGACGGATTAGCCTGCGTAGATAACATTTGAGGCTTTTTAATAGTATAAGATATAAGATTCAGTCTTCAGTACACAGGTTCACCTATATTGCATCTATGATCATAACTACATGACTATTTACAATTCAGAGGTTAACGAAAGAAATGGCTCGATAGGGTTTTCTTGACCAGGTCTTCTTCTTAATGCAGTATCCTTGGGTTGTCTTCACTCCGCAGGTCGAACTTTTTATTTATTTATAGAAAACATGATTTCAGCCACAACAATATATATAGGAACCGATAGTAGCTTGCTCTGTAGGAAAGGAAAAGACCTGACTTTTCAGCATGTCTAATCCACTTTCATCAGCAGCGAAATGTCGGTGAGGGCATCTATTAATAGGAAAATCTACTTTACATTCAGTGTTCACAATGGTTAGCTAGAGCTTAGAGACAGTAAAAAGCTGAGGTTCCTTCAAAAGATTAAAGGGCATTTGATCAAGTCTCCGGGTACATTATTTGCCATGGAATCGTGACTAAACTTTCAGATAAACTCGGCATATATCTATCTCATGCAACCAGAAGTGAGTAGATACAATCAACAAGAAATATTCGAGCTACAAATGCCGAGAGAAATTATTGCAATGGGACTGGAATATTTGTAGACCATCAACTCATCTAGGAGATGAGCTAGCTAGCTAGTGTGTTACAGGTAGTGGAGCAGTTTTTGCTGAAACCAGAAAAACACTGAAGAAAATGGAAAAACAGTGGACTATGTAAAGGAAAAAAGATAAAGAGATAGAGAGAAAGATCTGATTTGCACATGTACTTCGATTGACAAGCAAAACCATTTGCACCACAATGGTGTGGCCCCACCCTATGACCTATAGGTTTCAGCAGGCCCGGGCCATCACCGTTAAATATGAACAAGTAGTGAAGCATCTACTCTGTAGACTATGAGTAATCTAGAGCGGAATTATTTGATGGGATGTGAGTGAAAAATGTAGATATGAGATTTGCATTTAAAATAATTAACGCAGAGTTAATGGAAAAGTTCAATATTCAACTAACAGATATCTGAATCTATCAGTGTTCATTCCATTTCGATCCCTTAGGTAAACAATAAAAAGGAGAAGAAAACATTGACCCCTAATCTTGACATCATGCTAGGATTGTTATAAACGGTGACGACGGGAAACGACGAAGAACAAGATCAAACCACAGAGAGACACAACATTTAACGTGGAAAACCCTCCCAATGCGGAGAGTAAAAAACCACGGACGCCAGCCAGCAAACACTCCTCACTATTATCAAGAGTCGGTTACAACGCTGATGCGGCGGCTTACAAGAGAATGAGACGATGTGCCGGTGAAAACCCTAGATAGGGTATACTCCCTCCGTCCCCTAAAAGATTGTCACTACGCTTCCCGAGACACAAATGCCGAGAATTATATATTAAAATATAAAAAATATTTATGCTAAGTAATTAGCATCATCGAAAAGATCTTTAAGTCTAGTTTTTTAACAAATTTATTTAAAAATCTAAATGTTGCACGTATTTTCTATAAATTGAGTCAAACTTATGGCACGCATCCCACGGCGACGTTCTTTTAGGGACGGAGGGAGTATGTACCGTACGACGGGCCTCCGCTTCGCTACGGCAGAAGCTCGGCCTCCCTTATGGACCTGAATTTGGAACATACTCAACAAAGATCGTTACACCTAAATCTAGACACCTCTCAAGAAAACCCAGACCTTCCCTTAACTACTTAGATACAAATTACTTCAGCAAACACCGTTGAAAATCGAAATATCTATAGGGCCTGGATTAGCTGCATAACTCCTTATCCAGGCTCTGCAGTGCAGTTCGTCCTTGCTTGGTGCAGTTCTTTGAGTAGCAAAATTTGTCAACATGTAATTGTTTGTATGTATCCAGTAGCTTGCTAGGTGGCATCGGTAACCAATGGTTACCGTTCCTTCAAAACTTTATTTGAACTTTATTCTGCTTGGTCTTAAAAAAAAAGTTCGTCCTTGCTTGGTTGCATGCACAGTCTCGTATGCAGGTGAAAGAGGCAACTAACTGGAACATTTTGCAGCTAGGTGGGCATCTAATTCTTGGGGCCAGGTGTTAACTGTTAAGACAATTGACCTACGAAGGGCTAAGGTAGGAAGAAGGGCAAAGCATCATCTGTCTTGTGCTAGCTGTCGTGCCCCTGGTGACGTGCTCTGGACAGAACAGCACTGCTAGTCACGCACGCAACAAGCGCACGTACTCGATCCATGGCCAATGGAGGTTGCGAGGGGGCTCAGCTGAGAAGATCCTCCTCCTACCCAGTACCCATTCTACCTGCAGCCAGAAGGCAGTGACCACCGACAGAAGCGGACAGCGAGGCCATGGACCCTCCGGCGAAAACCTGTTCCCGGAGAAAAACCTGGCCTTCATAACCCGACGCGAGCTAGCTGGCCGGCCGGCCACCACACCAGTCGCCGTCGCCGTCGCGCTCGTCGCCACCATCCCTTACCAGTGCCCGGGCACAGCACGATTTCGGAGCGGCTCACTCCGGCCTGGCACGTTCAGGGAAACCGCCCCGCCGCCCTGGAGTCGTCCACCACCACCACCGGCCAACCTCGTGCGCTGTGTCAAGCTCAAGCACGCACGCACTTTCGCCGTGTCAGATTCCCAGCTCACACTGTCACACAGGGAAGGGAAATGGCTCTCGTCACGGTACCCGGTTTAGCTGCTACGGCCCCGCCGTCTCCTTGTGCCGGCGGTCGACACATTTCGGGCTCTAGGCAAGCCGCCACGGCGCGTTCGCCACACACCACAGTACGTGCTGGTCCATAGCACCCCGTTCCATCAGGGAAAAAGGAGGCCTCGATCACATCGTACGCCATCACCACTTTGGCTAGTGCACCCAGCAGCACCAGCACCTGGGGTACTTGCACCTGCGAAAGGGAACCCCCGGTAAAGCGGCACCACAGCACAGCACAGCTAGCTGATCTGATGAGCGCTCGCTCGCTTCAGGCCCTAACGTCTACTAGCTGCAAAAGATGCCGAGGATTTGACAGATTTACCGGTGCAAAGCGCACAAGTGGGTCAAATCGGTTTTGCGAAAAAACCGTTGATTCTGGGGGGCGATTATTTGACCATTTGCCGAACACAATAACCTGATGAAAGCGAAGTTGGGCTTGGGTTTGAGCCATACGACCTCGCCACAAAGCAAGCGTTGCTGAGAAGTATTAACATGGGAGGAGCAAAAGAACCAAGCACCGGAAGGAAAAAAGGCACAGAAAAGCAAAGGTGGACATGACCCCTCCCTGCTGTCTTAGCTGAGAACTCAGACTTCCATCTACTCGCAATCGCAATTGCTTCGGCCAGAAAAGCCACCGCTTTGCATGATCTCTCCCGATCATGGCAGACATCTCACATCTCATCCCTTCAGCCATGTGCCAGGGCAGGGCTGGGGTCTACTCCGGCGAGAGCGCTCCACCGTTGCAAGCATACCATATTACCATGATTGAAGCTCACGACCGCGACCAGTTTACCACCACAGAAAAGAGAAGCCATTCCTGGGATTTTTGCATGGGCAACCTGAAAGCCCACTTCTGCCTTAGGTTGGTTGCAAAAGGGCGATGGGGCATGACATGAAAGAACCTGAGACATTGCATGTCACACGGACAGAACCAGGGGCAGGGACAACACTTTATTGAAGTTTAAAGATCCGAGCATGGCAACCAATAATATGCAATCGTGTGCCATCCAGATTTCAAAAGAAAGATAACCATGTTAACAGAATACTGCAAATCTTTCAGCATTACCTGACTTGATCATTGTTATCGTTAACATACAGAAGAAAGATCTGATCAGGAAGTAGCAACATGCATCATTGGTTCAATGACGAGGTTGCTACATCACCTTCAGAACCACAAGGACCATCTCGTAGCCCCAGCCTATCACAGGCTAACAACAGAAGTAATGACAGTACAGAGGAAGAGAAATAGTTTCTGTCAAGAAAGGTACAATGATTGAAACAAGGTGGTCTCATTAAGTTACAAGAGAAGCGGAAACCCTATATCAACAACAATTGCTACAATCTGCTAAAGAGTTTGGTTGCAGTGGTACAGCTTACAAATTATAAGCAATCCTTTCGCGCCATCTATGCTCTGCTAATCCTTCGATGTCATTTCCAGAACTTTTAATTGCATAAGTGGCTTTCTATAAGGCTTTGGCAGTGCATCAATTCACAGTAGATAGGCTATGTTGCCAAATGGTTACATGAATAAAGGCCTAGTCAAATGTGAAACGAACTGTAGCCCTACAATGAAAAGGGGGGAGGCCAAGGAAGCTGACTAGGGCCCAAAATTTCGTCCGCACCAGAACATTGAGGCCTCATTCACCTCCACTTGTCTCTCAACTCCTTTTTCTCGGACCAAATCCAAGTAACAATAATGGCACCAACCAGGACTGCAATTGTGATTAGAAGCAGCGCATAGCTGAATTCATCTGTGAGGGAATCATAGGTTCTTGACGGAGCAAGCTGGGTGTAGAATAGATCAACACCATATGTGAAAACAAGAGTAGTGGACTCCAACTTTGCTGGAATAGAAACAATTCCTCGCAGGGCCTCCACTTGATGGGAGTGCGTCACAAAGGACTGTAGGGGAAACAATGAGAAAAGTGTAAATCACCCATTAGCAGAAGCTAAATTGAACAAACAAAAATAACATGATGTTCTCTCATGAATGTTACTGGTATCAGCAAATCACCACACAAATCAAACTTAAAGTTATTTGTTATTCCATTTTATACCTTTCATGAAGTCAAACTATTAGTTGTGAATTTGATAAAGCAAAGGTTCATTACATAGTTCCCTTAGAGCATCTCCAGTGGAGGCCTGCAAATTCAGGCCTCAAAAATCCATTTGCATGCCGGCCTGCACAAGATAAAGGCCCAAATGGACTCCCAACTCCAATGGAAGAAGCAACCCAAGACCAATTTAGGATTAAAATTTAGGAGTAGGAGCCTCCTATTGCTAGGGGCTTGGGATTAAAATTTAGGAGGGCATAAAAAATAAGAGCCCATTTAGGAATCCCCACTGGAGTTGATTTTTTTGTCAAACTCCTAAAAAATAGAGTAGGGACTTGTTTAGTTGCTCTTAGGTGTGTTTAAGGAATTTCTGACTAATAGTTATTTATTATTCCATTTTATACCTTTCATAGATGTCAACTATTAGTCGGATTTGATATAGCAAGGGTTCATTACTTAGATACCTTCGGTGTATTTGAGGTATTTGTTCAGAAATTATTTCATTGATGATGGTATGTGTCATCCCAATTGAAAGGAGCTGCCTTGTATCCATCATGGGTCCCACAAACAATTACTATATCCTCTCTCTAAAATATCTCATACAAACCTTTTTCTTGCTCTCTCCTCCCAATGTCCAAATCTTCAAGATGTGGTTCTAGCTTTTATGGATAGCCATTGTTAATTAAGTTCCACAAAAGTATACATGTGCTGCATTTTATGAATGTAAGCATTTTTTGCACCATCCCCTACTAATGCTAGATATCTGTGTAGTAGTTAGAAACAAATGCAAGGAAAGGTTATGGAACTTTCCAGAAACAATATGTTCCTAATTTTTAATAAGAGCCAGATCCATCACCAAAGAATGCACAAACAACTTGAATGTTCTGTTGAAGCTAGTTATGGTACCCCAGTCAAATTAACAAATGACAACACCACAGTATACACATGTTAAGCATTCCTGTACTTGAAAACAATGAGTTTGGATGTGCTTTTATTCCTGTACTTGAAACAAGTACCGTAAGTCAGATTTGCAACTTGCTTCATAGTTCCTTGAGTGTTAGAAACATATGCCGCCATTCTAATCATATCCAGTGTTTTTAAGGCGTCGCTTTGGCGTCGCCTAAGCGCCAAGGCGCTGGACGCGGGACGCCACGGCAGACGACTCGCCTTAGCTCTGTATGTCGTCCGCCTTACGACCCTGGCGTCCAGAAATCGTCGCTTTGGCGTCCGATTCACGCCAAATCGTGCATGGCGGGCGTCATACGGGATGATTCCTCTGTTATTGGAGGTGGGAAAACACGGGAGCAGGGGAGAAAGGGTGGGGGAAACAGGAGGCGAGCGCAGAGAGAACAGCGCGCGGGGGAAACAGGCCTACCAGCGAGCGGGCAACAGCTGGTCCGAGCGGACGCATTCACCCCCGCTGCCAGGGGGATTTCCACCCGCTTACGGCTCGCCCGGCGCCGAGCTGTGTGGCCGCGCCCAGCCGCCTGCAAGCCATGGCAAGGAGCGTCTGCCTGCGTCCAATCGAAGAGGAGGCACCTTCTCTGTTCCTCCGTCAAGCAGCATCTCCAATCGAAGAGGAGGCGGGGGAGATAGAGGGAGACGGGAGAGACAAAGGAGAGTTGCGGCGGCGGCGGCCCTGCAGGAGAGCATCGGTGGATGACGACACGCTAGGGCTGGAGGGTGGGGGGCACATGGGCAGCTTGGTTCACGTGGGCTGGGCCAAACCACTCCTTACTCCTGCACATGGGCAGCTTGGTTCACGTGGGCTGGGCCAAAACACTTCTTACTCATGTTGCTCTTTTCTTTTTTCCTTTCCCTTTTTCTTTATCATCTAAAGCTCTGAGATGCTATTTTATATTTTGTTCTACTTTGTTAAGGCGTCGCCTCGCCTTATGCTTTACTCGCTTAAGCGTAAGGCAGTAGTCAGTCGCCACACCTCGCCTTACCGCCTTAAAAACATTGATCATATCAACAATTAATAAAAAGAATCCAGATGTAACACCTATTTAGGTTTTCTCCTTTTTGCAACACAAGATCATGGCAAAAATATCCACAATTAAATATTGCACAAGGAAGATGCGTAGATTGTCAAGACCAAACAAATACCTGGGGTATTATAGGCAAAGAATCTGTTAATGGTATAATGCCCTCTTCTTTTTCTTGTTGTGTCGGGTTCACTGAACGGCGTGGATCAAGATAGCGCTTATCAAGTGCCAAAACCTGCCATATGTTTGAGAAGAATTTCAATCTAGATATTTATCCATATAAATGAAATTTAACCCTCCACATTAAATGATTAATTAATCTAAAAACAGTGCAACCCATTTATATCCAATATGATATCGACCAAACATATAGGCCCACTAATTTTAAATGGGTTGACCTATGTTGCATAGGTCTCCTTACAGTTTAAATCTATGGACAACTGATACTAAGCTTGACAAGACAAGTGGAGCTAGTATGTTAGAACCAATCCTGATTCCCATGTTGTACAAATGGTACTTACTATATACATAATAATCACCAAGCAAGGAGTTAACAGCAAAATATTCATTTCACTAATGCATCCATATTAGCTCAGATAGGTTGATCTAACCACCTCAGCAGCAGCAGTATGAGAAAATGCTCCACCTTACAGAACTGGGAAGAATAAATTCTATTCCAGTGCCACTGAATAAGCACTTGAGGTCAAGCTGTAATGCTGTATAGACATGTTAAAATGCTGATTGAATTGCTATGGGCCAGCAGACTAGGAAATTCCTATGCATTTCAAGCCTACAGTAATCTAACAAAACATGAGTTTTGTTGAGTTACATATTAATAAAACATCTTTCAAACAAAACTGAACCTGCTTGCATTGGTAACTCGAATGCCCATAGTTTATCCTAAAAATGCTATCAGTTTAACTTACACATAGAAAGGCACCACAAAATAGACTAATAAGCAAATAAAAATAGAAATAGTAGCACACATTATACTTCTCTATTGTAGACAGGAAAAGTAGGAAACAGAGACAACAGACCTGGTCACCAATAGTACCAATCAGAAGCTGTTTGGAAGTGATCCCCTTGGCCGTTTGTGTAACTGCCATTGCTTTTACTGAATGGGTGAAAAAGAATGACTGGGATTTTACTGCCACCTCAGGGCGCGCATAAGATGTAATTGGCGCTGAAAGATTATGCTTCCCAAGTATGAGCTTCATGACATCTTTGTTGCCCTGCAGAAAAAATACTTAGTGCACTTAATATTACTATCACCATCATAACAAAAAAATAAGTGTACATTAAGAAAGCAAAAGTCATACCGCCCTAGATTGATCATATATCTCAATCACCGCCATTTCAAATGTGTGAGCTCGCGAGATTAAAATAATGATAGACAACCCAGTTCTCGCTCAAAACCTAGAAGAAGCATTAATCATGTTAAACAGAGAACCTTTTACAATCAGAAGTGATAAAATGTGCAAAACCATTCTGGATTCGAGAGCTTTGTGGAGATAAATTAATTCTGAACCAAAATATTAAGAGCATATGATTGTGCGTGTTTCTCAAAACTCCAGTATGCCATGCAAGCAAGTTTGGTATGCATATATTAAGGGCCAAATGGGCCATCATAGGAAACATGGACTGTTAGTACAAAGTGGCAAAAGACTAGAAGATACAGATATACTTACTGCATGTACAGGGCCTTGTGCACCATGATGAGTCACACGATGGAGAATGCGTCCAGTGACTGCATCAATAAGATATGCAACAAGCGAAGCTTCTTCAGGTAGCGCAGATCCAATATTACCAGCAGCTTTAGGAGACAAAGTAGCAACAAAAACTAAATTCTTTGACAAGTACTTGTACATCACATCATGATCACCAATTATCTTAGCTTGGGTATGAACAACCTTCAAATAAGAAAATGAGACAAATAAAATATTATTTTGTAGTTAGTTTTAAGTTACTCGATATTCCATGAATAAAGTAGATAATGAACAGACCTCATTCATCTTTCGCGTTTCAGATATAGCAATCCTTTCAGAATCAGAAGGAAAGATGATGGACCATAACTCCTTTGTACTGAAGCAGTAGTCATCACCTAAATTGATACCACATGACTTCTGTAATGAATACCCTTTGATAACATTTGCCTGGATATCTACAGAGTAGAAATACAGGTTTGACATTTCATGAAGAAATACATTGAGGGCGTCTGGAGATTTCGGATATAAATGAGCATTGGAATTGGAATCAACAATCAGATGAAGTCGCTGCTCTGATGAATCCTTCAGTGTCAAGGGGATAATTTGGATAACAGCATGGTCAAGTTTCATAGAATTCAGTTCTTCCCCAGAATATGAATCAAGAATGGAGAATACACCAGGAGATGAAGATTCTGCTCCAGATTTGCCAACAACAAGTACAGATGGGTTTTCACGCATCACACTGTGATGCGGGACCTGCCATTGGTATATCCTTAATGCAGAAGGCACTCCACCAAATCTGGAGGCACGAAGAGATGGCAGCAAGTTTGACCAGATAACGCGTCCATCTCCAGTGTGCAGAGCCATCACTTTGCCAGCCTTTGTCAATACAACTAGGAGTTTGCGAAATCCATTATGGTCTCTTGTCATCTTATTTTTCTCAGAGCTTTTTAGTCTCAATGCTTGGATTGCAGCAACTTCATCAGCATTAGCAAGCATTAGAGTTCCTTTGAGTTTCAGCATGTGTCCCTATGTAAGAATCAAGAGTATCATAAGCTAATTCTGAGAAGAACATCCAATAATATGGTGGGCCACATGCAAGAAAACATGAATGAATACAATTGTATCACCTCATGATAACAATAAAAAATCTTAGATCAACACTGACCAATTTCTTAGCACATTGTAACACATTAGCTACAAAAAAAACTTGTGCACCAAACATACAAGCCATTAAATTGTAGAGAATTTGAAAAAGATCTCAAATTGACCATAATATTTCTCTAACAAATTTTCAAAATAATATTTATCTGAAGCATTTCGAATAATGAATAAATAAATAGCAGTTTCTGTGGGTTACCTTAAGCCACTCAAAGAGATTGTGTTCCACATCGGCAACTGACACACCATCCTTCTCAACAGGCAATTCTGATGTTGTTACATCAACAATTGAAGCCAGCCCATCCTCTCTGCTCCAAACAACCTCACCTTGTTGAATTAACAAGAGTGAATGATCCTCCATTACAACCAAAGCTCGAAAACCATGAGATTTGTCAGTTCGAATATAGCTATTCAAGAAGACCTTCTCAACATTGCCCCTATTTTGGTCTATATTAACCTTTTCTCTAATAAATTCATTGCTTAGATCAGTTGTAAATTTTACAATAAACTCAATTTCAGAACCCAAATGTTGCACGATGGCAAAAGCTTCATCTTTTTCTGTGATTGTCAGGGAATCACTCACTGCAGCTGGCTGGTTAAATCTCTGAAGTACTTCCAATCCATGAGTACCTTTGAGCTTTAGGAGGGAAACAGAAGATGATGTTTGCAAAGATATGATGCCATTGGACAAAGATTGAAGCTTGAATGATCCTGATAAGTCTTGAACAAGATCTGAAACATGCACCTTGTTGTAGCTAATTCTCTCACCCTTGAATTCAATAAGTAACATACTTGATCTAGCCTTATCTAATGCTACCAACACATTATCAGAACCAAGTACTGCTTCACCCGATAATCCACCCGGGAGTGACTCTTGGATATCCTTTAGTATCTCTCCAGTTTTAGCACTCAAGTGATACAAAGCTAGCTTCGAGGAACCGGTAAGTCCCAAAGCATATACAACATCATTTTCAGGTGATTGGAGAATCCACTTGATTTCCAAGCTGCAAGATAGTTAGAGTTAGGTTTGTATCATATTCCCAGTGCCCTGAACAAGACAACAGAGAAGAAACTACATACCCATCAATAGAAAACTCCTTTTCCCATGAAATGGCCCCATCAATGCTTGATACAGCATAAATCCATCGTCCAGCTGAAACTAAAACCAAGTTGTCTTTGGCCACTTTATTGTTTGACTGCAAAGAATAAAGGCCAGTCACTCAAGAAAGTACTATAAGAAACAACAATTGCATTATCCACATATGATTTCTCAGAAAATAGAAAATGCACTGTGCACACAGACCATAACATGCAACTGCGGATTTGATGCTGCGGAAGTTCGAAGGTTAGTTTCCCAGATCATCTGTCCATCTGGAAGATTCCATGCCCTTAATATAGTTCCTCCCGAAGAAAGAGTTAGAACATCTGAGAAAGACATGCCAAAAATTAGATAGTTGTAAACATATGCAGAAAAATAAAAAAAAAAAAAAATGAACAAAAAGATGCCGCTATCTCCCATAAGAAAATCTTAAAAATCACAAGTCCTTTCATAATCAGTGTTGTTAGTTAATAACAGGATCATGTGTATCGTTGATGAAATAATGGTTGTTCACTTGTTCATACCAATAGTTAAGTACTCAGCCAGAACCCAATAGGTTGGATCCTAACTATCTCCCATAAGCAAATCTTAAAATCATTACCCCTTTCATAATCAGTGTTGTTAGTTAGTGATAGAATCCTGTGTATATATTGATGACATACTGGTTGTCCACACCAACAGTGAAGTAATCAGCCAGTAGCCCAGTACCCAATAGTGGACGAATAGAGTTTTAGTTCTCATTATTACTCCATATATCAATCATGTTTATAATATATATATGTACCATAAATAAATGTTATTCTCACATACCAAAAAAGAACGGAATAGAATGAACTTGAACCAATAAGGTCTAAATTGTAGATATCGCTTTGTAAGTTAATAATAACCATGGTTCATGGATTCCTGTACAGATCAAACTTGCAAGTGTTTCTCACATATCTCGTTCGGGTAATTGATATCGAGACCACAAGTTTACCACTTCATGTTTCCTATCACTATGCAACTAACATTGTCTCATGCTTATACTCATGATTAGGGGTGGTAATGGATTCGCCCCTTTTTCTCTTTCACAATCCCACTTGGCCCTTTCCATTTTTAGTTCAAAATTATAAAGTTTTACTGTCCGATCCTAATCCGGCCTGATCCTTAAATTTGCTAGGCTAAATTAAAGGGCCCTTTACCACCCCTACTCATGATATCTCATTTTATTCTGTAGTACCAAGGTTTAACATTAACTTCAGGAGAAACTGGCAGTAATCAGTCAGCCCTGTGAGGTCTTAATCCAGGATCAAACACTGAAATGTTTACCAAAGTCTAATCAGAAGAGATTTCATACACACTGAAAGACTAAGCCTTCTAACATTATTTAGATTTGAGTTTTGAAAGCATGTTAACATGTGGCTAAACATGAAATGGATTTCATTCAGGATGTTACCCAGAAGAACATTGCATGTTCTCCAATGCTAGTTATTTATTAATGCTGAAATGTTTGGCAGTTTAGGTAGTACCAGTCCTAACTCTGCCCCTCTCATCAAGTTTTCATTTCCCAAGAAATCCTGGCTCTTGAATCATTGGCCTTACTTCCAGGTAAGAAATGGGTACCAAAAAAATAGTTTCAAATGCAAAAATATGAGTTATTTGGAGGATAAAGTTAGCAATACTGGATGCCAAGCAAACAAGGAATCCCATGAGTGGAAGAAACATAACAGAATGAAATAAATAGACAGATGTTATACAGCAATTTTCTCAAGGGCAAATCTCCAATGGGAAGCAAAGATTTGACTCACATTTTCCAAGTGATAGACTAAGCTGATCCAAGGGGTCGTCCTTGTCAATGACATGTCGCCAGACTGCACCACATAAAACCGCACAGATTTTAATTAAGGACAATAAGTGTGAGCAAAAGTATAAGAAGCTGCACTTTTCATTTGCTAATCTGTGAACATGAAGGCTCACATATATCTCCAGAACGTAGATCAAGAGACGAGATCACATTTTCCTCTGTCAAGACCACTACACGCCGCCTTCCACTCTTCTGGCTGTGGTAAACTGCTTGCTTTACTTTGCCAATGTACTTCTGATGCCTGTGAAGAACATCAACATATTAAAATGGTTCTGTTGGATTACTAAAAAAGACTGCATGCAGGTAGCTACAAATCAAATGATGTTAAGAGGTACAGAAGCTAGTAATAACTGATTGTCTGGTTCCATATCAAAATAGTGAACTCTACAGCAGTTTACCAAAGAATTAATTTCTCATATTTATAGAACTAAGACAACCGCAGGACACATCATGAAACAAACATAGGCTTCTCGATGGGTTAGCACAGCCTTTTAGCAATTGAAGAGAAGTAGATGTCAAGGCCCACAATAAACCTGATTAAGAGAGGAGGAATCATGGACACTGGAGCAATTCAGCAAATCTGATAATGATATCTTGTGATGTATGCTCGGACATCAAGTGGATAATAACAGGATAACTGCTGTATGAAGAGGGACAGGCACAGGCTAAATACAAGGCTTTAAGGAGTTCAAGGACTCGAGGAAGGATGAGGGAGACCATGAACTGTGAGGAAGAACATTTAGAGAGAAAGACAATTTCATTCTTCTATCCTCATAATTATTAAGAAACTTTATCTCTAATAAAGTAAGGAACTTAATATATCAAATATACAAAAGTAATACAGTAAATAAAGGTTAAGGTTAAGTCATAATTTAATCTTAATTATGCAATGCAGTAACCAAGAATTAAGAAACTGTTTGTTCCCATGGATGGAAACGTAAATGGTAAGGAAAACAGGTCACACGGGGAGCAGCAAGGGGATCTTGATTCCTGTTATTTGTTCGGTTGCAAAAAGGGAAACTGATAAAGCTTGCAGAAGGGCGGTATCGGCTGTCAACGGCTCCGTATCTGATTGTGGGGTACTCCATAATGGATCGAGCTGAACCAAACAGCTGTATCACCATCCGATCCCCTCTGCAATCTAATTATGTTACATTTCGCTGAACTAAACGCCACCTAACTGTCTGCAGTGCATGCACACATAGGGCAACCATGCTGCGATACTCAGACTGGACCAATTAGAAGATAGATTTGCCACAAAGGGACTTCACAATGAATACATGGATGCGATTCACTAATATCCATGGTATAAAATGTAACCTTCCATGTGAATCGTGCAAAGCATGCACCAGGGAACATCAAGCATCCAAAAAACTGCAGACCACATCCACAACGCAAACAAACTCAGGCTCACAGACTCCACTTCATTCGAATGATCCATGAATCTAGCCCAAGAAAAAATTCTCTGTATATAGTAGTCACTAAATAGCTAAAAAACAGAGAATTGATGCAATCACTGTATAATCGCTAAACAGCTAAAAAGCCTTCTCTACTAGCCCGACGGGCCTAGTCCGCAACTACTACAGAATTCAATTGGAAGCTCGTAAAACCACACCCTGATACGCCGAAACCTAGTAAATCTGCACTGACACCCTGCATACTTCCTCAGAACACAATCCTAGCCGTAATCTGAACTACGGCTGGAAGTTCCGTTACGTCACGCCGGCCTAAGCTAAGGGCGGATCGGATCTAGGCGAGCGAGTAGACGTACCAGTCCGCGAGGCCGACTTGGTCCTCGTAGATGGCTGTGGCGAGGGTGGCGAATACTACGATCCCGGCGAGGAGGACAAGGACGGAGCGGCGCGGTGGCGCCGCCATCGCGGCGGAGAAGCGGGGCTCGGAGTCGAGCCCGATCTGACGGCGGCGGAGACTGTTTGCGGCTGGGGCGAGTCACCGGGGAGTTTGGGATTTGAGACTTGCTGGGCAGTGCCAGAGCGGGCCCACGTGATGGCTCAACCAAATCGTGGCCGGGTCGTGACGATGCCGGAGATCTCAACGAGTAGTTCGATTTCGGACCAATCGTCATTTACACGACCCTCGAGAATTAGCCTAGCCCATCCGATGAAATAACTTATTTAGATCTGAGGGAAAGTAAATAGTCATACGAAGCTGGTTTCATAGTCCAAATAAAATAGAGCATCTCCAACAGTTTTGGTATTTTTATTTGGCATTTGACTTATTTTGTCAAACGGTTTGTTATTTTTGGTTTGGCATATGGGAAAAGTGGGGCCGCCGGGAGCGGTTGTTGGTTCCTCGTCAGATCCTATTCGCAAAGTCGCCATGTGTCGGGCATGCAAGAGACGACGACGCAGAAAAATGTCAAAGCTCCCAAGTTTGGCAAAAAAATGCCAAAGGAGAACCTGATTTTGCCAAACTCACTAAAATGCAAAAGCGACTTACAAAAAACCGTTGGAGCATTATTTTCTAGACTTTTGAAAAAAATGCAAATGTCAAACTCATATGCAACACCGTTGGAGGGAGGATAATTTTTGGATGGGTCATTTGCAAATAGCGATGAAATAGTCTCCTTGGTTGGATCCTCTTTGGCTATTTAATGCTAAAAATGGGAGATATAAAAAATAACTCGGGAATCCAAACAGGACCAAGGTGTCTCAACAGTTGAAATGAAAATCAACTTCAATCTACTATTTGACAATAAACTTAGGTGGTGTTTGGATTCTTAATCATGTGACTAAACTTTAGTCACCTTTTGAATTTTAGTCACCCCCGCTTTGAAAGAAAAGTGACTAAAATAGGGGTGACTAAAGTTTTAGTTACCCAATCCAAACAGGCTCACTTTATCGTTTTGAAAATAATTTTCGTATAATAGATTTAAAGTTATTTGATCGAACTAAAAAAAGGTTGGGTTAAAAAAGGTTGCCATGATAGATTTATTGAAACTAATTTGTTAGTAGATTTTGGTGTACTCATTCGTTCCCCCAAAAATAATGTCCCCAAAAATAATGGCATTCTCAACTTATGAGATTTCAAACATATTTAATGTAAAATATATATAAGAAAATATTAATTAATATTTATAGTGTATAATTAATATCATTTAGATAGGTTGTCAATATATTTTCACAATATACTTTTTAGAGATATAAATATTGCTAATAACATTGATGGTATTCATATCCATGGAGGAATGAAATTGATCGAGATAATTGCATTTCACTATTTCAACAACAAAAGATATTAAGCTTTGTTGATCTTTAACATTTATATAAATAAAAAAGATATTCAAGCAAAAATAACAATATTAAAGAAGTGGTTTTCAATGTGCTCAAAGTTGGTTTCAAAACATTGTTTGGCTTGTGGTTTTCTCGCGGCTAATAAGCCGATTGATGATGATATGTTGTGAAAGAAAAACATTATACCATGACCGGTAAGTTCAAGCAAATAGGGATGTAGCTTGGGACAGCTTGAAAGTTGGAGATAGCAAGGGAAGGGCTACGAGTAACTCAGCAAAGGTGAAGGGCAAGCCATGCTTTGGGCGTTGATGGACCAGAAAGGGGCGAGGAAGAGAGTAATTGCATTGATTCTTGCACAAGTCAAGCTATGCGAAGTCAGATTGTGCGGAGGATCAAATCATTGTTGGGTTATATTTGAAAAGTGACTTGATGCCATCAAGCGAAATCATTTGTTTGAAAATTTCAAGCCACGTGCTCAAAGGAATGAGATAGATTACGTTCAAGAATGCAAGAAATGGCATATGAAGATATTAAAGACTCAAGTGGTGGAAATAGTTATATCCTTTTGGTATATTGTACTATTAAGAGGGATGCAACATGAATAGTTTGATAAATCTCAATTGCACAACCTAATTGAAACGAGTGTGCTAGCATGAGAGAAACACATGTCATGACTCTTACATAGGTTGATCTTAGGGCCTATTCTTTGTTAGGATGGATAGCCTTCCGGATAAGTTTTTTGGAATATTCAAATATGAGTTCAAAGCTAAATTTATGGGTGTTTTATTTTTCTTGAAATATAAGAGGCTAGACCTAATATCTGGTCTAATTTGTTACAACTGATGTGATGGGGTTTCCGATCTTCCATCGAATAGAGGTAAGTATCAATAGTATGGAGATGTGACACAATGATCTAACTTCAAAGCACAAGACTCAAACCCTTTAACCGTAACACCACATCTCTTCTAGTTATCAGGCATGCCACTACCTGGATGAACTCACTGAAAAGGCTAATCCCTGCAAATCAAAGCACACAAGAAAACAAGATAGACACCGTCTTAATAAAAGTGACAAATAAGAACTCGAATTGGGGTCTCACAAGCCGATGTACGCCAACTGCTATTTGGTAGATTGATCTAAAGTAAAATCTAAACCCCTAACTTAGGCAACGACTACTAAATATATAGACTAAGAAACAACTAAGGACCCATAAGGAGTTCCAACAAATTACAGGGGCCCAACACCCTAAAAAGATAGTGACATAACACCCTAACAAACTTTGGAAGTCCACTTATTTCATCGATTCCCATTGATTTGAAAGGAATTTTGATGTGAGACCGAGTGCAATTTTTTATCTTGTGAAATTATGTTTTCAAGCATAAGTAGCATGTCCAAAATAGAGCTCGATATACGAAGTGTGGGCTTATTATGGACTCCGAGATGGACTCAAACTTGCATAGGTTGATCCTCCAACTTAGCTTAAATGTGGTCACTAAGGCCCCTGTTTGGGACCGCGTTTACGAACTCGCTTATAAGCCGAGCAAGCTTATCCGATACACCGCGATCCGAGAATCTCTTGTCCAAATAAGCAAGGTGTTTGGTCGTTTCGATTATTCTTGCCGGTAGATTATCCGTTTTTCGTGAAAATGTCCGATATACCCCTAAATCGATAATACGTCTTTTAGTTAGTTTTATTGATGTGAACGCAATAGTATCAAGATTGAAATATAAATCTAGTTCCTAGCATAGCCAATTACAATAGAAGTCATAATTAGTACCATTTGATCCATAAAAATTGCTACAAAATACTCAAGGTTACATCAATGAATCAACCAAGCAAACCAAAGAAATAGTGCATCACGGAAAGCACACATATCTTCTTTAGAACATCCCACCTGTTTTTCATTTGGTCCTGAGTGTAGGGCCTCTTTGTTTGGTCAAAGAACTTCTTCACCAAATTAGCATATCCAACCGCATTTAAGCAATGTTGTGGCCTTGTTGTGGGCAAGGACTTCTTCTACACATATTTCATTATACACTTTGGTCGCAAATGCATCCCATCTTGCTTCTTTGGACCTTTTGATCCGGACATCTATAAATTGCTAGCAAAGAAGAATATGGCCAATAGTTCATATGGAATTCCACAAATTGCAAGAACAATACTACAAAGAACTAATATTTTCTACCAATATTTCACTCAACATTACAGAAGACAGATCCGGACACCACAAATTGCAAGAACATTTTCTAGCAAAACTACAGCAACAATTCTTTGTGTTCACCTAAAATAGCCAAGCTAGAAAACTAAAATCATGTTGGACGTGCTCACATTTGAAGCGGGGCTTGGTAGGGGAGGACCGTCGTGGATGTCCCACCAGTAGGGCGCCGGTCCCGGTGAGGAGAGGAGGAACTCCGTGGAGGTGCCGGCTCGGGTTGGGGTGCCGACTCAAGGAAGGAGGTGCCGGCGCGGGCTCCCGGGAAGATGGAGGCGTCACTCCATGGACCTTCGCCGGCGTCGGTCCCGCGGCGACGGGAGGAGCCGGTGGGGAGAGGAGAAGAGCCGGTGGGGAGGGGAGGGGAAGGGAGCCGGCGGGGAGGGCTCCACCGGCGTCGGTCCCGGCCTCCCCGGGCGACGGGAGGAGTGCGGCGTCGGTCCCGCGACGGGAGGAGCGCGGCGTCGGTCGGGAGGAGCCGATCCAGATCCGACGGGCGGGTGCGGGAGGGTCACGGGCGAAAGTGCGGGACGGGGGCCGGGCCGAAAAGCGGGAGGGCAGCTGCCGGAAAATTGCTCCGCTTATCTCATAACGCGGCGGGGACTCGCTTCTCGGAGCAGCGGTGTTGGAGTGGATTTTCTTGCGATCGCGGCCCGAAAACGCAAAGGGATAATCGAGGTGTTTGGCGGGTTTAAATGGATTATGTTGCTTATAAGCTACATTAAGCGTATCCAAACAGGCCCTAAGGAGGAGGAGGTCTCCTTGGACATCCTTAGGTGAAGAAAAGAGTACTTGCATTGATTCTTGCACAAGTCAAGCTGTGTGAAGTCATATTGTGAGAGGGATCAAATCGTTGTCATATAATATTAGAAAAATGACTTGATGTGATTAAATGAGATCATATGTTTGGAACATGTTCAAGTCACATGCTCAAGGTGGATTTGCTCAAAGGAATGAGATAAGATTGTTGCCACCCTCAAATATTGAGGATTGCAAGAAATGCCATATGAAGATATTGAAGACCCAAGGCGTGGAAATATATATGTCCTTTTGATCTTGAGTACAAGTATATATGTCATACTATTAACAGGGATATAACATGAATAATTTGATAAGTCGCAAGTGCTCAAACTAACTAAAACCTAAGTTCTAACATGAGAGAAACACATGTCATGACACTTGCGCATGTTGATATTAGAGCTTGTTCTTTCTTGGGATGGATAGCATTCTGGATAAGCTTTCTAAAATGTCCAAGATCGTTAAAGAGTTCCGAGATAAGGTTTTGGGTGTTTTAGTTAGCTTGTTGAAATCTAAGATGCCATACCCAATATCCAATCGAGTTAAGATATCTAGTCCTGACTTGTCCCAGCCAAGACTAGACTTTCAGTATTGATATCATACATCCCAAAAATAATAAAAACAATCACTTATTTTCTTACCAATGTTTTTCACATGTCAGAAATTATCCAACAAAAGTTTTCTCACCTTTTTTGCCAGAAGTTCCTGGACGACTAGTCCTAACCAAATGTATAATATTTGCCCACACCCCTCGTTTTGTGACAATTCTTCCACCTAGAGAACATCTTTTGGAGGCCAAAGAAGCTCTCCCCTCTCCCTCTTTTATGAGTCTCATGCAATTTGTGAGTTTATAGAGTTGGTTCGAGAGATTGGCTATTTCATAGAAAGACAGAGCAATCCCATTCTTGAGCACTTATGAGCTTTGTTAAGTAACTCATGAAGCATTCGTTAATCTTAGAGGTAAAGCATCCTAGATGGCTAGATATTGCCTTGCATGCTCCTATGATTTGTGGTGAGCCATAAGAAGTTTATGAAGGCTCACCTCCGCAAGTGAGGAGTTCAATAGTGGAGTGAGCTAGAAAAGAGGTTGAAAAAGACTCGGCTAGAGAGTAGTGTAACACCCCAAATTTTACAATTTTTGAAAATAGCTAAAATTGATCTACTTATGATTTTTTGTGAGCATTTCAACCAAGGGAAAATATTTTTTGTGAAATTAAAATTTAATATAAGGTTTCGAAACGTGTATGTTGCATTCATGCTAGAATTATTGTTTTTGGTTGAGTGTAGGGTGAGGTTGAGTGGAGCTAAATTCACATCTCACTTCAATTTCGTTCAAAATCAAGCTTTGAAAATTATAAAAAGGCTTTTATTTGAAAACCCTCACCCTCCTTCCCCCTTCCGCCCATTCCCACAACCGCCCCAAATACTCTTTTTTCTTTTCCCACGCCGAGATCGGCCTTAGGCCTTTTGTCTGCCCACACGCCTCCTCCCTCCTTGTTTTACAGACAAAGAACCCGGCATTGTTCATCTCCTTCCTCACTCCTGTCTTGATGGCAGCCATGATGAACGACTTCAAACCCCTCAGTGGTGATGGGCGAGTTATGCCGTGCCCGTTCTCCTGCCCAAGCTCACCTAATAAAGCCTGTCGCCCGAGCCCCCATTCTCCCCCTTTCTCTTGCCGTACCAAGTTCTCTCCCTGCCCTGCCAAATTCGCCCGAACCGAGCCCAATCGATGCCGGTGTTGTGCCTGGAACCTTCGTCGTGACGTGACTCGACCGTAGGTGTCTTTATTTCCTGGTTTTATCTCGGTTTGGCCGGGCTTGAGCTCATCGTCATCGTTTTTCTCTCTCCAACCACCGCCGCTCGTCGTCGGTGACTTTTGAGCGCTCCCTGCCGACGAGAACACCTTCATCGAACCCGTTGTAATCCCCTCTCCCTTCACATGCTTCTTAACTTCATTTTTGTGCTCGCTATCGCCATGCTGCCGAGCTCCAGCATTGTCGGCCATGGCGCCACCGCAGGGTCTGTTGACACTGCTTAACGACATCATTAGTATAGCTACGGCGCCGATGACATCACTATAAAAGCAATGACCCCAAACAGTGTTGGTATATGAAAATTACTTTGCCACTAATAAATTAGTCAAAAGGTAACCTATAGTTCTAGTAAAGACAGATTGTCAGACCATCTTGTGCAACTAGAAAGTATAACATGGCATAAAATTATATGACTAGGCAGAAATAAAAGAATATAGATCAAGGTTATGCAAGCGGACGAATAATAAATACCATTGTAGCATTTTACTTAGAGTAAAGACCAGGTTTATCATTTATAGTTCTACCACTTTGGGAAGATATCTACAAACTAAATATGCGTAGCACTAATAATAGATATATGGAATAGCTATAAAGCAATAATGAATAATGCTTCTACTCAATAGCAGGGTTATTGTCATGATAAAGATAAATAATAAATATGATAAAGATATATATGATGAATAATAATGATAAATGATAAATACAGGGATCAAGCCACATAAAATATAAGATAAAGATTCAAACGAGTATTCTAGTCTAATGACTCACATGGGGTAACATAAAGGAAAACTTACTAATGAGTAACTATCATCACATGCTATTACTAAACTCTAATTAGTGCAAACATCTAGCTATCATTGTTAGCATTACTACTTCATACCATACCCAAGGGCCATCAACTAGGAAGGATTCAATAATGAGATCTTCACCTTCTTTGCGACACACGGCCTACCATTCACTATACATGGAGGGAGGATTACAGAGGGCTCAATAGGGTTGTAACCCCTACGATCTACCCACAACTTAGCATATAGTAGGCATTTACAGATATAACATATATAAGTACCACGCTTACATAAGTTATAATGTACACCTATCTTGCACGTTACAAGATATGAAATCCATAATAAATATCTAACTCTACTAGACATATCAAAGCAAGCAATAAACAATGTAATAGATAATATAAATAAGATAAAGCACAATGTCATAGATAAGATTTAGTCAATATATCAATAGATATGAATGTACCTATAGAACACCTTGACAGAATCTGAAGTTCAAGTCTTCCTAGACTTGGATCTCCTTCTAATCTACTACTATGTAGCTAATCTATCTAGAACTAGAACTACTCTAAAGAACTAGGGTTTATGGCTCTGGACTTGATCTCTGAAACTCAGATCAATTGATCTTCAGTACTGAATTAGGGTTTCAGGGGTGAATCTCATCCCTTGGATCAAATCGACTTGATTGGACGACTTAGATCTACTCCATAGGTCAGTTGTAGGAAGAGTCCAGAAGCAGGGCACGTGGCTCCACAGGCCGCATGGCCCCACACCTTGACATGTGGGCCCCAACCTTCACGAGTTGTCTTCTTTTGTTCTTTAGACCCTTAGAATTTATACTAATTGTCCTGATTTGGTCTTTTTCTTTCGTTTCTCTATTTCTTCTCTTTTTCATCGATATTACATTGTTTTTCGAAGTTCACCTGTAAAACTGAGTGTTTAACAAAATTCATGGAATTCATTAGTAAAAGCCCTATCTTCATTATTCTTGTTCCCAAATGTTCTGTTATTTCATAATTAAAAGTTGACGTTAACGACCGTCAACAGGGTCGCCATTTCAGTGTGCTCCCCATCGCTGTTTCTATACCCATCGAGTTCGTGTAGGCGCTCGCATTGTCCCCCACGCCCTTGGTTTGCGTCTAGGTGGTTGGAATCCCTTACTTAGCGGTCTTCAGCGAGCTCGCCCCGCCAGTGACGTCGTCGCTGCCATCTTCATGCAGTGTGTCGGTGGGGAAAACCCCTTTCTCTTTTGAGCCGCCCGATCTGTTTCTAGTGGCCGAGATTAGAACTCGAAAAGTTATAACATAATCGGTCCACAGCTTGGACCATGGACTCGACCCATGACCGCACCCCGCACCGGTTCACAGCACAGTGGTGGACCGAGCCAACGACAACACGCCACGCGTCGCTCGCATCAGCGGTGACGCAATCAATCACGGTTCTTATAGTCTTCTATGCCTTTTGTTTAGTTGAGCTTTACTTTTACTTATTTGCGGGTTCGTCGTCCGTCCCTATTGTGGATGCTCTAGTAGAGGCTTCTGTTAAAGACGGATGTTCCTGTACGATGCTAGAGTAGTAGTCAATAGCGTAGACATGATGTCTAGGCTATAGGCTGATAGAGTCTAGCCCGATCTTCCGTGAGGTACGTGGTAAATCGATTGGTGGAGAACTCGACGTTGACGGTCCGACTTCGAATCAACACAAACTCAACCCCTCGCAATCGCTACAAAGATCGCTCAATGGTTATCAACCAAGCACGACTTGATTGACCTCGCCAAGAAGGCTTTCCTGCAAGCGAATCGAGAACAAGAGTAAGAACAGGTTATCACGCAATCTGAATATTGCAAATATGAATGAAGAATTTGAGATGATGGTGTTCAAGTTCGGATCACAAAAGGACTAATCGCCACAGGTGTGGAGAACAAGAACAGGGGCCCTGGATTACTGTAAGCGGAATAATCTTCATGGTTACAATGAATCAATCAAGTTTCTCGAAGGAAAACTCAAACTAAACAAACCCCGACTCTAACCAACAGCGGCTACTGAGTTTATAACATGGGGAAGGAAGCTAGGGTTGGGGGCGACCAGCACGGAGGCGCCCACAACTTGGGCTTAAGGCCCGACTCGATACATGGCCAAGTTGGCCCAAAACAGGTGACACAACACCTTGCCGTGGTCACACAGAATGATCCATGGGCCATCTGGAGCTGGGACCAGATCCAAAACGACGGTGTCGTCGTCCCCTTTCCATAGAGTCCAAGATCGCCCCATTTCGATATCGTATGAGGGAGTTACGACTGAAACATTGACGACGTGACTGCTGAATCCGAGGGTGACATGGCAGCTAAGTTGTAGATGAGTTGCAACTTGGGGAAGACCGTGGCGTAGGCGTGTCCAGCGCGGTGATGTCCTCATCATAGGCTACCTTCGTTTGTTGTGTAGCCTATGGTAGTGAGGTAGGCGGCAGGTGGTGACAGCCCTATCCGTCCCTTGTATTCCTCCAAATTCGGCTATAGAGTAGAGCTGGAGGCCGACATCACTTGGCAGACCAGGTGTGATCCGGTGCCTGAAGTGAGCAAGTAGAAATAGAGTATCGCTATCCTTAAGACATAAGAGCTATAGGAATCCATCTCTACTCTTTTATCTGTACCCTTGTGTTGTCCTTGGATGAATTAGCTTAAAGAGTATACCTCTGTTCCCTATGAAAATACGATACTCTGAATACTTCCGGGTGAAGGCTACAACGATAATTTTGTGCGCTTGCGGACTTATCTGCTTACGCTAAGAAATACCAACAGTCGTGGTGGTGTCATATGTTGTGTCTGCTCTATTGCATGTGAGCTACGAGGCTAGGTCCAGGGTGCCTTGTGTTGCGGTCAGGACATGCTGTGGTGGTGGTGTCGTATGTTGTGTCTGCTCCATTGCACATGAGCTGCGAGGCTAGATCTAGGGTGCCTTGTGTTGCGGTCAGGACATGCTGTGGTTGAGTTAAACTCTAGTCACGGTGCATGAAGGTTGCCAGGACGAGTTCAGTGCATGGCTATTTTAGGTGTTTATGAAGGCTGCTAGGACTAGCTGTGTGCGTGTATATTTTACGAGTTTGTGGTGTGTATGTAGCAGGGTCAACAATGGAAGCCGGAACATCCAGAATGAGTAAATGGAGAATGGTTCACTAGTGTCACTGAGCACGTCTGCAGATCATGGCTTGAAGATCGGGTGACGTTCGTCTTCGGAAAATTTCCTTGTCTAGCTCATGTTCTCGTGATCATCCGTCGATAGCCATCGAGCGCGTAAACAGTGGTATAGGCCCACGTGGTCAAGCATGGAGTGGTAGCAACACGCTCATGTGGGCTATCCATATGATATACCGATGTACTGTTGTGCCCGGGTGTATTACCGTGCATACCAATTTTTTGTCAAAAAATTTGTATTTATATGTAGAATATTGTTAATCTTCAATATTGCAACTCTCATCATCTTAACAGCTCAAGCTGCCACACTGTAGTAGATTATTACTCATTGGGCTGATCGGTACACCTGACTACCCCGACAATCCTTCATGGCTTAAGATCCTAGTCCTGTTTTCCTCATCGATCACTAGTACTGAAATGATTTTGCGAGCAACGACCCTTTCTTTTCCGTGGCGGGCACAAATCTCGCCCGCCACGGAATTGAATTGGCCGGCCGCGCGCCAAGGTGGGAGGACTTTCGCGTGGCGGGCGCCTTAACAGGGCCCGCCACATGAAAGGTCGTATTATGCGTGGCGGGCGCCTGCTGGGACTTTTGCATGGCGGGCAAATTAAGGCGCCCGCCACGCAAAAGGTCCGTCAGCATAAATATTGCACGGCCACCCCTCCTTCTTCCTCCATGGATCTTCCTCTTCCAACTTGTGGCGCGGGGGAGGTTTTGACCCAAATTTTGACAAAATCTTTGATTTGGGACTTTTGGCTTTGATTTGGGGGAGGAAAAGACACTAATTGGTCCGTAAAGGCCTTTTTTCATCTTACTTTTGCTCTTTTTCATCCCCTTCTAGATCTAGATCTATGGAGGAGAGAGAAAACTGCCTTTCTCTGCTCTCATCCTCTCTTCTTCTTCTTTTTTTCGGTTTGAGTACTATGTAACGACATTTAGCTTTTTTGAAGAGCAGGGAGATAGGATGGAGAGGCGCCGAGCCCACTGGATGTATGAGATAAAGAGAGTTGAGGACGAATACTATGATGAGGTGAAGAAGTTTGTTGCTCGAGCGAAGCGACACAACGAGATAATTCAACAGAGCCTGATTATCTGTCCTTGCGCTCGCTGCAAGAATCTGAAAGCTTTCAGTGACACCATGGTGCGATCTCACCTAATCATGCATGGTTTCGTCAATGACTATTTGGTCTGGACTTTTCACGGCGAAGAAGTTCCACCCTTCGATCCACCAGTCGATCCAGTACCAGGAAGTCCCCCGGCCGATCTAGTACCAGGAAGTCCACCAGCCGTTCCAATTCCGTCAGATATATTCGAAAAGCACGGTGGACGGCGGCGATGACGTGGTGGTGGTGGAGGGGCGGCGAGCGGGAGAATCCTTTGACGCGGCCCGAGGACGTCCGGGTTTTTTTGAAGATTTGGTCAACCGACTCGATGAGGGCGACATTCCGTTTGGGTGCCCAAGATGGTTGGAGAACTTCAAACGGATGAAGCGGCAAAGAATTGATCCGCTTTACAAAGACAAATCAGAAGGGTTGCACGGCGCTGAGTTTTAACCTGAATTTGCTGATGTTGAAGTCTTGTCATGGCTGGTCTGACACTAGCTTCAATGAGCTCATAAGTTACCTTGCTACCATGTATCCAACGCCTAACAAGGTTCCTCGCTAGTACATATAGTGCTAAGAAGTTGATCCGGCCAAAGGCGATGAAATCCGAAGAAGTTCGATGCCCGCCCCAACCATCGTATCCTATATCGGGCGATTAGTACGAGAATTTGACCGGTTGTTCGCATTGTGGCGCTAGTCGATACAAGCGGAATGCCGGATGTCGCGTGGGATGATGACCTCGATGAGGAAGCGGGACGGGCAAAAAGAAGAAGAAGGGGGGCTTAAGAAAACCAAAGGCGGCGGCGAAGAAGATCATGTCAACGCAGGACGAGGAAGAGGAAGGTTACACGCGAGGAAACGTCCCAGCGCTGTCAATGTGGTACCTTCCGGTCCATCGACGCTGCGGGCTCTCTATGGGAACCCCGAGGATGCTAAGCACATGAGCTGGCATGCATCTAGCGATCGTGTAAAGGATGACGAAGCTACGACACCCTTCGGATGCTAAGCGGTGGCAAGACTTCGACGCCGCCTACCCCGACTTTGCGAGGAGCCCGAGAACGTTCGGTTTGCATTGAGTACCGACGGAATGAACCCATTCGGTGATCCGAGCAGCAGACACACAAAGACGTGGCGGTCGTCCTCACCATGTACAATCTACCTCCACATCTTTGTCAAAAGCGGAGGTATGTTTTGCTCACCATGCTCATTTCTGACCGAAATAGCCCGCAGAACGATATAGATGTGTTCCCGGAGCCGTTCATGGAGGAGATGCAGGTACTATTTGATGATGGGGTCGATGGTTGATGCGCATCCGCAAGCGAAGTTCACTCTTCGTGCCATCATCTTTGTCACCATCACCGATTACCGCGGCCTATTTTCATTATCGGGCGCATTAAAGGGAAGACCGCTGTGTAGCTTGCATCGAAGAAACCGCTCCACTTACCCGAAGGGATCCACCAAAAACGCGTACATGGAACACGACGCTTCCTCCTGCAGTAAGCATAGGTACGTAGATGCAAAAATGAATATATACTTTGACAACAAGGGCGAAGTCGAAACCGCAAAATTCAAGACCGACTAGTTATGGTCCGAAGGTGTTTGACATGGTGAAGGACTTGGAGTGCGAAGTCCGGAAAAGAAGAAGAAGAAGAAGACAGATGATCAGGAAGACGACACCTCCAAGACAATGAAGAGAAAAAGGGATAAATTGGAGGAAGAAGCGCCTCCTGCCGTTCCTTTCAAGAAGAAGTCAATTTTCTTCAAGTATCTAAAGTATTGGAAGATACTGCATACCCCCATGCGATCGACTCTATGCACCTTGAGAAAAATGTCTTCGAAAGCACGATCGGTCTCCTGATGGATATCAAGACCAAGACGAAGGATGGTGTGAAGTCACGTCAAGATCTTGTTAACATGGGCATCCGACCGAAATTCACGCTACACGGCTTCCGAACGGTAAAGTCCAACTCCCAGGTGCGGCCTACAACCTAATGGGAGATGAGAAGTTGGCTATGTGTCGGTTGATTTGGGGTATCAAGGTACCAACATGTTTCTCTTCCAACATCAAGAGTCTGGTATCCATGAAAGACCTCACAATGACGAACTTCAACGCCAAGCGATGCTCACATCATGCCGACGGTGTTTCTTCCAATTGTGATCAAAGCTATTCGGTCCAAAATACGTGAAGATGGTGGTCACAAGGTTGTCATACTTCTTTAACCAAATCACCCGTAAGGTAATTGCCAAAGCGGATCTGCTTGCGAAAGAGAGTTCATCGCGAAAACAATGTGCCGATAGAGATGTGTTTCCCACCGCCGTTCTTTGACATTATGCCACACCCGATGATGCACATGGTTGATCGATATAGAACAGCTAGGACCCGTGTACCTACAAAGCGATGTGGACCAATCGGCGACTAATGTCTACCCTCAATCGATTCAATCATAATCGCTTACCCGAGAGGGCTCTATGATCGAGGCATACACGAGCCAAGAGGCCGTGAACGGGTGTATGAAGTACATAAAAGATGGTAGGGCTATTGGGCTTCCAAAGGCATCAACATGAAGGAAGGACCTCGGGGATGGGGTGCGCGGGCGAAAAGCACGCACCAACATACCTAGGGAAAAAGTGCTAGAAGCTCACTACAAAGCATCCTTCATCAATTGGTGATCATGGACACATACGTTCAAAAGCACCTCAAAGAGCTCCGCCAAGTGCAAGTAGGAAGCGCAAGAACTGCTCGAAGGATTGGGCGTAGAAGGAACACAAGAACAGTTTCCTCCGGTGGCTCCAAAAGAAGAACATTCCCCGTGAGATGATGCGAGACAAAGTGAAGAAGCTTGTGTCGCCCCGTCCATGCGGGTCACCACATGGCAAGGATATGATGTCAACGGGTACGGGTTCCACACAAAAAGAAAAGGACAAGAAGAGTGCATCACGTAACAACGGTGTTCGATATGAGGGCATCAACAAATGTGACAAGGGAGAAGATGACATGCTTCACACAAGTCGAAGAAATATGGGAACTTGACTATGGTGGTAACCTACAGTAACCGTTTTTTAGTTGCCGCTGGATCAAGCCCGGGGCGTTCTAGTGGACGATTTTGGGCTAACCACCGTGAACCTTCAAAGTGTGCCGTACAAAGATGATCGGTGGGTACTTGCATCCGATGCCGCACAAGTAGCCTACTATATGAACGCGGAGAACATAAATAGACATATTGTTGTGGCGGGAAAGCGGCCGGATCGTGGGAGCCGATGGGGTCCGTAGTCCTGAAACATACAACAACTATGATGAGTTCCACCTCTTTACTGATTTTCCGAAAAGATAAAGGCCGTTGAGGACGTAATCAATCCCGACAAGACTAAAATGATGTCATGGACCCGCCCGATGGCGAGAAGAAGACCACCAATGCACCAAAGCACCAAAATGATATGTAATTGCAATTATTCGATGTAAACAATAGTCCAAAAACACAAATATCTCACCACGAGTTTCGGGAAAACTACAGGGGAGACTAGTGATTTTTGAACTACACGTTTGTAACACTTTCTCGTTTGCAAAAATGACCTATATATGAAATATAGATCTTGATGAGTTATGAATTTTTCGTATTCATGACTTTTTGAATCTTGGCCGTCTGGGGCTTCGAAATGTCGTCCGAATGAGTAAAAAATTCAAAATTCAAATTTCGAGGCGTAAAAAGTTCGAAAACTGAAAAGTTGACCCTAATGAACGTTTCCACAACTGGTGAGGCATGCCGCATGCGGAGCGCTAGAGCCGCAAGCCTAATGAACGTTTCCACATTCCACAAGGCAAAATCCTGGCGCTCTCCTAGCCCCCACTTCTACGGTTTGCGCTCGGCGTCTTGCCTAGCGCCGGTGTGTACGAGCGCACGTTGGTTGCAGGCGTGGGCACACCTTCAAATCATAAATCCACCACCGGGGTGAAGGATCGAAAAGACAGCTAGAGGAGGGTGACTAGGAGCCCCGAAAAATTCTTTCTAATCGTTGAATTTGTAGCTCTCACGTCCTCTCAAAAGCAAACCACACACACAAGGAAAATTATGACCTAGGTAACTAAGTGGATGCACTAGAAGATGTTCTAGCCGGACAACAGATCAACCAGAAAGAAATCGACACGAGGCCGAGCGGAACCAAAGCAAATCAGCACAACAACGCTAGTCGGTGGACTGTCCGACGATGATATTTTCGGACCCCGGACTGTCCGTGATGTGGATCCGGACTGTCCGCCGATAAAAATCTCAAAAAAACACAGCTGTTGGACACTGCCAAAATTTGTAGTTCGAACTGCCCGGGCTTAGATGTCGGAGTGTCCGCCGTACAAAACCTAGGAACCCAGATAGTCGCACCTGGGAACTCGGACTGTCTACACAAGGGTGGATTGTCCGACGTTCAAAAGGTAACAGTCAAATTTTCTTGTAACCCTGCTGGTGTCGTGACCGAACAGGGCCGTACTGTCCGCGCTCAGCTGCCGGACTGTCCGTGCCTGTCGAATCTAGCGCCAGTGCCACCGGCGGTTCTCTCACCCAAATGTGATCCAAACTCGATCAAATCAACAACTCAGGTCACAAAATTATGTCTAGATGATCTAGGCATGTAGGTGATAATATTCGCTAAGAAAAATCCGTTCCTCAACGGGAAAATCAAATCTTAGAGAAAAACGAGCTTCTTGGCTCAAGAAAACAAAATCACTTAAAACTGTGGACACAAGAGGATTCAACCAAATTCCTTTGGTGAATCACTTAGGTTCTTGGTCACGAACGAATTGCAGCAACAAGAATCAAAAGAAACGAACCACAAACGATGAATCGAGCACTAGAAGAGGGAGGAGAAAAGAGGCTGCAAAAATAGAACACAAGAACACAAAAACTCAGAGCAAAATCACTGCACACAGGTGAATCTGTCTGACCCTAAAGGCCCAGAGGGCATGCACACACTAAGGGGTGTGCTTCCTACGAACACAAATCACAAAATAGTTGTCTGGACCTCTCCCACTCAGAACAACTACAGATTGGGAAACCCTAATGGAAACTAGAAACTGGAGAGACAACCTGAGATGGAGGGCTGTCATCTCTATTTATAGTCTTGGTCCGAATGACCATCCTACCCCTATTGATACAATTGGCGAAACCACTTAGCCAAGGGCATAATGGTCGGACTTGGATATCTTCTGATCCGACGGCCGCCGCGCCTCCTCATTTGTAGCATTGCTCCACGCAATGTCCCAGAAGCCGCCACGTGCCGTCCTTCCGTCCACCAAAACATCCGTCCGTCCAGGTTTTGAGGCCCAAACCCGCGAAACCTGCCACCGATGGTTTTGAGCCCCAAACCACCAAACCTGCGCACGAAACCAGCCACCGGTGGTTTTGAGGTCCAAACCACCAAACCTCCGATGCATGCCACCGGTCTTGACTGCCCAAGTCGTCAAGTCATCCGAGCCTCCCGCTCTGCTTGCACGCTCGCCGTCTTGACCCGATCGACACGGTCCTGCCATGTCCTCTTGCATTCGTCGAGCCACCTAGCGATCCGGTCCCTCGGTCCAAGCCTCACGTCCGTCCTTCACCTCCGTTGTCCGTCAGCCCGGCACGTCCTCCTTGGCCCCTTCACCTCGCCGTCAGCTACCATCTCCGAGCTCCACACATGCACAACACGAACAAAGAGATACGTCACCGACACACTCCACGTGTGCCGGTGAACATATCCGAAGCACATAAAGAATAAAGAAAAATAGAAGTAAACACATTTGATCTAAATCATCCATGCACTTGGAGGCTTGCAACGGGTTGACACTCCTCACCTACTACGAGCACTTAATTCATCGGTGCTGGTGTTGTTGGCATGGCCCTATGAGCCGTATGCGGGCTCAATGATCGGCACACAGGTGATGACGAACTTGCTATCACTGTGTCAGACTTGGCATGAATCCTTGCTATGCATAGGCTTTCAAAAACAAAAAATCCTATGCATAGCGCATCACCTGCAGACACCTCTAGACACAAACCCATGCTTGCTATATGAGTACAGTCCTCTTCGAGCTTATGCACCATCGTGGGGTGTTTAATGAGCTCCTAGCGCTGGTCTCCTTCTAAATGATATATGGCCACTGTACCTCCTAGGTTGGCCATCGCGTGCGCCCCTTCGTTGGTGTTAGCTCCAAACTCCAAACACCAGGCCATCTCTTCCATCGATCACCATGAGAGAGGAGGACGTGGTGGCACTTGCAGTCTTGCACAGTCACAAACAGTTACCGGTATGTAGGTACGAGGAACGCAGTATGTGGGATGTGGATCGTCAATTTTATGTTCGCCGTCAAGGTAATTTTATTTTCCCTGACGGTTTACGCAATTTCTCTTGCGTTTACGTACACTCACAGGTTAATTTGGAATTTCCATAACGGTTATTTAATTTTCCTGTGTTTTTTTCATAAACCGTCAAGATAATTCTATTTTCTTTGACGCTTATGCATTTTCATTCCCTGTGTGTTTTAAGAAAACCGTTAAGGTATTTTGATTTTTTAATAGTTGGTATACCTCTTTGGAACGCTGGATCTCGAAAACTTGAAAGCATGAACCAATTATGTTTGGCAGGATAGCTTGAAACGCTCCTCATTCTTAAATGTGCTGTCTAAATATAAAATTAATCAAGAATCAATGTTGTCAAATTCCTAAATCACAGATTTGACCCACTTGAGACACATTTGGCCCATAATATATTGATCTTCCATTTACCATCCCATAATACCATTTGGTCCATGTAGCAACTAAGATCACAGAGAAGGCATGCGCCAATCACACCGTTGCCGCCACCGCCCATTCATGTACACTCGCCCAATTTATTTGTGCTTGAGATAGGTTAAGAAAAACACCAGTGTAAATATATTTCTACTAGCAATTCTCTTGAGCCTAATGCATGAGTTATACTAACGGTTGGCTTAAAATAACCACAAGTAGAAATGTATTTACACTTACATCGGTGATTCAATAGCCAATGGGACTACAATCAATTTCTACTGCCACTACTGTTCTTTATGAACCACTAGTGAAAACATCAATAGCGAGGATAAAAATTGTTTGTGTACTCCCTCCATCCAAGAATTCATGCAATTTAGCACAATAACATGTTTTAGCACACCAAGTTTGACCAATTATAGATAAGAACTATAAAGAGAGTTATGATATCAAATAAATATCATTAGATCTATTATGAAATGTATTTTCATAATAAATTAATTTGGTGCTACAACTATAAATACTATTCACTAAAAGCTGATCAAACATGAAGTTCTTTATATGACACGCAACCCATAATTGCATCTTATGTTGGACATAGGGAGTATGTTTGAAAGTAGAGATCTAACTTGCAACCAAAATGGGAAATAACTAGCAGCTAGCAGTGAAGTGCTTTATCAGAACAGAGTTATGGGGCACTATTAGCTATATATAATTCTATAATTACACTGTCCTGAAAGATTAGGTTTGTCGGTTAAGAAATTCATCATATATATAAGCACATAAGCACGTGTTGATGACATATGGATTTAGATCACATGGCGATGCCAAATCATGGTTTGAACCTCTATCTCTCTAATGGATGTTGGTGGTTTGGCTGACTAATTAACATAAATGCTCCTCGTGCTACCCTAGATTATTATGCAAAACTCAAATGAATGTGCAGGATCACTTAGGATACACTTTTCCCTTGCAATGAATTAATGACATTCATAAATGGGAGGCAATGACATCCAATGAGCTTATATATATACAAAATGTACACCTCCGTTGTGATGCGCAAATTACAGACCCCGATTAGAGATAATGGACAGGATCGGACCTATTCCTTCAATTTCAACAGGGCTTAGTGAAAGAGATTATGACACCAGCTTATAACTTATTGGTCTGCATTGGGATTACAGTATGATGGGGACACAAGATAGTGCCCAAGAAACACCATAGCTGTGCAATTCCAGCATTGTGGAGGAAATAAAATACGCTCATTACAAAACATAAGATAGGGTGCATAATATTGATAAAAATGGTTCAGCACACAACATGCATTTGGATAAAAATGTTCACTTACAATCTGAAAAGTGATAATATTACTCAATTTAATAAGTTTGAACCGGATTGACATTAGCAATGTCAACTAGTATAAGTGAAGCAAAGTATACCATATACATGATTGAGATTGTTGCTACTTTGTTCATTTTCAACAAACATAATTGAGAGGGCAATCATTCATATACCTGCATGTACCAAAACTCTCAAAATGCATGTATAAAAACCTGAAGTATTGTCTCTATTACTTATTGTATGGTATTTTTCCCATCTTCCTTTATTTAGCACCCATCTCGCAAAGAAATAACAAACAAAGATAAAACAATGACACACAATCTAAATCTTTGCTCACAGCCTGTAGGGATCTTTTTTTTTTTTTTTTTTTTTTTTTTGCGAAAATGTAGGGATCCTTTATAACATCTCACCAGCCTTGATCTCATCAATCTCTCTAGCTTTCTCATCTACCATGGGGAAGGGGCCGGGTTTCAGATAAGATGTTTTAGTGAAGGCCTTATTCCTAGAACTGCCTTTTACAAGATACGCTTCTTAAATTGGATATTTCCAATACAATAAGTAAGGACCACTAGAAATAAGTTACATTTAATCATGAAGTAATACAAATTGGCTCAATAGTTTGATGGCAGCATTAGGAAGGCACTATGCATGGATACTATAGGAGATGTATTTACCTAAACTATTTATCATGGTCCACAATGGTCTCTCCACCATTTTTTCTTGGTCCACAATTGTCTCTCCACCATTTTTTCTGAATCTATGTAAAAGAGAATTACCAAACTTTATAATAGTCCAATCAAATGAAAATGATCAACAGGCAGATTGTTAGTTTTGTTGAGCTTTGTCTTAGGCTGTAGCTGCCCTGCATATTTGACCCATGGCGGTATGTTATGTCCTTGACAACCAGTATCTAACATAAAGGAAATTGATTATTGCTGAAAGCATTGTTCGCTAAACTATTTACTTTCAGCAAAAGTTTGTATTAACCAGGGACACATAAGCTCTGGATGCATAATAATATAGGATAATTGAGTTGTGAAATATAATCAATTCTCTCTGGAACATATATATGGGTCTTCTAATTGAGATGCATTTCATAAGTCCATTCGCCAGTTTTGATATATCAAACAACAATCTTTCTATTGCAATTATTATGGCAAAGAAATAAGTACTACACGTACATTCAGCTTTTCGATGACGATATTAATTAGCAACAATCAGATTAAGCAGCAAATTAAGAAAAACCTAATATGTGGCACAAAAATGGTCCATAGAATGACTAGAGACCACACCGATCATAAAATGAGCAACAAAATCAAACAGCTGCCATATGTACCACAAAAACATATATAGCATACATACAGAGGTAAAAAGAAACAAACAAAAAGAACAAATGTAGCAATAATTAATTTAGCACCATGCATATATCACATAAACCATATACATGGATGCAGGCAGTACTGTCTTATCTCTCGTTTGGATAACTGTTTGCAGTACCATGTGATGATCAATGACTGCTGGGACAACGCCCAAGCCTGAGCTCCAAGTCCAGCTCCCTTTCCGGATCACCTGACTCCTGCCGCTCCGACGACCCCTCGGCCGGCGCGCGTGATCCTTCGCCGACGACGACGATGTGCCCCTGGCGCCCGAGGCCAAGGTGCAAGTCTTGATCACGGTTGGCCTCCCCGAACAGGCTGAGCTCCCTGGGGCTCACGCTGTTAGGGTTCCCACCCTCCGCGTCCAGCCTAGCCCCAGCCGCAGCCGCTGAACTCGTACTCGGGTAGTACATGCCGAAGCTGCTCCCGGCACCGATCGGGATCGAAATCGTCGACGACTGTGCTGATGGGGGATATGATGACGGCCCCAACAAGTGGCGGTACTTGTTATAGCACTCGATGTTCCGGGACACCGTGGTTATGCCGGAGGTTGGCGAGTCGCGGGTCGGCTTCGCGCGGTCGCGGCGGTGGATGTTCATGTGGCCGCCGAGCGCCTGCGCCGTGGTGAATCCACGCTTGCAGAAGACGCACTCGTAGTACGGCTTTGGGCTGGCAGCTGGTGCCGGCGTCGGCGCCTCTCCAGCGCCCGCTGCCGGCGCCACCTCGTCCTCCTCCCCTCCAGTTGCCCCACCTGTTGCTGCTGCTGCCGCCACCGGTTCCGGCACAGGCGAGGTCATGCCCTCGTCGCCGGCTGACGCCGCCTTGGATTGCATGTTGCTGCCACCCTCCATGGCCGCCTACCTAGCTACACGATGGTTCGGCAGTTTTGGGGATTGGTAAACGAAGGTTTGACGATCGAGCGACAAGACGATAGTGAAGTTTGCGTCCATAGGGTGCTTAGGTTATTATAAAAGTTGGAGACATGGCCAAAGAGGTGTACATTGGTATTGTCAGTCGTTTCTGAATAAAAGATGGTACACGGTTTTGACAACCTCTACCTTTGGTGGTCATCTGCTCTGCTGCCGGCCTTGGTGCCTAGCAGCTGCTTCGCTTTCCAGCACTGTGCCCTAGCTGTCTTGTGCTCGCTCTTACAGTGGGAAACTGCAATGGATCGGAGGTACTTCACATAGAAGGCATCCTTTTTTAGAATATATATATATATATAACGCAGCCGCAGCATATCGCTGTCACTACTCATATATTGCACCTGCAGGTGAGGTTAGTCTCGATCATTAGTGTCATTTTAATTACCTAAACGTTGGTATAGATCTGATCCGCAGTACGTGCAACGTTGTTCTAAAGTATATAAAGTATGTATTAGTTAATTGGTACGCACTTTTAGGACAAGTCAAATCGTGAATCTTGGGATGACTTTACACAACGCAAACCCTACGATGGGTTGTCTTCAGTTATGTTATAGCACTCCCTTCATCCAAGAAAAGATGCAATTTTGACTTTTTTAAGAGTCAAACAATTTAAAGTTTGACTAATACTATTATATACAATATAATATAAAAAAATACACTAACATTTATGGTACAAAGATAAACATCATTAAATTAATTACACAATATATTTTTTCATAGTAAATCTAGGTGAAGACATATATAAATGTTAATATACTACTATTCACTATATAGACATGGTCAAAGTTAAGCTAATTTAAGTTGCACAAATCTTATAGTTGCACTGCATCCTTTGATGAACAGAGAGAATACTAACCAGATGACCCCTTAATTTAAAAACTATATGAATGAAGCAAATGAAATGTGGTAAGTTTCATTTTGTATATGGAAAACCCTGAAAAAATAACAAATAGCGCGCTAATAGCGGCAAATAGCAGTTGCCGCGATGACGTTTAGCGCTATATAGCTAAATAGCGCTAATAGCCCCGCTATAAGCGTTTTTCGAGTGTTCCCGCTATTTTCCTTAGCGCGCTATTTTAAACAGGGATGGAAATGCATGGTGTGGCCTATAAGACAATCATGATACAGTCTCATAGTTACATGGCTCATCTCATAGCTACATCCATATGCTAAGTTGATGTGGTAGAACCTTGGTATGCATATGGCATGGAACCTAAATACCCCCTCCATCCTAAATATAAGAGGTTAGAGTTTATTCTCAGTCAAACTATATGCTAAGTTTGATCGAGTTTATAGAAAAAGAGAATAATTATATATTTATGTCGATCATCATATGAATTCCGTTCTTGAACCATTCAGAATGGCCAGTATATATCTCATATAGGAGTGGCTATATGGGTATAGATATGCCTCCATCCTGTACCGGTCTTTACATTTGGTTCCTACTAATAAAAACTGTTATTTTTGTCCACATCGGTATCATCTAAAACTCAAGTAACACCTTATTTAATGTGTAATTTTTATGAACTTGCGAACCAAATGCTAACTTTTTAACTTTATATAATTTTATAATGATTATGACTAAAGCTTTAAGCAAATAAATCACATATAATTATAGGTAGGTATATTTATATGTATTACTATTATGTTATTATAGCCAGGAATGGTGTACAAAGGTATAGGCATATACCAAGAGAGAAAATGGAATGGATATACAAATAGTATTTACATTTATCAAATTAGCATCATTGAATATGTTATGGAATATATTTTCATAATCTACGTACAACGTTGATGTGGTAGATCAATGCTAATAATGTTAGTCTCTATAAACTTGGTCAAACATAGCATAGATTGACTGGATCATCTTTTATATTCAGACCAAAGGGAGTATTCCATGCTCAATGATCTTCAAGAAGTTAGTGCCGATCGTGTTCATATACATCATATTCAAATAAGTTTGTAGCTATATGCACTTCAAATGTAAAAATTGATTGAGTATGATACTCACGTAGATAATTACTTTCCTTTTTATGTCTCACTTATCCATATCATATCTACTCCTTCCGTGTTCAAAATTACAGTTAAGTTCTTGTCTTAAGGTTAATTACATACTTTTTCTAGCTTAAAATATATACTTTCATTACTTCATTTTTCCATGAAATATGTTTTGGTAAAGTATTTATTTGAGCTAGACTGTAATTTGAAGTGGAGAGATCACATGATCAACAACTAAATAGTTTATTAAAATATATATCCAACAAGCAATAAACAAGTGTGTATTTAAACTTAGTTTGACTATGAGTCTTAATTTAATTATTTCAGTTGAACAACAAATGGTATGGCCATTTTGTATTCCAAATAATGTCAATTATATCACAACTTTGCTAGACATTTGCAAATACTACTAACCCCATTCAAAATAATTGCAATTTTGGTTAGCATATGGACAAGTACTTGTCTATGCAACCATAACTCATTTTGGGATCTAACATCGTACTGGTTATTATTCAGCATTGGTTAGTCCGACGATTTCTTTTGACTAAAAACTGTAATTGTTGCAGGTATTGCGTTAGGACATAATTTTTTTGTGAATCTTAGTAGGACATCATTAAAGTTATAAATATAAGTAAAGTAACATCATTAATTAACTTTCATCAATAAAGTATACGAGAATTCATATGTGGCATGCAATTGGTAATATATATATATATTACTATATGTATGGTTATTATTCTTTGTTGTTTTGTAATAAAATATTATTAACATGGCAGCTAACACAAAATAGTTAGCTCCATCTAAAAGGGGAAATCATATTTAGTTCATGAATTTTGCTTCAAGCAATCTTCGTCAGGCTTACACATGGAATCAGCAGCTTGTGTGTCATGTATGGCTTGCTTTTGTTCAATTTTTTACATTGAGCTGGCATGCATATGGCTGTGTTGCAGCAGCTATATGCAGCTTCTGGTGTTGCTGTCATCCACAGACTACCATCGACACGGCCGGCGTCCTGACTAGATGCAACTCGATCAATTACCATATAATAAAGTATCTATACTATGAATGTTTCCGCGGATGTATATATAAATAATATAATACTGAGTTCAGAAAGCTAGCTAGTGGATTGTCTAGCTCTGAGGGCCAACCTGAATCCTGAAATAAAAAAATAAAAAGGGCCACCTGGATTGTCTTTGTGACGTTTCTTCTTGCATCAATATCTTTTACGTCGTATCGATGGGTGTCGACCGATGAACGTGGCTTATTTCGTCCGCAGGCATTTGGACTTCTTGGAGAGAACCGCTAGCTCTCAGTTACCACTATATATTCAATTGTCGAGTGACTGGAAATTAAGCTGATCTTGTCGCTCCTTCGTCTGATGCTTCGTCATGAATGATATATGCCTCCCCGTGACCCAGGAACCTTTCGGTACCTGTTGCTGTCGGTGCAGAGTAGACTGGAATTCGTCAGTTTTGCTGGTTAAACTTTCTTCAGTATGCAGCACTTGCGACACACAGGATCTTTTTTTCGAAAGATCGCGACACACAGGATATCTGGCTAGTGTTTTGCGTCGTTTTCAGGCACGATGACGATGGCTAATACGTATTACTAGAAGAATCGCACGCTCGATCGGTTGATTGGTAGCCTACCGAACAACGGATCGATTGTGTCAGGCTAGGATGGAAAATGTGTCATATGAGCTGGGCTGTCTCATTACATCCTGGTAGTGTGGGCCTCATTAGTTTATGAGCCTCGCCCCAGTAGTAGAGAACATAAATATATAACGTAGCTGTTGTGCAGAGAATTAACCAATTCTGAATGTATACAAAACCCAGTAAATTCTAGTACTGTGAGTGTAAAGTCCTGGTGTGGAGGTTACTTGTAACAGTTTGGTATTCACAGCAAAGGCGATTGGGTGTGTGTGAAATCTTTGTTTCCATGGTATCGTTCGCTCTGGCGCTGAAACGGAAGCCCACCTAGTTGTAGCAAGAGATGGCAAGTTCGATTGAGTACCTCTGTCAGATTCCGGCTAGATTGGGCCGGAATTGACACTCGCTCGTCGACCGTTGGAGCTCTTGAGATGACGTGACGGGGCGCAGCTTCGCCCGGCGGCGACGAGCAACAGTTCGAGCAACGAGGTGGAGGGGAGGAGCCGTCGGGGGGGGAGGGGCCGGTGGCGGGCGGCGCGCCGTGGCGCGGGCGGCGCGGCGGCGGCGGCGGGGCGGCGCGGCGCAGGGCAGAGAGGCGGCGGCGGCGGCACACGGAGCTGGAAGGCGAAAGATATTTTTTTATTTTGCTTGCTTATCCCCTAGAGATTACATGCCTCTTGCTTATATAGCCCGACTAGTGGGACTTGTAATCTAAGCAATCTCTATAAGGTTTCCTTATACGATCGAATACCTTTTACAAGCATATCCTAATTTATTCTTTCCTAATAAGGGTCTCCCTTATAGATGAGATATCCCCTTGCACACCCAAAATTACCTAAGATAATCCTAACTTGAATATGAAGCAAACTCGAATCGTGCGGGAGAAGGAAGGCGGCGGCGGCAAGGGTGCCGCGGCCCCCTTGCGCGCCGCCCCCCCCCCCCCTCGGGCGGCGGCGGCCGTGTCGGGCCCATCTAGCCACTCTCGGGGTGGCCCAATTCTGGTTTATGACAACCTCTCCACCGAGTTCAAGACCCTTACCATCCAATTCAACGGCTTAATTTCAAGCGATGATGAAGCAGATGCATGACAAGCTGAGTCGATGCTAATGTTGACAAGGTGTTTGAATCGATGTTGCAGAAGACAGACCAGGTGGTTAAATGCAGGTGACATCCCACATGGATAGGCTCGAGTCAAGTCCACAACCACCACCACCACCATCATCGCCATCGCCTCCACCACCTTCATCTTCATTATTGGCGCATCCACCACTATCGCCACCTCTGCCACCACCCTCGAATCGGCTAGCGTCGAATGGGGAGTGACACTGTGAGCACCACCATCTCCACAAGCACTTGAATGTTGGCGGAGGCCGGGATCCTTGATCCCATTTGCCACACTAGTCACGGGTATGATTCCGGATCCCATCCGCCCCACCGGTCACGGGTATGATTCCCGCGCCTCACTCTGTAGTTATTCATTCATGTGGTTTTGAATTTGGTTCATGGTCATGTTTGCCTCCTTTTCTTAAGCTTGAGTTTCCTAAGTTTGATGGGGAAAATCCTCGGTTATGGCAAGCGTGAAATGTATTTCGAAGTCTGCTCAGTGTATGCTACCTTGAAGATATGGTTTGTTGCACTTAACTTTCGACTGTGCTGCTATAGTTTGTCTTTAGATGATTGGGCGTTGCAAGAGGATAAATGATTGGCAACAACTTTGGGAACTGGTTTTTGCCAAATTTGAGAGGGATAAGTACAATTTTGGTACCTCTAGCAAATGGATTCTCTGATGTAGAAAGGTTTGTGGTCGATTATTAGCATATTGAAGAGTTGCCTCTCACAAATTTATTGTACAACAGTGCCTTTGATGATACCTACTCACCAGATTTTTGGAGGACTGATAGAGGAGATTTGGTCAGCAATTGCATGCTCTACATGCATAGGCCCAAAGATATTGAGCCAGTGCCTTAACCTTGGCTCCAAGAGGAAGAGTTAAGTCATCATAGGTTGTTACCGATCAAAAGTCTATTATGGGGGAGAAAAGCAAGACTGATAACAATGACAGAGCTAAACTCAAAACACTAGAGAAGCTTCTGAAGATAAAGTGGTGACACTGAAAGCTTTTCGCAAGAAGAATGGCTTATGTGTTTAAATGCGATGAGAAGTGGGGGACACAATCATAAGTTGGCATAAGCTAATGTGTTGTGGTTAATGTGTTTGTAATATGATTGTGTTTGTAATATGACATCAGCTAGGTGTGTTTGTAATATGAACTAAGAGTTGGGAGTTTGTGGTTACAAACGACATATGAATGAACAAATATGATACATGTTTATCTTGTGTGTATATATTCTCAAATTTGTCTGATGTATTTTAATATTATCTATATTTTCGGCAACTCTTAAAATTGTATATGTTAATTTGTTTAAAATTGTTTTTTTAGTCTGGAAACTCTTAACCGTGGCGAGCATGTAACAAAAACCGCCATGGTTAATGCGGTCGTTTTAAGAAAACCATCACGCGACTAACCTTGACGGTTACCTTTATAAAAACCGACATGGTTGGCGGTCATGAAAACTGCCATGGTTAATCTTAGAAAACCGCCATAGTAATTTTTTTTAGTAGTGGTAGTCTCACAAGACCCTTCGATGTGTAGAGTGGCCACCTTCGTTGTGTTAAGGGAACAAGATCTATGGCATTTTGGTCGCAAGCTTGATGGTGAAGATGGTAGGGAGCTGTTCTATACAGATCACACAACGACCCATTTGCGTGGAGGGAATGCCCGTGGGCTATCCATAGAGTTACCAATTCAGAAGCTTGGCTCTTTGTGTTGATATGCTTGTGAGGGGCTTCAACTAGGAGGAGGCAGAGCTTGAGTTTCTTGATACCTCGAAAAAAAGTCAACAAGCGGGAATTTATATTCTCTACCACATTTAAATTCCCACATTTGCTTGTTGTAGAGCAAAAAAAAAAAAAAAAAAAAAAAAAACGTGTCACACAAAAAAAATCGTTATGTTACAAAACAAATCAGATGAAAAAAAAAAATCTATATCAGAGTTGTAGATTTGGAAGACATCTAGGATAACTTTAGTTAACGATTTTTAGCTGATTTTCCATATAGGTCATAAAATTTGTTTGTCGTTTTCGTGTTGGTTCACATTCTGTTTCATGTGTAGGCTCAAGAAGTTCGAGTTAAAAGATAATTGAATTACATCTGGTTTCACGTTTGAGCGTCAAGAAAATGGAAACTCAGTTCTTTTTCCCTTCCGCCTTTGTTTTGACGGAATTTCTTTTCATATCAGTTTTTTTTTTTTTTTTTTTTTGGAAAAACTCTATTGACATCACAGCTATCGCTGAAGCTCTTTTCATAGGCTCGGCCCGTTTGCCGGCAGCAGTACGCTTGTAGCTCCCGTGCTTTTGGTCGGAGCCCAGCTTATGCCCTGCTCAGTTTTCAGCCCATTTCTCCCTTCGTCTTAGCCACACCCTAACTTTCATCTCACCCCTTACAAACTTAACAGCAGCCCAGGAAGCGCCCCTCATCAAAAAAGAAAAGAAAAAAAAGCAGCCCAGAACCCCGTCATTTATTTAAGCAAAACTATGAGATTTGTTATTTTCATATGCATGGAAATTAACATTTATTTAGGCGACGACTACGAGGAGGGTGCATATGAATCTTCACAATCAATGGATCGCAGTATCGCCTGAACCAAAGAAAGATTTTAGGTGCATGCTTTTTTTAGGAAGTGTAAACATATTGTTTTTTCTAGCTCTCTCTCAAATCAACTATGAGAAACTATTTTATCAAATATCCTGAAAACAGCTTCAACAAATTATTACTGCAAACGGAACCTAAATTGTTATAGCAAATTACTTTTTTATATCCTATATTTAGTTACTACAAAGAGCATTTCGTTTTTGTTGACTCAATGGTTTTCTTGAAAGTTTAATGTAGTCATCATTGCATATTCTTTTCTATGTAGTTAATTTAGTTATCGACATGGTTAAAACAAATAATCTTTTTTTTTAGATGAAGGATATATATGTTTCAATCCGGCTGAAAAAATAAAAATACCATAGCTAAGAGAGCTATCATATCATATACTCTTATAAAGCTAAATCTCACTAGAGTTCTCTCAACATGCAAACTATACACATAAGCAATCAATTAGAACTTGCAATTATAGCCAACGAGCACATATAATTATGATAGTTATCTCTTCATACACTAACGTGCATTTAGTTGTCTGCATCGATGTGTCGGGTCATTCACTAAAATTAATTTAAGATAGTCTCATTATATAACTATAAATATAAATAGTCAAAAAAATTTAAATTATTTGAAAATTCCGGCAGCAACACGCGGGTATTCTCCTACTAGTATATCATCAAATTTAATGACTATACCTTTACATTTTAGGACATACAACAAAAAATATTCAAATGGAAACATTATGTATATTAACTACTTCCTTTTGTTCTAAATTGTATATATTTTTTTTTAATAAGTAGTAATAACTTCTTCTACGCGTCCAGAACCATTTATAGAATAGAAATGCAAATGAGCGGCCAGGGTGTATCATACACAACACAAGTATAGGAAAGCCATGGAGGCTGTCCATATCCGGTAGGTGGCGACACGAAACCAATTGCAAACAAAATCAGGGTCTAGGGGATTTGCTCCCGTCGTGTGAGCCCCCACGCGTCTCCAGCATTTCTGATTTGTCCGGCCTTTAGCCGTTTGGCGGAGCACGCGTGCCGTCGCTCGCCGGCCCACGTTCCACAGCTTGCTACGCGGCCGACGACTCTGCTAAATGTACAACGTTTTTTTTGTCCTCTGGTCTGAATTAATTCTACTACTTCTTTACCTTTAATTTCTTGTCTTTCTATTTATTAAATATATGTTCTCCTCACTTAGGTGTCAATTTATTTAATTTTTAGAAATAATCCCAATATTCATTCTCTATGTGCATACGTAATCAAAAGATCATCCAATGATATGTATGAACTCAACACGAAATCCCACAAATAGCATATATTAGAACCACAGGCTTCGTTTGGAGCCCAAAAGTTCAAATGTTTAGGTGCATGTGTACACATTTTCAAGATAGATACATCTATTAAACTTAATTTGACTGGGTCTGTTTCTCCTTAATTACTGGTCATGTTGAAATATTAACCCCCCAAAAAACAGCTTTAAGTGTAGCTTCCGAGGCACCTACCAGATTGTGGACAAAAAGTCCAAGACATGGAGCGTGGATCCGCGCCTGCTTTTGGTGTCCATCGATAGCCACATCACAACATTCTTTCATGCTATATATAATTAACTAGTAGCCCCCTACCCTTTAATTTTCTTTTGTTAGTTGACCCGGGTTGTCGTGCTAATTATTTCCTTCTTTCTGCGGCTACCCTAGCTACGTACTACTGCCTGCTTTAAACACTGTCACCTTTAATTTTTCCAGTTAAACATTGGATTAGCACGGAGCTAATTATACGCTCGCTGCTGATGTAACCTTGACATCAGATTGTCGTAGTCACTGTACTAGAAGACAACAATATGTGAACAAGATACTAGAGTATTTATCTTTTTTTTTTTAAAAAACTTAACCATATATATATAATGAATGATAAGTGTCACCACACTATATATAAATTATTATATAACGATAATAGCGGCATATGTAGTGCACTTAATTTAGAAACACATGTGTGTCAATACTATAAACGGGGTACTCTCCAAACTCCAAAGAAAAAGACATAAACTTTCACTCAAAGAAATTCACATTTCCCACTACTTGTTTTGTTGTGGTGAGGAGTGAGGTTTCCATTACCTTTCTACAAGTAAAAAGAGTTTGGTAACTGACCAGTATCATATCAATACTTATCAGCAGACTAACTGCATGTGGAGTGCCTACATGGATTTGGCAATGATAGCAAGTATCTTCACGTCCTTATAAATGTCTGCAAAAGACGGAATAATTAATCATGAGCGCGATCGAGCTCTGCAGAGTGCAGACTCTTTTGCATTGTCGTAGTGAATACGGCTACTAGCTGTAAGAAAGCGAAATGAAAAACTTTCCCCTGCTTCGGCTAATTCAAGCACGCTCTCGTTGAATATATTATTGGTTTAGTTGTATTAATAAAGTTGGATTGTGATTAAGTCTGGAAAAGCACAGGTCCTAGTATCATTTGATACAATAATGAATGGGTCCACGTGTGTTTTCAGATAACAGGGAATCTGTTTTCCCCGACCAATCTGCTTTTGTTTATCATAATCGAGAATCATATCTCTCTCTGCATCATATATTCACAGCGCGCAGCATATTGTGCATATATAATAAAATATTTTACCACGGGGTGCCTCGTAGTCCTTGTGGTTATACATTAATTACCCACAGTTATTTTTTTCTTGAATAATTACCCACAGTTATTTTGAAACGGCAGAGAATTGTGTCTGTTTGTCCTCATATAGCATATACTACCTTCATTGTTACATAGTTTCAGCGACACTGCTGCCGAATCTGGGAAGGAATACATACAAAAAAAGGAAATTTATATTGCGAACATGCAGATACACGTGTCTGTTGCAATCATATCTGTGTTCTAACAGTTTTGCTCGAATATGGTACGTATATATACGGTACAAAAGAATTAAGCATACCATACATCACTAATTTGCCAAGAAAAAAATAGCGCTATAGCGCGCCAATTGAAATGTCGCGACGATATTGCCATTTTTCGCGCTATAGCGGCGCTAAACTGGAATAGCGCCATAGCTATGTAATCACAGTTTTTTTTTGAACACCATAAGGTAAGCTTTATTGATCGTTAAAAATGGTTACATCATGTGCAACAGCACCTAGAATAAAATCTGGGGTTTCATCAACCCAAGTACAAGAATTCTTCAAGATAAAAGCTTGCCTAGCCAAACTATCGGCAACCCTATTTGCTTCCCTATCAATATGAGTGATTGAAATTACATTGAAATCTGACCACATGTTTGTGCACTCATCATAAATGGCTGCGTCCGGAGAAGCTGAAAATCCTCCATCTCTCATGGTAGTCACTACTTCTAGACAATCAGACTGGATTATCAATTTGCTTATGCCAAGGTTCTGCGCTAGGATCAGCCCCTCCCGCAAAGCCAAAGCTTCTGCCATATGAGCGTCCACCAAATGAGAAATATATTTGTTTGAGGCAGCTATGACCCCTCCATAGTTATCTCTGATCATGTCAGAACCCAGCTAGATTAGGGCCGGAACCGACCACGAGAACTGCGGGGGGGAGGATGGAGGCGGTGGCGGTGGCGGCGTGGGGCGGCGTGGCCGCGCCGGGCGGTGGTGGCGCGGCGCGCTGCCCGAGGGCGGCGCGTGGGCGGCGGCGGCCGGCGGGGGGGGCGGTGCGCGGGGAGAGGAAGCGGGAGATTGGGATAAATTTTCTTTATTGCTTGTTACCCCGAAAGATTACAGACCCCTTACTTTTATAGCCCGGCTAGTGGGACTTGTATCTCAAGCAATCTTTCTAAATGTTTCCTTATAGATTGGAATACCTTTTACAAGCATATCCTATTTATTTATTTCCTAATAAGGGTCTCCCTTATAGATGAGATATCCCCTTGCACACCAAAACACCTAAAGATAATCCTAGATATTTTCCTTCTTTATTTCGAATTAATTGCCGAAGAATCCGCGGAAGGGAGGAGACGGGGGCGGGGCGCTCGTGCTCGTGGGCCTGTCGGGCCTCGTCCTTCCTGGCCCCGGGTCATGACATCTCCCCTTCTCTCGACCGGCGCGTCCTCGCGCGGATGAAAGTCCATTCGGTCACACCCGGGTGGAGATCACCGCCCCGGCATGATGAGCTCAACTTTGTAGTACCGATCGACCATGCACCGGGTTCCCGAGGATCATGTTCTCCCCGGTTCGCTTGGGAGCAAACTCCGTGAGGTAGTGAAGGTTGCCGATGTAGCCGTGGTAGATGTCTTGGTGGACGAAAGACGTCCCCGCTTGTGATGCCGTCCGGCGTGTCGCGCGGGGAGCTCCCTTGGAACGCCCACCTCAAGGTGCTGATGCACCATGTCACGCGGGGGTGGGCTCTCCAGAACAACAAGCTCTGTTGATGAAGAGCATCTCCCGCTAGATGGTGATGTCGTGGCGAGTAGGAGGAGTAGCGGTTCAACATCGCACCGCATATGAAGGAGCCGACGTCGAACAGAGAGGGTGAAAGCTGGTGGGTGCCTCTCTCTCTGCATCGTAGCCGATGTGGACGTTGTCGACGGTGAGGAAGAGGCGATCCATGCCGTCTCCTCGACCGCATGATGGTCACATGCCGCTGGCGGTCGGTGCGGTATAGTTGGCTCCGTTGTGTAGGCACCCAAGGCGAGGAAGTTCGCCCCGCGAACTCCGCAAACCTCCAAAGAGGTCCGGAGCAAAGGGAGAGGAAGTCGGAAGGTAGAAGCGCCATCGGAGAAGGAGGCCGCCCTCTCCGATGTTTGGAGCAGCGTCGCCCGTGGTGACGATCCGGCGTGAGGTGCGCTCGGGGACGGTCGTGAGGTCCAACGTCGCATGCCTCGAACGTTTACCTGCCGAAGGAAGTGTCCTTGACGCCGGCGAAGATGCCCGACCCGCAAAGGTGTCGGCCGGGGCGAGCCGACGTGAACGCGTTTTCGGCCCGTCGCGGTAGCTCGTGTGTCGCGAAGTCCCACGACTGCCCCAAGCTTGCCGGTAAGGCATGTCAAGGATGACGCCGATGTCGTTGCCCAATGGCATGACGTAGGCGTCGATGTCGGCGAGCTGGTGTCGGGCGTAGTGGCACCTGGGTGGCGGCCCGACATGTCGGGTGGCACCGGTGCCCGAAAATGATCAGCACACGCACCGGCCGAACCTTCACCACGCCGGGGTCGATGTAGTTGTGCGTTGCTCCCGAGTCGACAATGATGTTGATGCCTGCCTGAGATCATACCGATGAGGTATAGAGAATGAGCACCATGTCGGGGTCCCCGAAGAGGACCTTCAGTCGGCCGGCTCCTCCTTGACGGTGAGACGTTTGTCGAGTCGTCTCGTTGAGGACCGTGATGTCGAAGAGGTGCTTGCATTTGTGACCCCATGTAAACGGCTCGTCACGCTTGAAGCAGTCCACCCTTGCGTCGCCGCCGTCATCTCCTTCGGTGTCGGCTTGAACGGCGAGTCGTTCTGGTGATGAAGACGGGGGCGCCCGGGCGGGCTGGCCAGGCCCTAGACGGCGCCCCACTTGTGCCGGCTTGCCGGTGTTGTAGAGGATGGCGGGCGTCGCCGTGACGCTCTGGCGAGAGACATGGCAGCCTCCATGTTCTTGGGATTCTCGCATCTCGACGTCCGTCTTGAGCGGTTCGCCCAAGCCTGCCGTGTAGATATTCACCTGCCGCTTGTCGTCGAGGTGGCTGTGCCACGTGCGCCGGGAACTGCTCCGTGTACTCATCGACGGTGCTGTCTTCCTCGGCGATGCCAGCTCGCCCAGCGGATTGGCCGCTTCGCTCCGGGGCGAGGCGCGTTGGACGTCTTGGGCAAAGCTTGCCCAATTTGCCACTTTTCTCCCCGGGACAACCTCATGTACCATTGCTTTGTGCTCCTCCCGTGAGATGGTAAGAGGCATACCGGACTTGTTACATTCTTTGGCGTACCTTGTCCCCCTCGAAGAATTGCTCGCGCGGTTGATCCACGGGAGAGGATCCTCCTTGCCATCATAGGTGGGGAAGGACAACTTGTGCAAGCGGGAGCGAGACTTGGGAAGGTGTCCGGCGGAGGGGGGGGGGTGCATGCGCCCCTGTCGGTGGCGCCCTGGCGGGCGTGGGCTTTGGCCCCAGGTAGCCCTTCATCAGGTTCTCCAGATCGGCTGCGGTGACTTGATCATCCTGGTTCTGCTTGCCATCAGTCCGCTTCTTGATGAAGTCGCGGGCTGTCGTCTCCAACAGCGTCTTCATCTCAAGATCGGCTTCCTGAAGTTGTTGACGGCGCTTGATCGCTGCTGGATCGTCGCCGGAGAGGATCGAAAGTTTATTCTCGATCTTGTCCATCCTGCTGTCGAATTTGGCGAACTGTTCCCCCAAGTTCTTCAGCAGCTTCTTCGACTCGCTGTCCATGGTGGTGGGTGGATCGTAGTGGTCTCCTGATACTCGTTGACACTTGTTATCATATAAATTTATTAATTAAATAAACATGAGAAAGGGGTATAAATCATAATAACAACCTAGAATAGGGTGTCACTAACATATTTCCACCAGTTTTGGTAAAGTTGTGAATTGCGTGGACTAAAAGAAAAACACCGAGTTCGCGAGCCCGCACGATTACGCCGACGAACGCAATCCAACTCCGAGAAAGACCCTAGAAGGCTCCGGACAAATCCGACGTGGATCGAAACTTGACACCAAGAAAACATCATCTAGAAGACTCCGAGCCACGACGCAGGGGGCCCGTGGGGGACCCACCACCGGGCCGATCGACAATAACGAGCCGATCGGCCGGCTTGGCGTTGCCCCTCGCCTCCGGACCGCCAAAGACGCAATCGGTCGTGATAATGTCGGTTTGATCCAATGGTCATCGTTCATTGTCAAGGCCCATGAAGATTAGTACCATATTGTTTGGTTCGAGACATAAGAAGACCCATATATATAGACCCCCAGGCCCCCCGGGCTTCAAGCATCTCGGTCATCTCGATCATCTCTTCATTAGCTATCGACGTGAGCAAAATCTAGGGTTTCATATTAGAAGAGAGAGAGGTCCCTCTAGTTGTCTAGTTCGCCTAGTTCTAGTTCTAGATCTAGTTCTTCTAGTTCATCTAGTTGTAAGATCAAGGAGAGAGGAGCGAGAAAGCCGGAGATCCGGACCCGTCGGATCTTCATCAACATTGTACATCTACAAAGAACTAGTTCATCTTCAAAGAATCTCCGGGTTCTTCATTTATTATTTCTATTTATTCTATTAATTTCAGTTCTTACGTTACAATATTTACTTGGATCTCTGCCGTATTGAGTGCTCTAGTTTTAACGTGAAATTAGAGTAGTAATTAATAGTGTAGGCGTGGTGTCTAGACTAGAGATTACCCGAAGTTTGCGCCAATCCCACGGTTAGTTGTGGTAGCCCCAGGGTGACGGCGATTCCACCACGTTCGGGTTGGTGATTCGAGCTTTTTGGCGGCCTTTCTCCCGAGGGATCCAAGCCGCCCGACGTAAGTAAAGTAAAGCAAGCCTTTGATTATTTAGATCAACTTAGAATACTTAGAAAATTCTAAACTCTCTCCCCACATCATTATTCTTTTCTTCGACGTTCCTACTCTTTCTAGTACACTTCACGCTCCCGTGGAAATCGATACTCGAATACTCCCGGTGAAAGCTACATCGGTATCCGTGGCGCTTTGCGATTTCTCTGTGCTCGTGTTAATTTTTACCATCAAGCCCACGTAGAGCTGTGCTAGTTAGAACCACGATCGTCCTTTTACCTTTTTACCTTTTTTCCCTTCTACCTTTCTTTCCTTTTAACCCCTACCACATGGATTTCACTCCTATCATTAAATTCTTTGCTCCAAAGGGCGACATGTTGGAGCCTCCATCATCTTCACACCCTATTCTTACAGATGGCTATGAGCTTCGCCCTGCTCTTATAGCCATGGTTCGAGCAATCCTTCTCTCGCACATGAAGATCCATACACCCACCTTAGAGATTTTGAGCAGTTGTGTTCTTGCAGAATATTCCCGGCATGACACAAGAGACCATTAAATGGAAATTATTTCCGTCTCCCTTGAGGGAAGAGCGAGAAAATGGTATGCTCACTCAGAGAAACGTAAATGGAGATTGGGATGAACTTCGAGACAAATTTTGTCTTGCCTTCTTTCCTCTTTATAAAATCGCTGACCTTAGAATAGAAGTTCTTACATTTAGACAAAAAGAGAAGGAGACTCTAGGAGCAGCCTGGCTAGATTCACAAGCCTTACCAATTCGGGCGCAAACCTTTCCTTGCCCGACCATGTCCTGCTCTATCACTTTTATCGGGTCTTAACAAGGAAGCCATCCTCGACATCACTTCGGAGGATCATTCTCACATAAACTAGTTAGTGAGGGAAAAGCCATTCTTGAGAAAATCCTTGACAACACTCCCTACACCAACATTTTTGATGAGTTACCCAAGAAGAAGTCGAGCCAAGCCCCCCTAACAACAAGAGTCTAAAATTCCTATAAAAGATTTGGTTGCCATAGAATCTCCTACTATGGAAACACATCACACTCTAAACACTTTAGAGAGTGATGAATCCCATCCTTCCATCGAGGTTGATCTTTTGAAAATTCTAGGAATGCCTCGAATTTATCATTTAGAATGCATCCACCTAAGAGACCTCCAAGTGAATATATTTCAAATTCTTTTTGAGGAGGAGTCTCTAGAAAATGTTCTCGTTCCTACAAAGGATATCGGGAGGAATTCTATGATGGCATGTCTAGTGATGCCATAGAAGGAGAGCCAAGCTACCTAGAAGACGATCTTATTTTCTCCCCCTTTTCATGCCTAGACAAGATTACATATTCGAACCCATTTTCGACCCATCCTTAACCCCGATGAATCCTTGTACTCTCTCTTTCCCTTGAGACCCTTGAGGGCCCTAAAAATTCATCAAGACAACCTAAATATAGGAGCCATCAAGACCACCGGAAGACCAAGAAGAGCGACAACAATGGCTAGAGGATAATAAAGAGTTATATGCTACAGCCGTTGAATGGATGGACGAGACCTTAGATGAGATCGACACGAGAGACACCACTCCAAGAGAAACTTTAGATATCTATGACAAATCAACCTTGGAGTTTGAGAAGAAGGATGACATCAATGAGCATGGAAGCTACTACATAGACACTTCATCTAGTTCATGCTCACATGAGAAACTTCCCAACTACCTAGTCTCTCTAGTCTAAACACTCTCAAGACATACAACCCCCTCGTGCTCTTGCCTCCTATAGATTTTGAGAGGGTGATTGTAGATGCGTTCATCTATAATAAATATTCTAGATCTCGTGGTCATGAATCTTGATATAGGTGGTGTTGAAGGGGAGACCACTTCACTATCTTAAGTAGCTTTCAAAAGGTTTCCTAAGGACGAGCTTGTGTCCAAAAATAAGAATTCTTGAGATAGAGCATGAGTCCTTACTTTTCCTTGTGATATGAGTATACATGTGAAAATATTCCTTCGGGTATTTCGTCACTAATCATTATAGGATTGGGCGAAAAGAATCTTTTGTTGGACTAACCCCTTAGGAAATAAGACACTCTCAAATAAGCTTGGGGAGGTCCCGAGATGAGCTCACACCGAGATGAAGCAAGACACAAGGACTTCTACAAGATGTTCCAGCGCCATCATGCTCCAAATATTAAAGGTAACATCTTGAGGTAAGTCATAGAACCTTCTCTTTATCATGGCTTGCTCATAAAGTCAAACATGTTAGAGTTACAACTTTGCTTGATTCTATCTCGATGATCTCAACATGTTTAGCTCTATAATTTGTTCTTCACACCACTCACTTGATCACTCATCATTCAAGTTACAATTTTAAATGCTACTTTCATGCTTGGTGTCCCATCTTGTCACCTTTGTCATAAATAAATAGAACACATGATGTTACCATGTTTAGATGTGCCCAAGGATAGAGTAAGATGAATAAAGTTTTGGTTCTATTGGTGTTTTCCCACCAATAGAGCCCATGCACTTGATCTCTACCTTGTCTATGCAAGCGTGACACACTTTGCGCAAAATGTGGAGGAGTTTGCCACTTCTCCAAAATTCCACAAGTGAATGTCCCGACCTACGACATGCACACACTCCAGGGAACATGGGTGATGCCATCCTACTAGGAGATGCAACTGTCAAGATCGGATGAAGCACTCAAGGAGTGATCAAGCAAGATTTGAAGGACCAAGAGGGGTTGACACCTCCACAATTGTCTACCTCACTCCAACATCGCTAAGAGACTAGGTGAATACCTAGCTTGGGGAGGGCATCCTCCATTTATCAAGCCCAAGAAGAACAAGACGGTGACGCTACCCGAAGAAGTAAGCATGGGGAAAGAAAGAATCATCACCTACTAAAGAGGATAACAAGAGTACACCTTCGAAGACCTACCGCTACCCGCGTCACCAACTGAACAAACACCATCGGCTACCTCATCTACGCCACTGGTGAGATCATTGAAGACATCATACCGCATACCGACATTCCGACGAGGCGTCGGAGATGACAAAGACGCCATGGGAGTAAGTACTCAAAACTCTCATCGAGAGGTAACTCGATATTTATCTGCATATTTATTTTCTCGCAAAGCATATTTAAATTAGCATATTTCCTTTAGCATATTTACTTTCCTACACCTGCATTAGAAAAGACCATAAATATGTTGTTGCATTTGCATCTGCTTATCTTTAAGCCCCATGTAAGCACTCCTTACTTGTGGTGGCACAAAAATAAAAATATAAACAAAATATTGCATTCATATGTTTTTGCATCATCATCCTTTTTGCATAGAAAAATTTTCAAAAAATATGTGGGCACATGAAGGTCCATGCTTTTATAGAAAAACCCAAAAAGAAGTGAGCACATGAAGGCTCACAACATGTTCCTAGAATTTGTTCCTTCGGGTATGTGGAATTAATATTTGCAGGGGAGAATATTTAAGGAAGACCCGAAGACGAACAAGCTCCAAGGAGGAATCAAAGGACTACTTCAAGATCCAGCACCCCTTATCACGATAAGTATCACTATCCTATCCATTTTAAATATTAGCTAGTTATATATTTGCTTAGAGTTAATGAGTCTTAGTCTTAGTGTTAAAAGAGTCTAATAAATGCTAGATCTTTGCTAGATTGCTTTCTTCCTTTTAATTATGATCTTGATATATGCTAAGGAAATGATGAATAGTTGCTCATGGGTACTTACACTTTGGACTTAGATTCTCTCAAAGCTTTAAATGCTTAATTTGCTCTAAACCCAACACCTGTGGGAAGCACATGCTTAATCTGAGTCTTAGCATTAAAGATAAAGATACATGAAGAGTTGAGCTACTGTTTATCATATTCCTAGAGATACTTGATTCCCTGGTTTTTATCTTTGAAAATTATAAAACATTACATGATGAGTTCCTTAGCTATGACCCTTGAGAGTTTATCATTCGCATCAAGATCATTCCACTCCACTAAATACGCTGCTTCTAACTTCTTTGCCTCCCCATATTCCATCAAGCCGATAGCCATAATTATAAAAAATAAACTCTTGCAATTTTTTTGGATATGTCTCTCTCTGCTAAATAGAGGCTGAGCTATATTCGAAAAAAAAAAGAAAGAAGAAAGAAAGAAAAAAAAAAATAAATATTTAGAGAGAAAAGTGAGACGAGAGGGAGAGTAACAGCACAAAAAGTCATACTAGGCGAGAAGGGCCTACCTCCCTAAATATATTTAGAGATGAATAATGGACACGTGTCCGAGGGTGAGTAGGGCCCACATCTCTAAGGAGAGAGAAAAAAATGGACACAAGTCCGGCAAAGCCCACCTCTCCAAGAATGAATAGCCCAGTCTTAGCAATTTTTAGAAAGAGAGATATAGTCCAAGATGCTTGAGAAAAAAAAAAAATAATACTAGAAAAGGCTAAAGGCTATTTACTACCTTTCATCCTCATCCACTTCACCACTATCATCCCACTATGTATGTCCTACCACATGTGTGACACCACTACATACCATCTACTTAAGAGGGTCATACATAGGATCTCTGAGTTTCTTTTGAAAAAATATTGCAAAACCCCTTGATGATAGTTGATCAAAGAACTTGAGACATGGTACTTAACTTGATTGTTTTATCTTGCTTATGATTCGTGAAAAGGCTACGCCCATGGTAAACAGGTATGAGAGAGCAATCTGGTTAAGAGGAGAATTTATTTCTGATAAACACAGTATTTCTGAGGTATGAAAGCGTAGTAGCAACTCCTGATCCTATTATAGCATATAGCTTTGCTAGGGACTAGCAAAGGGTAAGCTTGGGGGAGTTTGTTGACACTTGTTATCATATAAATTTATTAATTAAATAAACATGAGAAAGGGGTATAAATCATAATAACAACCTAGAATAGGGTGTCACTAACATATTTCCACCCGTTTTGGTAAAGTTGTGAATGCGAGGACTAAACAGAAAAACACCGAGTTCGGAGCCGACGTAACGTCCAACTCCGAGAAAGACCCTAGAAGGCTCCTGACAAATCCCGACGTGATCAAACTTGACACCAAGAAAACATCATCTAGAAGACTCCGCCACGATCGCTCGGCCCGGGTGGGACCCACCCGGGCCGATCGCCCAATAACCAGCCGATCGGCCCGCTTGGCGGCCAAGTTGCCCCCGCTCTCCTTAAGCTTCCTCCACCGCCTCTAAGACGCAATCTAAACCGGTCGATAATGTCGGTTTGATCCAATGGTCATCGCTCATTGTCAAGGCCCATGAAGATTAGTACCATATTGTTTGTTGCCGGGGTCAAGAGACATAAGAAGACCCATATATATAGACCCCTAGGCCCCCGGCTTCAAGCATCTCGAGATCATCTCGCATCATCTCTTCATTAGCTATCGACAGAGCAAAATCTAGGGTTTCATATTAGAAGAGAGAGAGGTCCCTCTAGTTGTCTAGTTCGCCTAGTTCTAGTTCTAGATCTAGTTCTTCTAGTTCATCTAGTTGTAAGATCAAGGAGAGAGGAGCGGAGAAAGTCGGAGATCCCACCTGTCGGATCTTCATCAACATTGTACATCTACAAAGAACTAGTTCATCTTCAAAAATCTCCGTGTTCTTCATTTATTATTTCTATTTATTCTATTAATTTCAGTTCTTAGACAATATTTACTGGATCTCTGCTCGTATTGAGTGCTCTAGTTTTAACGTGAAATTAGAGTAGTAATTAATAGTGTAGGCGTGGTGTCTAGACTAGAGATTACCTATTTCCCACGGTTAGTTGTGGTAGCCCTGTGGGTGACCAGGGTCTTTGTATTCCACCACGTTTGGTGATTCGAGCTTTTTGGCGGCCTTTCTCCCGATCACCCCTTCCCTTCTTTTTAGGATCGGGACGGTACCGCTGTTCGACGTAAGTAAAGTAAAGCAAGCCTTTGATTATTTAGATCAACTTAGAATACTTAGAAAATTCTAAACTCTCTCCCCACATCATTATTCTTTTTCTTCGACGTTCCTACTCTTTCTAGTACACTTCACGTTCCCGTGGAAATCGATACTGAATACTCCCGGGTGAAAGCTACATCGGTATCCGTGCGCTATGGATTTCTCTGCTCACGTTAATTTTTACCAACAGATACCGCCATCGAACCCGGCCTAGATTAGGTCCGAACTCGACACGAGAACTATGGCGGGGAGGAGGATGGAGGCGGTGGCGGTGGCGGTGGCGGGCGGGGTGGCCACGCCGGCGGTGGTGGCGCGGCGCGAGCCCGAGGGCGGTGCGTGGCGGCGGGGGTAGGGGGGGGGGCGCGGGGAGAGGAAGCAGGAGATTGGGATAAATTTTCTTTATTGCTTGTTGCCCCGAAAGATTACAGACCCCTTACTTTTATAGCCCGGCTAGTGGGACTTGTATCTCAAGCAATCTTTCTAAGGGTTTCCTTATAGATTGGAATACCTTTTACAAGCATATCCTATTTATTTATTTCCTAATAAGGGTCTCCCTTATAGATGAGACATCCCTTTACACACCAAAACAGCTAAAGATAATCCTAGATATTTTCCTTCTTTATTTCCAAATTAATTGCCGAAGAATCCGCGGAAGGGAGGAGAGGGCGGCGGGCGGGGGCGCGCGCTGAGCCCGGGGGCCGGCGCCCGTGCTCGTGGGCCTATCGGGCCTATCCTTCCGGCCCCTGTTTCCGGGTCATGACAGATCACTATGCTGGTGCTCCCACCGTGAGACAGCTCATCAAAGGAAGCATTTGTGTTGACCGATACTAGTCCCTCCATTGGCCTAACCCATCCCCTTCTGATCTTAGTAGCTTTCATCATGGAATGCTTGTAATTCATTGTTAACGCAACGATAGACATGGCCGATCTATGGGGGCTCTGAATTTGCTCACCATGGCCAGCTCGGCGTCTTTCCCACCAGATATACCAACTGCCAGTAAGAATTAATTCCATCAGACCGATTTGAAGTCCCCTAGCAATGCCTCCTCGTCTGATTATTTTCACCAGGATTTCGGTTGCAGTCGACAATTTTCCGACAATAGCTCAATCTCATCACCGACTCCCACTGCTCGCCATATAGCTCGTGTGCCATCACAGGTAAATAGCATATGCTTTGTATCCTCTTGATCCGACAGACATATAGGGCAGGATGAGTCATCTCCAATATGTTTTCTAACAAGAACAGCGCGACATGGTATATGATCATGTAGAATCCGGCGTACAGTTGAAATAAATAACAATCTATTTGAATTTTTCTCTAATAATTTTGAAAATCACCAGTTAACTAATTTGAACGTTGGCACAAAAAAGGTACAATTTGGAAGTTCAGAACAATGATCTTTTGGTACGTACCCACGCTATCATTCTAAAAATATTAAGAAAAATTAAGAGGCACATAAAAGATGCATATACCCTCATTTTATTTTCTAATCAGACTATATATCATAAATGTGATTAATGTTGTGGTTGTTAAACGAGAAGTACTGATTTTTGCCCTCTAGAATGCCTTATATTTGCGGACAAATTTTGAATGTTACATTAATTCAGCATCTACCATCTGGAAATGGTACACAACTATGTTAGAGTATACTCCCTCCGGGATGGTATTAGAAGTCGTTTAGGACAGCGACACGGTCTTCAAAACACAACTTTGACCTCTTATTATTATAAAAATATTTATGGAGATGTGATATATGTATACTTTTATTAAAGTATTTTAAATACAAATCTACTCATATAATTTTTATATTTATAAACTCAACAACTTAAAAGTTATTGATGATTTATATTCCCGATGTTTGACCAAAACCTTGTCCAAAACGACTTCTAATACCAACCCGGAGGGAGTATATATTAAACCCAATATCTAAGGTTTCGAAATTGCTGATTCGTTTTTATGTTGTTTGGTTTTATTTTAGAAAGTCATGTCTCCCCATTTCCATTTGCATCAAGTGTGTATGTGGTCAAGCCTAACCTAGTGCGAAGTGTCCCTCTGGATTACTCCATCCTATATCGGGCACGCAGGCTGTTGTGACGACCAGTCTTGATGAGTGAGTAGTACAATGCAAACAAAGCTAGTACCACCTTATCTTCCGACACCAACACCAAACTGAGACACAATATGCATGTACCAGCTCTCTCTAGCTGTTACAGCAGCAATCTAGTATAGTACCATACCATACCATACCATACCATACCATACCATACCATACCATACCATACCATACCATACCATACCATACCATACCATACCATACCATACCATACCATACCATACCATACCATACCGGATTATATTCTTCTTCTCCAGTGACATTAATCATTTGACCATGAACAAGCACACGCCAATAACTCTTTCGATCTGACCGGTCGCCGTTTCGACGAGACGAGATATATAACAACCATGCCAATATGCTAAAGAGGGATGGATAGACACCTAGGTAGCTCTCATGACATCACGGGAGGCGGAGCTTTGCTGCCAAGTCACTTGAGGCACAAGATATAATACTCCTGAACGAAGCTAAGCTATATCCACAACATTATATATGCCACGCATGCATGTATATTACTGTTACTACACAGATCGATCGATCGAGATGCATTCTAGTACGTGGTAGCAATTATGTGCGGCCCGGCAGACACACTAGCATATATCTATAGAAAGATCCATCAATAGATACGACGACGTGTGTATACCAGCTGATCGACATTGCTTCTTCTCGTTGTATTGCCATGGCCCATGTAACGCCCGCATGATGCTACGTCGAAACACGTAGCTGGCCAGCTAGGGTTTCAATTCTTTTTGTGCTGGTCCCACTTACCGGCAAACCAGGAGGGCACAAGTACCCGCCACATGAAGGCCAAGTTGTATTAGTGCTACTAGTTTCATCTTATATATGTTTGAATTTTCCATATATATATTATGTGACAACAGAGACTTGCATTGGTTGGTCTCGACGTATCATACTGGCCGACAAGTTAAGCCTGCTGTTTATATCTTGTCTCTCAAAGTCGCCAAATGAAAGAAGAGAGCAAGGGGCGTATAGTGTCCGGTCACATGCGTGAACTTTAGGGTAACTACAGGGAATTTAATCATATATACGCATGTTTTGCATTGGGTAGGTGTATATATATACGTACGGCGCGCTTTACGACGGCAGTGATCCACGTGTACGTTTGTTGTCGTTGTTGACCTTTCAAATACATTGCAAAGGCACTACTCAATGACCCACTATAATCGATCGGATCCGAATCAGTAACATTTCTCAAGACCACCATATGCAAGCCTGCGTGCGTGCTGGCTACTTGTACATGTGTATGTCCTGCATGCGGCAAGCGTAAAGAGAACGAATTGAAGGAATATATGTAGGACAAAAGGTCGTTATTACCACCTACCGCTGTGCATAACAATTTGACTTAGAATACTGGCATTATTATAGAGTGATACCATATAGTAGCTTTCCGATCGATGCAAAGCTAGCACGCATGCTTAATTATGCACCTACCAATCAACGCTAGAGATTTTAGTTTGAGTAAAATGCACGAACTATTGGCTCGTTTTGATCTACGTCCCCGAAACTATTGAATCAACTATCTAGGTCCCTGATCTTATTCCCGCAGTGCATCCACATCCAAAATACGCCACGCGTGCAATGTAATCCGACGTGGCCGTGCCAGAGTGGAAGACAAAGTGCTTGGTCATTCCAGTTTAGCACAAAAGCCCCCCAGTTTCTTCCTCCCTTTCAACTCTAGCGCCATCGCGCTCCTGGAGGCTACGCCCGCCATCGCGGCAGTGGCGGCAGCTGTAAGGTCCTAGATGGCTAGAGGGGGGGTGAATAGTCTATAAAAATTTCTACAAACTCAACTAAACAAACCGATTAGTAAAACAAATGGCGATAATGCGGTTTGCGCTAGCTCTAGTGGTCTTGCAAGCCTTCTAGTGACAAGACTAAATATTTCTATGATCTCTAATCCACACAAAGTCTATGTCACTACTCTAGCTAATGAGCAATCTTAATATGGTCCTTACGCTAGCAAGAACAACTACACAAAGCAAGTGCTAGCTCACTACACAAGAACAACTATGAATGTAATTGCAAGGGAGTGAACTAGATATACCAAAGTGTAGAGGATGTCAACCAATCACCGGGAAGAAGATGAACTATCAATCACTCGAAGGTGATGATCCACACACCGAGACAATAAACAAGTTGATTTGTTCACCCGGAGTTCACTTGTACACCGACAAGCTAGTCTCCGGTTGTGCCGACCAACACAAGGATGGTGTTTGAGCTAGGCGGTGCCCTTGGTAGCCTCAACACACCACTCACAAGTGAGGTACCCAAGACACGAGCAATGTATTCCTGGCACTTTGTCTTTCCGACGAGGAGTGCGTGATCCTCTCACAATTTCGCCCAGGAGGTGGCCAAGAAACAATCTCCTCTTCTTGCCAACAACTCCACAAAATCACCAAGCCGGCTAGGAGCGGTGTCTCCAAGAGCAAAAGGAAACCCACCATCTCACAACGATCCCCAAGTGCCTCTAGATGCAAGAACTCGATGCAAATGCACTTGGATCAACTCTTCTCTCAAGAATGAAGCTCAAAACAAGAATGAGAGAGGAGGAGGCTTGCTTGCTTGCTCTAGTGTGTTAGGAATGATTCAAATGACCAAGAGAGAGAGCAAGAGACAGCCAAGGGGGTATAAATACCCCTCACCACGAAATGTGGCCGTTGGGGAGAAACCCACGGTTTTTGCAGCCTGACCGGACGCACTGAGTCCGGTCGGTGGGTCCGGTCACAACCGACAACCCCAAACCAGCGCTCGACCCCCGGCCACAGTGCGTCCGGTCACGCATCCGATCGATGCGTCCGGTCAGCACCGGATGCTTCCGGTCGGTGCGTCCGGTCACCCGTCGACCACCGAGCCAGGAAACATGCTCTCTGGAATTCTGACCGGACCCGCACACCGGTGCGTCCGGTCGGTTTCTTCGTGCTTCCGGTCACCGCGTCCGGTCACGTCTGAGCTGCGAATTTTCGTTGTTTCGTCATCGTTCCTTCGCCCTTGCTCCAAACCGACTTCCGTCACTTGTTTCTTGTTGCCGACACGTCGAAGAACACCTCGACACCATGTGTTAGCATTTTGAAAACATTTTCACCAAGTGCGGAGTTAGCTCTTTAGGTTAGAATGCATGCATATGAATCTTGAACCTAAAGGCATATGAGGATCGATATGTACGAAAGTTTTCCCCTCTTTATAGTACGGCTTATCGATCCTATAATCACCCACACCCTCTATGGTGTCTTGGGTGTGAAATCAAAAGCCCTATGGTTATACCTTTGTCTTGGGACCTATGATCTCCAAACCACACCGAATTGGATGCTTGATCATCTTCTTGGATCACCTCGATCCATCCTCCATGATCGCCATGCACCAACTTCGGCACGACCAATCTCCAATCTAATCAAACACTTAGCATCAAGAGATTAGTCCTTAGGTGTCACTAATTAGCCAAAACCAAACTAGAGATCTTCAGCAGCGGCCGAGGGGCACCTCACCGCACCGCAGGACCGCGCGCGTGCCGCGACCGAGTCAATCTAGTTCGTGTTCCTGGTGCCTGCTCGCGTCCAGCAGCGGCGGCGCTTGCTCCCCGAAGTAACGGAACAGGAACTCATCTAGCTCCCCGCAACGGGCGCCGGGTGCGCGGCAGCGCACGAGGGCGGGCGGCGTCGCGGCGCGCTCATCGGTCACCAGTGGCGTCCACCCCTTCTCTCTCTAGGCGCGCAGTGGAGCGGGCGCGCGACCCCACGCCACGCTAGCCGCTGGAGGACTCGTCGTTCCCGGCCACGGCGGGCGGTGCTCCGGCGAACTCATCGCTTCCGGGCACGGCGGGCAAACCGGTGCGACGGAGAGCTCTACGGTGCCTAGGTGAACACGTTGATGCAAAGAAGCAAAGCGGAGAGGCTGGCGAGCCCTACCGCGCGCGACGGAAGACGGCGGCGACGGGCATGGCGACGGCGGCCGCGGTCCGGCCAAACCACTACGACGACGCGCCGATTCGTCCTTAACCGTAGCTAGAGCGTAACAACGCGACGCCGGAACATGATCTAGTACAAGTAAAATGTGAAAGAAACGCGTGGCGGCGATCTTGCTTCGCGGCGGGCGCCACGGGCGGCGAAAACCGGCGCGGGCGCAAACGGCCAATTGGCCGTCACATCCGGTCTTCTCGCGGATGCTAGCGGGTCGCGGGAGGTGGTTCACGAGGTGGTGGACTTTCTAGCGTGCTTTGGAGGGCTGGGGATGGCCTGCGTGGCCACGGTGGTGGGCGGCGGCGCCGCGGCGCTGGACGGCGCGGTGGCTGCCCAGCGGCGAGCCTGCTCCCCTGCTCGTCGGACACGTTCGCCCGACGCGCGTGGCGGAGACGCGACCCGAAGAGGCTCGGGACGGCGAGCAGGCCCCGGCGCATGACCGAGGCCTCGAGCCTCGCGAGCGCAGCGGTGGCGACGAGCGCGACCTCCCATCTGCCACGGGGATGGGAGAGAGGGACCTGGATAGAGGGAGTGAGGTTCACGGGGTTTTTTTTTTATAAAATTGCGGATGACTTTGGTTCCACCTGCCACGGTGGCACGGCCACGTCGGACTCTGCTGCTGGCGTGGCTAACTTTGGACGTCGATGCCCCGTGGGAGAAGTTGAGGGACCTGGATAGTCTAAATGAAAGTTTGGGGACGTAGATCAGAAGGAGCCAATAGTTTAGGGACTTACGGTGCATTTTGCTCTTTTAGTTTGTTCCATGCTGCTTGTTCATTTTTAATTTCAGCTGCGCGCTAGCTTATGGTTTTGGAATTGACTTACCATGGTCTTCATTCATGAACCTAGAAAACAGATGATCAAGGGAATTATGAAACTAATCCATGGAATAAACAGTTTGCAAAATGAATATCGAAAATAGAAAAGAGAACTTTATAGATTGGGTGGGCGACGGGTGCACCCACGCCTACGTGTGCCCCCTTGTCGATGGATGCCACATGGTGAGATGACAGCATCACACGATGGCTCGATGGGGAGGAGTGGTCGTTGTGGTGGGCCTGGGCGTTCTTCGGCTTGTTTTGCAAAGCAACAAAGAGAGTTTATTTCCTCGCATCCTCGTGTCCAATGGGGACACATGCTGGGGTGGGTGCACCCATTGTCCACCCTAGATCTCCTTCCGTTGACCCGTTACCCTTACCAGTCCCTCTGCACAAAGGAGCTGGGGAAGGCGACTTTTGCTTGGTCTTCCCATCCATATCAATATCTCGCTGTAATTATCTTGAGTTAATAAAATGCTTCCTAAACAAACAAAAATAACGTCCTGATATCGAACCACCATTAATTGGAGCCTATCCGTATAACCAGTAGGAGATCAAGTCTTGGTGACAATGGGAAGGTGTTAACAAGTGGAAGCAATGGTAAATGAGGAGAGATCAAGGATCAAGGGATCAAGGATCGAGGGGGAGTGTATATTGGATAAGGGAAGGTGGACTATTGGTGATTCTGTAAACATTAGGGGTGAGCGCACAAAGCTTAGCTTGAACAAGAGTGCATTCAAGCAAGAAATTCGATAACTGGAAGCACATTTTATACAGTGTATAAAGTCTTAGACTATTGGCACTCTTCATCCCCTATTTCCATTATCTAAAAGGAATATTCCATCCTGATCATCGAGATTTTCTCCTCTATACCACTTTGTCCCGCACCTTTCCATCATCTACATGTCATCCGCTACATCAACTACCCGCATGTGGGTCCCACACATCAGCCTCACCTCCACCTTATCCAACCTCACCACTCTCTCCCTCCCCTGTTCTCTCCATCCGTGTCTCTCCCCCTCCCCTCCCGACGTCGTCCGACCCGCATGTGGGTCCCACACATCATCCTCACCTCCACCTTATCCACCCACACCGCTCACTCCCTCCCCCGTTCTCTCCATACGCGTCACTTTCTCTCCCCTCCCGACGCTATCCGCCCCTCCTCCCGACACCCCTCCCTCCTCCTCCTCCTCCTCCCCGGCTTGGCTACCACGCTCCCCGCCCCCCTTGCTCTCCCTAGTGTAGGGCCAGCCCACGGTGGTCCCCACGGTGGAGCTGACTTGCGTGGTGGCCGAGGCCTCGACGACCCCACAAGGCGGCTCCTTTCCAGCAACGGCGGACCGAGCTCGGCCGGAGGAGCTCTCACCGCCATCCGTCTCGGTGTCCTCGGGTCCCCTGCCGCGTGTGAAGGAGGTCCCACGGTAGAGCTCTCTCCGTGAGCTGTCGAGGCGAGGCTGCAGGCGGCAGGACAGCCGGCGGTCTAGCAACGACGAGCTACAGAGGCAGAGTGTGGAGGCGGTCCTGCGGCGGCTAGGGAAGGGAGGAGGGGAGCCATGCGTGCGTCCGGTGGCCGTATGAGAGGCCTCCCCGGGTGCGGGCGAGCGGCCTTCCCGGGCGTATGCCTCCGGTGGTTGCTGGTGAGTGGTGCAGCGTTGGAGGAGGTGAGCGCGGCAAAGGCAGAACGTGGAGGCGAGCACTGCATGATGTGGTGTGCCCCGCACCACATCTGCATTTACCGGAAGGCCGCTATTCCATTGCGCATACCGGATGACACTTGCGTACCGTATTGGTTATAGGATGCACTGTAGCTCCCCATCTGGTATATGCTCCTCCCGGATGGTTTTACAGTGTGGGTTGCAGACAGTCTTAGGTGCAAGTAAAACTGGATCACTATCTGTTCGAGCATCCCCAGCAGGAATATTAATGGACCCACAGGGATGATGTGTTCAGTACCAATAATCTAGCTCCAGCTAGATGCCGGCCAGTATATACACAGTCCCTGTCCTTTTATATATAGCTCGAGGCTAGTAGAGGATACCTAAGGTAACTTCTAATAAACCTGAAGTAGTGTCGAGACTCTAGATGTCTCTGCTCTAGCGCTGGAATAGCTAACCCCACCTTCAATCCTCTAATCGAGATCCGTGCGGTTGGATTGTGACGTGCGAGTGACTGAGTGAGTGACGACTGACGTATGAGCCAGCTTGTCTCCGTCCGGGGAGGAGAATATCAGCTTGTTGAAACAAGACAAAACCAAAGCAAAAGAAGCGCCAAGGCAGCTCAAGATTCCCTCCTCGATATATATAGGACGGTCATCCTAGTAGTGAATATATATAGGAGTATATATGAAGGCTGTAGATTGATCATCGATGCAAGCATGGCTTGCATATGGACTGTTTCAACGAAGCCGAAGCAGGAAAAGACGGTTTCCCCTTTGGAAAAGACCCCTTGTCCCGACAAAGATTTCGCACGCAGCAGCGTACGGCGCCACGAACTCCCATATATACTTAACTACTACTACTAGTACTTGATACGGTTAGTCACCAACCATGCTTTGTTTATGGTGTATATGCCCATATGATATTGTGATCAATGATGGGTCGGCACCGCCAGCAGGAAAACAGGCGCCCAATTACGGGCACATCAATGGCTCTACGTTCTAGGGCAAATTATAGTATCTGCCAAAGCTTTGTTTGCTTCTTCTTTTGCTTATTATTACACCGATCGATGTGCGTAAGAATGTTTGGAAGCAATACAAGGATCGAGGAGGGAGAGTTCAGTTGAGCGATAGACCTTGCTTGCTGCTTGTTTCCACTTTATCTGGCAATACATGGTTACTTTGAGCGAAACCATGCTGGCCCTTCGATCGGAGAACCGACGCTCCAGAGATAACCGCCCAGTCGTGTGCTGGGAGAAATAGAAAACCATTTTTCAGTGTGTTGTGTTGACGCATCTTTATTCAGATCACAAGGGATGTTGCCTCCCACAAAATGGTGATTATTATTTGTTTGAAGCAGCGAGTACCAGGATAAGAGACGCATATCCTGGCATAGAGAATAAGCTCCAACCAAACTGGCACCATGACAGGTAACATGGATACCAAGACACTACTATAGAATAGGTTTTCATCAACCGTATTTTCAACATACCACTCGTTAAAATTAACCGGTGATGATAATAGGCTGTAAAAAAGCGATAAAAGGCCATTATCATCATCGGTTCAGAACTTAAACTGGCACTAAGACACGTGGGCGTACGTGCCGTTGAGTAGATGGACTAGCGCCTCTTAATTTCTACCCTATGTACATGTCACCCCACTCAATGTGATTCTTTGCTATGACCGACAAGAGGGACCCATGCGCCCACATGTAGCCCGGTGACGGACCCTGGTGGAGTGGGCCCTGGCATAGAGACACCTAGGGACAACAGTAGCCCTTAGCACTCAATGTGGTGGCGATGGCCCAAACTTGGTGGATGCCATGGCTCACTTCCCCTCAATTGGCACAGAGGTTGCTTTGTTATGGTAAGAAGGGGTAGAGAAAATGGCTTGAACCAAGCTCCGAGTACCAAGCATTGTGTAGCGATGATGAAGTACTGGGCTTGTGGACTAGCGATTGCTTCTCCACGAGGATTATATAGGCGCTATACGGTGTTGAACTATGTAATCCATGTCATGCTCCCACGAAGCTAGAACAACCTTCAAGAAAAGGCAGCCCGTGTGCTAGATGAGAACCTCTTTGGCCGAGTGTTTTTTTATATTATTTTTAATATTTTCACCACTGGCATGTTATAGTATAGGTGATTAATCGGCAATTGCAGAACAACATTTTTTAATCTTAATTATCAGTAACGAGAGGATGAAAACCGGTGGTATGGGGGTCCCAAACCGACGGTGATGAGCTGCTGCGGCAGCGAAAATTTTAGGACAAGTCAATACCGATGAAAAAGATTTTAATGTTTCTCTTAAAATATTGTACATGGTTGCTATTTGCTCCTAATGACCCTGCCGTGCTTCACCCAAGACCCCAGTGGTCTTCTTGCCTGGCTTCGCCACTGCAGCGAATCAACAAATTTTGAATGGATGAATAGAAGTCCATGAAAATCCATACTTTTCTAAGAAATATTTGTGCTTCAAGTGGCTTCATATATGTGGTGGAACGAGTACCTTTATTTAAAAGTCTTTTTTTCGACAGCCATAATCCACATCCCTGTTCTGCTACACATTTCAGCCTTATCAGACGTAATGTGGCTTGTTCTATCTCATAGACACGCTTGCTTTATTCTTAGTTTATGCTTGATTTTACTTCAAGCATTTGTTGTGAATTTGTGTATACACGATAGACACGCTTACTTTATGATTGATTTTTACCAATCATGCTTCATATTCTGGGCTTTCTCTGTCTTCTACTAGCGTCAAGTTTAAGCCAATCATTAGCTATAATAAGGGCCAACGACGTAGCAAATATTTAGCATTATCTAGCTAGCTATCTACCTCTCTACCTGTGTGTTAAGGTGCGTTGAATGATTAGTACGTATACGTAGACGAAGTTTCTTCTCGGGCAAGCGTGTACCACATGCCAGAGAGTTTATAAAACCACAAGGGGACACAAAGTTGAACTATCTACTAGATAATGGTTGCATTCTATAGCCTTATTACATATATACTACTAGGCCGCACCTCTACAAAACAAGCATGTACAACCAAAGATTACTGTAGTTTCCGTAATTTAAAAAGCAGACGCAAACACAAAACGAGGGGGGATCAAAGTTGCTTGGCAATATACTTAAGTTCTTGCGCAGGTAGCAGTTAAAGTAGGTTGCCTTAATTTACATATTAGATAGAAATGTTAAACAAAAGGAAACTGAATCTGGTAAAGGCTAGATTACATTGTTCTAATCAAATGAGCAGTTCTTATAATGTAGGAGCAATGCTGCAATAATGCACCATCTGTTTCAAATCATGTCATTTTGGATTGTGATGAAAACTGAAAGATGTATTTGTATCAGAAGCCAAAAGTATGTACGGCTGTGATGATTTTTCTGGTATATCTGTAACGATGGGTACGTATTACCTGTATTGTACAGATTACATTCAATTAAAAGTACGTCAGATCAAAGCTTTTCTTTGGATTTTTGAAAGTTGCCTTTTTATTTACAGCTGCCTATAAAAGCTATCTTTCGAGAAAAACAAAACCCAAACAAACACGCCTAAACATGTGGCTACGACAGCCATGAGCTTCTTCTCTAGCGGGAATATAATATAACCAGAAACTGGATTGGCCTATTTATGCGAAGAACAAGACACCAGGGGATTTAACGAGGATGGAGTCGTCCATGCTCGCGACAAGTGTGTGGGTTCATGTAAGCCAAGAGATCTCAAAAGCCGCGAGGAACAAAAGCAGGGCCGGACGGAGGAGCGACCTTTCAGCTAAAGCGGCTTTCACCTAAAGTACAATCTATCTATCCATCCATCCTTCCTTACACTCGATCTACACACAAGAAAAAAGACACCAAATGTTTCTTCCTTCGTCACTTACTTCATGTACCTACACTTGCTTTCCATGTCTCTTCTGACTTCATCGGAAAGCAAAATCATTACGCGTGAATGACATCTATTTTGGGACGGAGAGAGTATTTGACAAAGCTCCTCGTGCTCTGGATTCCCTATGGCAACTGATTCTTTGCGAGAAGTGATTCTTTGACTGAAATTGATACTCTATGATTGTCTAGGATAAATTTTATGCATACAAAAATTATGTGTGTGTGTGTGGATCAGGAGAAGCTACTTTTTATAGCTTCTAGCTAGTCTCCTAGTTCATTTGAAAGAATGACTTCACATAATAACTTCTTAGAAAAAATTGTTTGGCCGAGATTTCTTAGTTTTAGCTTGGAAGCTGCTTTGGTAACTGCCAAACGGACCCTAGTTGTCGAAGTAGCTTTTGAAAACCTGGCTTCTGAAAATAATGAACTAAAGGCTGAAAAACATATTATGATGAGATTTTTCACCTTTAGATGTGCTAAAAAGCTTAAAAATTATCACAAGATGAAAATATAAAATCAAGAAGCTAAAAGTTAGAAAGCCACCTCTTGAAAAACCCCCAAAGTTACAACTCAACCAAACATACCCTAAATATAGAGGCCTGCGATGGTATCTGTAGTTTGGTTGCCTTAACTAATTCGTAATAAATACACTATACATTTAATATGTTGGCAGCACGTGCATTTATAAAAATTTTCTTGATATGACTGATAGAAGGAGACAGTGGCGATTATGGAGTGATCAGTGCAGCGTTGTTACTTAGTGATGATACAGACCTACAATTTAGTAATTGGGAATTGTTCAAAAGTTGTCATGTGCATGCATTGTATCATTCATGGCTTTATGTTATTCCCTTGTTTGCGTACAGCCTACGATTTTCTTGCAGGAGGTTGGGTATTTGTGAACTGGAGCCTTCACGTAGGATGGCCATGATCTTAAACTTAACTCCGACACTTCACTTTCAAGCCATGTATGTGTCAATTTTGCCGACGCCTCCGTGAATGTTTTGCTCAATTTTGACGGTTTTGTCCTTCCATCCCTACCTATTTTTCTTCCTTGTAATATATATTTTTTTCTTCCTTTCTATTATATATGTTTTGACGGTGCATACTTTAAATTTCCCTCAGCTTCTAAAAGAAAATCCCAGTCAGTACTTTTTTTGTAGATGTCCTGTTAATAGCAATACATATGTTACGCCGCTTGCTACTGTTTCCACTACTGTACGGTGTCCGACAGCTGAAGATGGTAATGATTAATGAAGCAGCTGGGCCGCTGCCAAGGAGGTCCAGCAGGCAGCGGGTTCAGAACAAGTGTATGACGAACGCCGACTGGGCAAAGCCGTGATCGACTATCTGCTATATCGCGTCTCTAAGTACTGACTGGGATTTTTACATTGTTACACACGCTTTTCTATAAGCAAACCTCGTCCCTCTTCCTGCTGTTCCTCTCCCCCGACTCCACTTCAGTTACTCTATTCTAATTAATTGTCACCACTTTTTTGTCATGCGGGTGTCACAAATGTCAACATGTGACATAAATTCCGTATATCATAACAAAGATTAATTGTCATAGAACCTCACATCTCATGCAGTGTAACAACTTGGTATTCGGAGCCTTCCTTCCTTCGCATCGCTTCATCGTTTCCTTTCACCTTTATCCCGGATCGTGATTTCTGACGGCAGCTCGATTGTTGTTCTTCCCTCTTCTGGGCGTGGATTGAGTGATTTTGTAGGTCTGTGTCGAGGTTGATCCCATCGGCAGTGGAGATGTAGCTTGGTCAATCCTATTCCAACCCTAGAGCCCCTCCAAAACGACTATGAACACTTTACCCGGTTTCGCAAGCAGCTGGGGACCATGGACCCCAAAATCAAGTTGATCCTCAATGAAATCAAGGCGGTGCGGATGTCACTAATTAATGAGCCAGATCGATGTGGTCGAGATCACAATTGGCATCCGGTTCAGCAAGCTAGAGGACACAACCAAGGTGTTCGAAAATTGGTCTAGATCACAATCGACATTTGTTATCAAGTATTCTTTTCAATTACAATTCTATGCAAAATTTTGTGATGTTTGAGTGATTGCTGTGATTTTATATATTTTGGGTATATTGGGTATACCTGAACCCGAACCCGAAATTGCGGGTACGCGAAATTTCGGTATTGAATTTTCAGGGCTGTTATTGGGTAACGATTTCTATTACCCGAATTTTGCAAAACCCAAGCTACCCGACCCGAATTCTAGGGTGAATTGGAGCTGCAAACTCAGGTTCCTCCATTATGGACTTTATCTCTTCTAGTGGCACAATAGATATTTGTTCATCCACTTTCTATGAGTGAGTGCCTAGCTTTATTGTATGTAGATCTTGATTTTATAGCTGTCGGGTATGTAGAAATAGGATACCCAACAAAGCTGACTACCGGCGCATACGGTTGCAAAAGGCCCAGAAACAATCAAGTGACATGGCACATCTTGGCCCATCAGCGCTGCTTCGCTTCGCCGGAACCTCAGAAGGGCTCGGACGCAAACCAATGCCCACGACTTGCCCAATGCCCCGAGGGTCCTTGAGAAAACAATGTCCCCAAGCGTATTCCTGTTGAGGCGACAAACAGTCACAGGCACGGAAGACTCTCCGATTTGCCTAACCCTTGTGACGTCATTCTAGGCACCACCTGTGCCTAGGCTGAATTTCGCTAGGTCACAGAACCTAACTGCGCCCGCTCTCTCTCAGAGAGGACGCATCCATCTAGACCTCACGTGCCTTGAATGCAAGCATGGATCCAGTCATGTCGCCCCTATTCAGACCATGCTTGAACAAAGTATTGGATGACCATGACTGTGCTGCCTAATCTAGTCCTCACCCTGGCGAACATGATGAGCCTAAACGCCCTCAGCATAAGATGGCTGACCAAGCTTGCCTTAGACCACGTTGTCACAACACCGACCATCTTCTACAGGAAGAGGCATGATGGGCATCTCATTGTTTTTCCATGCATATGAAAACTAACATGCCCTAATCCCACATGCAAGACTGCATTTGTAGTGTTAAGAAATGGCCTCCCAAGGATTGGGGGACCTCTCTTGTTATGACCCATGTTTAGGACGACAAAGTCCATGGGGATGTATGCATCTCAAATCTGCACCATAATGTCCTTAGCTACTCCCTCTGGCTTGGCTTCCGTAGTGATTGATCCGCCATCTGTAGTTCAAAATGTACATGGGACAAAGGTCCACCTAATATTTCATCATATGTTACCTTGGATAAGATGTTGATGCTTGCTCCAAGGTCGCAAAAGGATTTCTTGAAGACATGTTGGCCAATTGAGCATGTGATCGTCGGGCGACCAACATCTTCTTTCTTGATAATGCATGGCATCTTGGAAGGATCCTTGCAATTTTCCCGACATAGAGGCTTACCAGACCTCATTGAGATCATTTTAACAGATACAAGAGAAGTTTCAGGTTACCTCAAAACTTTTCCCAAACTAGCAACAGGTAAAGCAGCAGCAAACTGAGCTAATATTTTCTATCAAGCTCAGTTGTTATTCATAGGAAGAATTTAAACTTTTAATTTTGTAACAATATATCATTAAGCATCAACTTCTTCGAAAGATCTTCAATTATTTTTGCTTGGTCTAAGACTAAGTTTTTCAAGGAGAGAAAATTCGAATTGTACCTTGAGTTTGAATTACCTCCTTGGTTTCGTGGGCGTGATTGGTTATTCCACCCATTATGGTCTCCTTGTTGGCGGAACCCGTTGTTGATGTAGGTGGTGTCTCCGTGGGTTTCAGGGCAGTCATTCCCTGAATGGCCAACATTGCCATAGACTTCACATGTTATGTGTGAGTCTATGGCCTTGACTGTGTCGTATGTTGCATCTTCTTTGGCAGCACACTTGTCAAATTCTTTTCAATAGGAGATGCATTGTAGCAAGCATGTCCGTCTCCTCCATGGTATGCATGCTATCTTCTTGTTTGCCAAAACTTTCTGCCCCCAAACTTGATTAGACACCATTTTCTCCATAAGTGTTGTAGCTCTATCAATGGTGAGTGAGAGGAAGGCACCTTCAGCAGTGGCATCAATGTGCTCTTTTGACATTGGTGTTAACCTATTGTAAAAATTCTGCATCACGAGCCAACTTTCCATTCCATGATGTGGGTATGCTTGAATGTATTCTTGCAACCTTTCCAATGCCGAAGGGATGGGCTCCATAGAATTTTGCTGGAAGTTGGAAATCCTTCTCCTCAGAGCATTGGTTTTACCCAAGGGGAAGAATTTAGCGAGAAATGCCATGGAACATTTATCCACGTATTGACAGGTTCCTTCTCTTTGTAGAACCACTGTTTTGCCTTGCCCGTGAGGGAGAAAGGAAACAGAAGGAGTCTAATGGCGTTTGGTGTGACATCTTTGATGTCAATGGTGTCGTAGAGCTCGAGGAAGTGTTGGAGATGTGCATTTGTGTCCTCGCTTGGCAAACCACAAAATTTGTTTGTCTGCACCATCCTGATTAGGCCAGATTGGAGCTCAAAGTTCTCTGTACTCGTGTTGACAGCGGGCCCAATGGGCACGTTGGCAACAAAGGGGATGGAGTGGTCACTGATTGACTTGGCCATGAGTGAAGTAATAGATGGTGCGGGGGTGATTGGTCTGTTTGTCGATGGAGCAGTAAGAGAAGAAATGGTATGGGTTTGGCTCTTCCTAGGAGTGCCTCTGGATCTGTGGTATAGTTGTTCAACAGGGACAAACCAATCGAACACTATCCTTTTTTTATCCATAACAGGAGAAAACATAAAAGATTAGCCTGTACGAGCATTATCTATTATACATGCATGTCATCATGACCATGTCTTTCTAGAATCTTTTGACCAATGGCTTCCCCAATAACGGCGTCAGAAATGCTTGTTGCGATTTCTAAGCAACACCACTAAAGATGGAGTTGGAATCTAGCCCCAACAACATCGCTAGAAACCGCATGTTAGCATATTATAGCAGCATCACTAGAAATGAGCTGAAAGTCCAGTCTCAGCAATGTCACTATAATAGCCGGCCAGTACTTTGTACCCATGTACCTAGGCGTGGGAATGTGATTCCACTCCTAGCCATAGTGATAGGAGCACTGCACCGTCATTCCGCAACATCATTACTAGGATCGTGGATCCTAATAGACACCCTGTTGATAGATCTTGCCATATTAGATATTTATCCACAAACACACGGATCTATCATTGTAGCATTTTACCTAGAAATATTCAATGTATCGTTATTTATATTTTCCGAACGGAAGGCATGGTGTAAGACTCTAGCAAGGGCATGATCAAGACTGCATAATTGACCAATACTCAATACAGGGTAAGTCATGATAGCTCATAAGATAGTGTGACACACACTTGGTCCAACCTCGAGGATAAAAGGAAAATTAAAGAATAAAGAATATTCCTAAGTGGTGCAGGCATTCCTAAAGTAGCTAAGCAAAGAACAAGTTTAATCATACAAACATACGTGACTAGGGTCAAAGCTGAAAGTGAGATGGACAAGGAGATCCCCTAGGTGGTCTGACACCCATTGAGACATTACGAACTCCTACACAACATATGAACGTGGGGGGTTACAAAAGACAAACAAGGCTGTCACTACCCTGCCGCCTACCACCTCAACCATAGCATGCCATCATATCCGAAGGTCTCTGCTCACCCGGGCTCCATGCCCGCGTGTTAAGAAATGTCTCATATCCTCCATGAACTCCCACCCTATGGTTGGACAAGCTAGAATATGGGCAGACCCAAAAGCCACAACGGAACGCTACCTCAGCACAACCCTAACTCTACTCGAATATGTTGTATGAATCATTAAGCATAAAGGTCTATATGTCGGAATCTTAGCATAAGGACTATAGTCTAGTTCATAAGCCTTGATCATGTGATAAGAAAAACATGTTAAGACTACGACACACAAACTATATGCTAGTTCATATGCCAAGACTATAACATGGGGAAAATACTCTAGTTCAATTGCACAACTATATGAGAACAACACTTGAGAAGAAACCATATATGTATTCATACCGAATATTCCTTTCTCCCAAGTGCAAGGTCTCCAATGAAGCTTTGCCTAACTCCAAATACTACTAAAGACTAAAAGAACTAGAAAGAGGAAGAGTAGAGAGGAGGAGTGGAGAGTGAGAGAGGAGGAGGCTCCAAATGGTGTGTGTTGAGAGAGGAGGTGAGGGGTGCTACTTATACAAGTGAGAGGGGGCTAAGTGTAAAATCTCCCCAAACTGACCTCTTCTCAGGCGTCTATGTTCACTGAACCTTGCCACAACAACGCACACCGCCCACCTCATGGTTGAATGCACCGCCTCGCCAAACCTAGGCCAGATCGACGCCAAGGCTAGCGCAGCTTGCGCTTAGGCGGTCTTGGCCGCACCCGGTCCGCCTCGGCTGGGCCCCGACTTCAGCGCAGGGGCCTCTCGGTGCTCCGAGAAATGGTTCTCCGTCGGTTGCTTGGACTAGTTTTCCTTGTTTTTGGGCTTTTCTTTCTTGGGACAAAAGTTGTGCAAGAATGTGCTTTCCCGTAAGGCACCTTTTGGTCCATTTTCCACTTGTTTTCATATATATCCTACAAAATAGTTATTTCTCCAATACAAGTGGAAATATATCAATAGTAAATGTATATTAGTGTAAGAATGTATAGTTTCACCCCTTTTTAGTAGAATGTAGACGGTGAAAATATGTCGTTAGTGACCGTCAACAGTCAGCATCTCTCTTCGTCTATAAAAGGGAGGGACTGACACTAGACTTAGGCATCGCAAAAAATTGCATTCTTGGTGAACCAGTATACATCTTTGTTTCTACCTTGCACACCATCATGGCTTGAAGCAGTCTTGGTGTGCATGATTTGATTCACTAGTTTGGTGCTATCGAGACCCCCGATTCCTGGACACCTACAATAGCAGTCATCTTCTTTCTCTTTGTTCTGTAGAGTTCTTCTGTCTATGATGAATGAGTTGTCTCTTCCTTGTGTAAAGTTGGAGTTCATGTGCCTTGTTTCATCTTGGTGTGAGTTCACCGTCTCAGGACTTCCCCAATTTGATTTGAGAGTTTTTTTCTATAGGGGTTTGTCCAAAAAAAGAATGAAGCATAGATAGACCTATATCCTTCGTTCGAATTTTCTGAAAGGTAACTATCCCAGTTTTGTTTCTTTTGTATATGAAATTTCTATAGAATCCTGGAAAAAGACCTTTCTCCATAAGAAAGAAAAGAACTCAAAAGAGAAAGAAGAGTCATTAATCTCTTCATGCTCATTCCATGTTTGAAGTATTGTTTGGCCAAAGAAAAAGTCGCTTCCTAGCGGCCAAAAATAAAACTCTTGCATGAAAGACCGGATTTAATGTAAGATGAATGGTGTTGAGGTTTTTTAAATGAAACCCGCGATCAGATATACCAGTGTCTACTAAATCATACTATCGGCTCAAAAATCAACCTAGAAATCACACCTAATTTGATCTAGGAGGGCATTTTTACCTAAGAAACATGCTTAACTTAAAACGTCATTGAAAGTAAGATCACTACTCCTAAATTAAGCACCATGCTTCATTTAAGAGATTCATATGAAGATACTCCAACCCTAAGCATATCCTATATCAAACAAAGTTAGCATGAAGGAAGAGATTTATTCAAATGGAGATGAAAAAGCATGATCATTATTTACCAATTTGAGTATCTTAAATGTAGAGATAACCAAGATCATGTAGCAACATAACAGGAGATATTTGCAAAATCAAGTTTTTATATGGTTAAATGTTGCATGATGATTAGTTGAACATAGCTTGCATTGTCATCCTTCATTATTTTTTCTCCAACCCAAGAATGGTTAGTGACAAAAATACGTGAAGGAATATTTCCACGATTTTATCTCTATGATCATTTCACAAGGGAATTACAACAAAAAGGTAAAAAGTCATGTTATTTCCAAAAAGTTCTTGTTTTAGCACAAAAAAAGGTCATTATTGTTGGTGGATAACGTCAACCTTTGTTAGTTAAATAAACATGAAAAAATAATATAAAGGATGATTTTACTACGGTCTAGGGTTTGATTCTAACGAATTCCATGAGTTTTGGTGCTCTCACTTATTTTGTAGGATTTCTATTTTTTTCATGGAATAAAAGTATCTCAAATGATGATTTGGAGTGCACCATTGCGAAGAGCTTGTCGGATGATCAAAATTGATATTGTTTACTATATTCAAGTCCGTAATCAAAAGATATCAGTCAGTAGGATCGGGGTCGAGTAATTTGGCCATAACTTCCTCATCCGGACTCCGTTTTTACCTACCAAGCCTTTCGAAAAGCTTACTCGAGAGGCCTATGCACCGTCAAAGTTGGGGGCCATTTGGCATAAAGGAGGGGAGTCTACCCCGTCCCCTAGCACACCATGTCACCAGCTTTTGGAGGCTTCCTCCACTGACCTATGGGATCACATAAATCATATTTAACCTTTGATTAAGGTCGGTTTGATTCGATGGCTATGATTAATCTCACAGGACTATAAATAAAGAGGCAAACCACCCGCTGAAACCCTAAGTCAGATCCTCATGTCAAGAGCAAGAGAGCATAATTCCAATTAGCTACTACGAATTTGATTAGTAATCAAGATTAAAAATAGATTAGATCTAGTAATGAGTAGAATATAGGAGTTCTGGCTTGTCAGTGCTTCTTTGATGTATTCTGTGGGTTGCTTCTGAGATTCTCTCGTGAGTCAGTTTATATTATTCTTATTTGCAACTCTCTTTGAGTACTTTAATCTTGGTCATTACTTGATTAAGGGAGTAATTCTTAGTGTAAGCATGGTGCTTAGATTAGGGTGTCACACCCCAAAATTTCCTATTTTGGGATGTGACTTCGAAAACACTAAATAACAACAAATGATTTTATTATTTTTCAAAAATTTATCAACTTAGTTAAGTTGTTGACATTTTAGATAGTCAAAATGTGTGTTTCTAAAATTTTATAACTAATTAGATTGTTTTGTTGCATTTCATGCCTTTGCATAGTGTTTTTATATGAAAAATGAGTTTAAATGTTTTCAAACGCGTATAGGGCTTAATCCAAATCATATCTCTCTTGATCTTTGACCAAGTTTCCATACCCCCAAAACCATGATCAAATCATTAGAAACCATGCACATTGATCCTTGTTCCAAAACCCTTTGTGGATATTCAAAGTTTCATCTCGTCAAAAACCCTAACCGGTAATGTCTCTCTTTCCATCTTTTCTCCACGCTTGGACCTTGTAAGTCTTTCTGACTGAGTCTTATCCAAAAGCCCTAAGTTTATGATTGATGGGAAATCATTGTATATAATCCCTCTCATGCAAATCCACTATCACTTGTTCAAGCAAAATCGCTCACATGGCATGTACCCAAGTTATCCACAATTCTTCCCAATACGAACCCCATGTCATCCCTAGCTTTGTTCTTTCTTTCTAATGGGGTTATCCTTTCCTCACCTTGGGCAACATTTCAATCCTCTCTACCTCTTCTCCACTCTAGCAAATCCCACAACCAAAAAATATTACAAGCAACCCGCCCTAGAACTCTATATTCGCTACGGACCGAATCGGGTCGAAACCTTGCCTTGGTTCTCGTCATGGGTCAAAGCCCAACCATCCTCCTCTCCCTTGTGTCCAAAGTGAAGCCCAACCAGCCCTCTAAGTCGTCCTCTCCCATCTCCCACGTCACCCCTTGGCAGCCATCTCAATCTTGCACAAAAATATCAACCAGAACAAGAAAATCTCAAGTGTTGACCCATTACCTCCCCCCTTCATCTCCCATCCTCTCACCCTTCATATACAACTCCACCAGCCCCCTCACGCCTCCCTCTTCATTTCCCATGCCAAGAACAGAGGAGGGACACCCCTACACCTCCTCCTCCTTCCCCATGGCTGCCTCGATCAACCGCAACGCAAGAAGGAAGCCCTATCGCACTGCAGCGTCATCATCGGTCGTCGTTGACGCCTCTCGTCGCTCCACCAAGCCATCCCCGTTGGTGTGAACACCCCATCATCCTCCCCATCTTGTTTACCTATTTGTTGCTGCATATCATGATCCATGGATATAGTATGGTTGATCCCCGGTGAACCTTGGCCGAGAAACGTGTTACTGTCCCTATGGCCAGCCATGATGTTGCTGATAGAATCGGCGTTCCCTGCTGTTTCATGGGAGTTGAGAAACTAGAGATATCATCATCCTTGAACTATAGACCCTGCTGAGCATCATCCTTTAAACGTGCCTCTGTTCCTGCTGTCTAGTCAGATTGCAGCTCTGTATAGCTTTGGCGTTCCCCACTTATCCGCTGAGAAAATCTTCAAGCCCTTTAACATAGATATTCATAACGTCGCTGAACATGATCCCAAAAGTCCTTTTGTCTATTAAATCCCTGATGGCCGAGATATCGAAACAAAGTTCCTGCTACCCCTCCTGTCCAAACAGCAGCCCACCCTGTTTTTACAATGTCGTTCCCCATTGATCCAGCAAGCCATATGTCGAACCCTTTGGATATAATATCATCTATATAGTTGCACATGTCTCTACAAAGTTTCATGGCTATATCATCAAATGTGAAAGAGATATACTCATATCTTGTGCTCGCTGTCCCTGCTGTCCCACAGCCACGCTGATGTCGGTTGGCATGCGCATTCCCATTGAATCTCTACAGCAGTAGTCATGCCATTAGACCACAATGTATACCATAAAGTCACACACATATCTACAAGTTTTATTGCCCATATCAACCATAACATTGGAGTTATAAGCATCGCTATTCCGTTGTTCCTACCATGCCAACATATATGCAATGCCTTTGTTTGTCATCTTGCTCCTTAGCTATCAGATGATCCAAATATCATATCCTTTTGTCACAATATGTTTCTTCTAGTCTAAAATCCACCTTGTTCACATAAATCCATCCCCTTCCATCTATACTTTTCAACTCCCACACCTTTTAATCATGCCTCCTATTTTGGTTAGTTTATGTGTTCACGTAAGTATAGAACAAGTCATACGCTTTCAAAACCTTTATAGATTATTTTTGTAATGATTGGTGTACTATTTCTAGGGTTGTGTTCAGGTGCTTGTAATGGTTGTTTCTATCAATAGAAGAGCTATGCGAGGAAGGATCTGAAGGAAAAGCTAGAAAGTTGGAGCGAACATTGGAGGCAAGTGTAACATGAGTTTCCTTGTTACCTAATAACCTATAATCACTTTCATATGCATGTGTCTAATATGATGCTAAGGACTTTACCTAGTACTTTTTATATCCTTATCCCTTGTTTACCCTGGGTTGATGCATATGGTTAGTTTTGCTTAGCTTGTAATCACCAAATATTATAATGTTAATCTTGATTAATGGCTTATGTAATTAATGGTTAAAATGATGCATTTGATCAACAAGAACAGAAGGGGGCTAGAGCATTGGGCCTTTGGGGTGCTCTAGTCTGCCCTCCATAAGGACTGAATCTTAAAGCGGCCACCCATGACTTATAGTACACCCATGAGAAGCACATGGCCCTGGTCTTAGCCAAGTAACTTGACCTGTTCTAGTTCATAAGCAGCTTACCGAAAGGGCAAGAGGGGGTAACCACGATGGGTATGGTCCTTGTCCTGCCGAGGTGTGTGCTGGGCTGCGTGTTAATAGTGTGCCACTTCGGAGGAGAGTCTTCCATAAACACGGGGTCGAAACCTTAGCGGTTGCTACTTATTAGGACGGCTGGCGAAAAGCTTCGTAGTGAACCCTGCCTACTCACCTTGGAAGTGTTAGGGGGTCGACGGGCCCGGGCATATGGGAATCACGACTCATGGTGAATGTGTACACCTCTGCACAGAGTTTGATCAAACTAATATATCAGCCGTGCTCACGGTCATGAGCGGCCTGGATCCTTTTCGAGATAGATGGTTCTATGGATGGTTCGGGTGATGATGAATCTTGATGATGATAATTAACTATATGCACATGGGAGCCCTAAGCATAACCTAGCAATATAGATTTAATAAATAAAATATGACCAACTAAAAATGCTTAGCGCAGTTCAACCGAGTCAAGCCTTCTTGAGCCTTGCATAACCTCATGTTATACTTGCTGAGCATGGTGAGCTGACGCTTGTTGTATCACCAATAAAAATCCCGGATGGGTACCAGATAGCGGTTTAGATGAAGAGTTTCCTATGGAGGTCCATGAGTGCTAGGCGAGTGCTCCCCCAGTCAACCGTCCCTGTGGAGTATGGAGACCCGAAGACAGAAGATTAAGCATAGTTTCGGTTGTACTCTGATATATATGTAAATTAATGTAAATATATTCTACTACGTAATAAAGCATTGCTTCAGATATTTACCATTTTTGTTGCTATATGTGTCGTGTGGACATCCTGGGCACACATATAGTTAACACTTGGTATTCTTCGGAAAATCAGGTGTTACATAGGGTTATTGGTGAATATCCCCTATTATCTTCGATTCAATGGTAGTATCATGAAGGTGACTTTTATAGCTTCACTAAATCTTCGGTAGCCCACCTCTCATCAATAGGCGAATGGTAGACTTTTGTTTATTCTTATTAGAGTCAACCTTGTTTTGCTCTTTTAAGAATTAGCGTCCATAATAGAACAATATAAAACAATGTTTATGAAGGTTTGAATTAGATACACTTGAGGAGTATCCTTTATCTACTAGTTTCCTAAGTCCCTTGATTGTGAAGTTAGGTTAAGTTAGATCTGCTTAGCTATATTCACCTACTATTTCTTTGGGTTCGATATTAAAACTAGGTTAATCTTGGTGTAGTGTTACAACCATATTCCTATCTCAGACGTTCTGGATAACTTGTCTTTATTGTGTGCATTTAATAAATATCAACACTCATCCTATCTCAAGATTCATGCCAACAAAATGTAAAATATTTATGATAAACAAACTCATCTACAACCACCTTTCCAAAATCTTTAGGAGCAGGGAGTATGAGGCGGTTTAATATTTCATATGAAAATATTGGAGAGATCAATTGATTCAGGAGATTTTTCATATGAGCAAGGACTTGATGAGCTATTCATGAAGTATTCTATGCTTGTTGATGTCATCTTCCTTTTCAATCTCTAAGGTTGATTCTTCATGAATGTCCAAAATTCCCCTTGGATTGGTGTCTCACGTGTTGATCTTGTCTAAGACCTTATCCACCCATTCAATGGCAACAACACACAGGTTTTTAATATCATCTAGCCATTGTTGTTGCTCTGTATTCTTTGAAACTGTAATGACTCCTATGCTTGGATTATCTTAGGAGATTTCTAGGATCATCAAGAGTCTCAGGATTCATCGGGGCCTGGGATGGGTATAAAGATGGGTTCAGATAAATCATCTAGTCTAAGCATAGAAGGGGAGAAGATAAGTTTGACTTCTAGCTAATTTTGCTCTCCTATGGCATCATTCGAAATGGGGTCACGCAGGCGGGCTCTGCGACTTTTTATCTCTGTCCATCCTTGGTTCTGAAATGGGCATGTAGACGGGCTACGACATTTTTTAATACATTAACCGTGGTGGGTCTTTGCACCTCGGTTAAACGGTGAAGGCAGGCAAGACAACTGCCTTCCTATTTCATGGATTAACAGTGACCTTTCAACATAGGCGAATGATTTGCCCACCTCAATTCGAAAAGGCCCGCCTTCGATTAAGTTTCATATAGTTGTCAGAGATGTAAAATCGATAACAACAGCCTTGGACTAAACCTGAATGCGAGGACTATGCACCCAGCTAGGCCAACGAGAAGGAATTAGTCTGAATCTGTCTAAACCCAAATGCGGGCACGGGGGTGGTCAATATATAGAGGAATCCCAAAGGGGCTAGTCTAACATGAGGCCTTGAGCCTCGGGCGAGACAGACAACCCTTGGCGGTAGTTACCTAAAGGTGGTCTGCCTTGAGGCTAGAGGCACGCTCGGGCGAGGCATTAGCATATGCTTGCCAAGGCAGACTAGAGAGGGCGTGCCCTGGTAGGGCTACCAGGGCCAGCGAGGCCAGCCCGCCTCGAGCAGGGCATCACATAAATGCCTTGGTAGGCGACGTCACCTCATGCCCCTTTTTAGGACGGGCAGGCTTGTCCTCGCCAGTGGAGATACAACAGCCCTAAAGTGTCATATTAGCTTTTCTTGCGTCGCGGCCACGCGGTGAACGGGAAAAAACAGGTACAGTACGAAGCCCAGGGCGGCATGAAGGATTTCCGGGCAAATAGTGTGCCTTCAAGACGCGGTAGGCATACCTCAAGATGTGGTAGGCATACCTGAAGGCATGGATGGTGCACCTCAGGGCATGGACGACATAACCGAAGGCATCACGTTGACTGACTGGTCCATGCCGGCTCCTTCCACCGCAAGACAAGCACAACTTCTTCACCATGACACCACATTTCTTCACTGCTATGAAATCCACTTGTATACCTGCCCTCTCCTTGAGCTATGAAAGGAGAGCAGGCCCACCATCTAGATAGTTTTTTCCACAAGGCTACAACCCAAGGCTTTGATTCACCAGAACAAGCCTCACCAACACTCAAAGAGGTTCCACACCACGTGTAGAGCCCCTCTAGATTCACACACTCACTCACGAAGTCCCAGGTCTGGGTCACCTTCGGCCGGGGTGGAACTCGTCTTCTCAGAGGATTGGGAGCCTGCTCCCTGTCTCACCTGCTTGTATACCCCTACTATAGGCAAAAACATGTGGGCTCAATGCTCACCGCTGGACTAGGGACATATTTTCTCGAACTAGGGATAAACATTACCATTCTGAGCTACACACACTAGGCATACGATTACTCATTGGTCAGATTTCTAAACACCGACAATAGTTGTGTCAGTTCTGTGGAGCTCTTAGCTACACAACTAGCTAGTCCGAGTAAGGAACCAGTAGGTGTGGTTGTCTTTTTTACTTAGGTTTTGAAGCCAAGACAGATACTACTCAAGGTATCACTACACCACATGCTTGTTTTCGAACATGAACTGGTTGAGAAGGGGGTTTCGATATGGTTGTAAGGCTACCTTTTGTATTAGTGCTTCCTAATATAAACCTATCGTTACGTTGCAATATATTTAGTGCTGGTAGCAATGCACTCATATCGCATTATCGCTGCTGGCATGGAAGTAATTGGTGCAACAATGAAATATATGCCCTCCTACATTGTAGTTTTGGATTTGTGGAGTAATAATCCATTCCAAAGTTCATATTTTGAATCAACAAACAGAATATAGATTAATCATTGAATATCTATTCTTGTACAAAGGTATGGTTGTCAATTAGGACCTTTGGCATATCACTTTTTAGCTGATATGACAAAATATAACAAAGGTACAGCTGCTTCGGTTAGACCGATCTTTCAAAATAGCTTTATTACATATATATGCTTTATATATAGTATACACTTATTTTGCTTGGAAAAAGTTAGCAAGATAAGCACGTCATTCGGTTTCCCTGATACAGGTAACAGACGCCAGGAGGATGAATATATATATGAAGCCAAAACCGATCGGATCGGACATTCTTTCCACTTGGGCATGCCTGCCTAGCTTCAGACCCCACTTTATTTCCGGGCGTGCATGCGTGCACTACTGTGTTGTTCCTGTGTATGTGCGTGTTGTGGAGGTTACATCTTTGTACGTGTGTGCAGCTGGTCTAATCTTCATTCATCACTGATGCAACTGCAATTATCAGGTGGCGTCTACTTAATTGGTGGTTTGAAAGGTGGTAACATACAACACACAAGCTGGATAGGATAATGATATAGATTAACAAGCACCGTCACGTCTTTAAAACGCTTCTTTTGGTCCCAAATACACTGTGTCTCACATACCTTTCCTGCATCACTTTATTGTGATAAAGCAAAAGTGACAGGGAGAAGGGAAATAAAAAATATATATAATTGTGTGTGTATAACATACAAAAGAAGAATGAGTGAGAGAGGAGCGGGTATGTAGAGGGAGAGAGAGAAAGGGGCTTGAGGAAAGCAAGGGAAAGTTCACAAATAAAGGAGTGAAGCAAAAGGAAGCGGAAAACAAAACAAAACAAACCCAGATTCCTCTCCGAACAGCGCCATAGCTTTTTTATTCAGCTCCTCTCACCTCTTCTCTTCTGTTTGGTATTGTTCTTGTTCCCTTCTCTCACCCTCCTCCTCCTTATAGTTATATAGGAGGAGGAAGAGATATATGCCCAACCCATCTCCCTCAAGGAAATTGCGACGCTGGCCCCCTTTAGGATTGACCTGAGACTACTTCCACACCAAGAGTGCAAAAGGCCGGAGAGAGCCTCGCAAGGAAAAGATAGCAGCTAGAAGCATTTCTTGAAGCAAGAGAGCTCATCTATCTCTAGCTCTCGTCTCATTTCTCCAGCTAGCGGCGCCGGTGATGAACAGAGGAGAATTGCAGACGTCCCTTGTCCAGCAGATGATCTGGAGCGGTACCGGCGGTAGTGGCGGCGGCAATACGGCCACAGCCAGCAATATGCTAGGCAGCTTCAAGTCTTGCCATGAGGATCAAGATCAGGCCTCCCCCAACCTGCCCTCCTTGTCGTCTCCATCGGTGCTCTTCTCCCAGCAGTTTCTGCACACCGCCGGGGCCTCTTCAGGCCAGCTAGGTCATATGAACGGTGCCGCAGCTGCTGGTTCTCTTCCAAGTCTGCACGACGGCGGCAGCGGCGGCCAAGAGAACCACATGCCGGAATCATGGAGCCAGATGATTCTGTAAACACCCCTCTTTCTCTCTCTTATTTGTCTATATCTCTCTTTAAGATTTGTTCATGCAACAGATCCACAATTACAAACCTCCAGTCCATGTAATGCCTAGCTATACTTAACAGTAGCTCTAGGTGAAGGAATAAAGTGGTTAACCCACTTTGTCCTATAGCGGATCAAGCCTTTCCCAGTGTTAATCTACCTTCCTGTCTCTAATCATCTTGTTCATGTTCATTTCACTCTGATGCTAACTTGCAGTTGTTCTTATCTCCACGGACTCATCTACAACTACATGTGCAGAGGGGGGTTAGTTGGAGGAGACCATGAGCGATACAGCGCCACCGCAGCAGCAGTTCTCCTGTCAAAGGGCATAGAGAATTGGGGGGATCACGCTGCAACTGCAGGTGCATGCATGGTGGGCGGTGGTCTGAAGGAGGAGGGCTCCTCCACCATGCCTCAACCTCCGTACAACTTCTATGGGAGCCACACCCACCTTGGTGCCGGCGACCATGAGATGCCGGCCGCACAAGGAGGGGCCAGCAAGTCTCAGCTGAGCCAGATGCTCCTGGCCTCCTCGTCTCCTAGGTCGTGCATCACCACCAGTCTCGGCAGCAACATGCTCGACTTCTCAAACAGCGCGCCACCGCCGGAGCTAAAGAGCCATCATCAATCTGATAACTCATCCGAGGTGAGATGAGCTAATAATTAACCTTTTCTCTTGATGTATAATCCGTGAAAGTTATCCGTTGCGAGTTCATAGGCTGGTTTTTGTTCTTTCCAAATCACTTTGGTTTTTTCTACATTATTCGCTAGTTTCCTAGAATTTATCGACTTGATCCGTGCATATGGAGTTATTTAAGCTGCGATCGACGTACATGGAATGCATTAGTTTTGCCTACTTTATTACACCAGATGTTTCATCTTGATCGCCCTCGGGAAGAGATAGATGGTACTTTCAAAAGGCACTCCATTCATCTTAGTTTGACATGGAAAGATATACAATGATTATGTTATATCTCATCGATAACCGACGACTAGGATGGGGTTCTATGCTGTCAATAAGATCTCTTGGTGAGGGTGCATTCTATCTTCGATTAACTGAAACAAACTAAAGGCAACAGTACTATTCTTCTTTTCATGAAAAGATGCTTTATTTGCTAGTAGTACAGACAAGCATGTTTCCATGTCATATGCAAATCCACTTTAAAACCAAGCTGAGAGAGAGGTGTGGTATTTTCATGCACGCTGTTTCATAATCTCTTGGTCATAGTGTTACGGCATGCACCCATTGAAAGGGCTACCACTTTTTGTTACTACTTATTTACTACACCCTCCCCCCACCCCAACCACGCGCAACAAAAATTGTAATTTTAGGTTTTGTTAAAGTAAATAGTATCAACATTTTACTCTGAAAATATAAGTGGATGGTTTGACTTAATTAGTACGAACTGAACATTTCTTGACCTACTGTTTTATTTATACCCTCCTGGTACATGATCCATATAGCTTGCCATCAGTATTGATAGGTAGAACCACTTGTAATGGATTCACTTTACGAATGAAGAGTTAGTGTGTTGTTTCATGGCACAGGTTGAAATGGGATCATGATTGTTCTTGCTTTGTTTCTTTGTCTTTCTCTGCTAGTGCAACAGCACTGCAACAGGTTCAGCCAGCAAGAAGCCTAGGGTTCAGGCCTCCTCTTCAGCACAATCTACTCTAAAGGTTTCTTCTTCATCTCACTGCTTTCCATAACCCCAACCCGGCCTATATATAACTTTTGTGTGCATCTCTCTCTCTCTCTCTCCCTCCCTCTCTGGAAATTCGTGCAGCAAGTACACTGAGAAATTGACATATGATATAATATATAGTGAGAACTTACACCATTGTTAGGAATAATTACATGCATGCTATTAACTTATTTACTTACGTATGACTGTGACTTATTATGGTTTGATGATGCAGGTGAGGAAGGAGAGATTGGGTGATAGAATAACTGCTCTTCACCAGATTGTTTCCCCGTTTGGCAAGGTTAGTTAGAACAAAATAAAACTATACGCACCATGATGGATCGATTCGATCGATTGATTATTTACACAGCCAGCAGCTGCTTCTGAGACTAGGCTTGCAAGAAAGATACGGTAGATCAGTGGTCTGTGTTTCCTCGCTCTGATCCACAGTAGATTTATATAGATGGGTAATAATATATACTACTACAGGCCGGGTGAAGATGTTGTGTTGCAGTTGTCTATTGTTGTTGCCATGCATATGCATCTGCTTTTAATTTGTTTTGCTCGTGCTTTCACTCGAGGGGTTGTGTCCAACTAAAGCATTTCCCTGACACACGTGCCTCTTTTTTACAGACTGACACGGCGTCTGTACTGCAAGAGACCATTGGCTATATCAGATTCCTCCTGGGTCAAATTGAGGTCCAATCTCTCTCTCTCTCTCTCTCTCTCATCGTGTGCTTGTGCTTTGTGTATGTTGGAAAGGAAAAATTCATGAGTCATGGTCACATAGCTATAGGACCATCAGAAGCATGCAGTATGGGTGAACAAAGAATACTGTCTCCCGCCCCACAGGCCAGTTTCAAGATGTTTCTACCTTAAGCAATCTGCAGCACAGTAAAAAGAACTAAAATAAACCCTTCTTCGTCTGTCACTGCTTACATAAACGACGCTAGCTGTCCATTCCGGCCCACATGCCAGTGGCTGCAATATAGCAGCAGGTGTAGTTGCCGCACCGCATGGGACGGATTGAGAGGAAGGCCGGGGCAAAAAAAGCTGGATGGGTGCGCGGGAAACAAAAAGAGAATATGCATGGGGAGGGTAGGGACGGGTGCAAGAGCACGCTGTTAAAGTTGATCGCTTTGCATGGGCGCCCGCGCGCACGCAGAATCAGCTGCAACTGCAGCGAGATGCATGGGTGATCCACCGGTGCGCTAGCTGCTCCATCTGTCTTGTAGCGTCGTACGTCTTGTGTTTCAGGGACTGCAATGGACTGGACTAGTATATGCGCTAACTTGTTGTGTGGTTTTTTTTTTCTTCTGACAGGCTCTCAGCTACCCGTACATGGGCCACGGCAATGGGACCTCCAGTCAAAATGTATGTTGCAGGCATCTCTCTCTCTCTCACACACACACACACACTCATACACACAGACATATATACGCACGCACAAACACACACGAACCCACGCTGGAAAGAATCTTATACTACGTGCGAGGTTTAAAATATGCCTATCCACGTGTATTCATTTGCATACACACTTTGTATGCAGGGAGGGCACAATAGCACCTTAGCAAAACCTTTAGCAAAGGTTGCCCAAAAATACACTTTGTCAAAGGTATTTTAATTAAAGATCGGCCTTTTACCAAGGCTTCACTAGAACTGACCTAACCTTTGTCAAAAAGGACTTTGCTTTTTGGCTCTTTATTATTATGTGTGCAACGTAATTAATAGAAGAAAAACAATGATTTTTTCCAAAACAAAAAATTAACACAAATAACAAGTTCTGCGAGTTTGTGTTGTTGTAAATAAAACTATGATTAATATTTTTGCAATATTAACTCCTTGATAAATTTAAATACATGTCTGTTATACTACTGAATGCATGCATGTAATAAGAGATCATATGTCCTCAACAGTGGAATATAGTAAGCCGAATAACAATTAACAATTTTGTCATAAAAGATACATAAAATTAAAGCAACTTTTAAGCTTGTGTGAAATATATATATGCACAATAGACTTTACAAAAGTGATGTTAACTAGCAACAGCCACGTTATACAAATATAAGCATTTATGATCTAAATTATATTCTATGGTACGGTTCAACCTAATTCACTTTCCGAACTACTATATATTCAGTAATGCAGGTGTTACATATGAGAATTATGGCTTCGTCTCGCTGCAAATCATAAGTTGATACTAACTTTAGAGAAACTTACAATGATAAATATAAAATATTTACCTTAACATTTATTCAAAGCTGGATGTCGACGGGTTATCGGCGATAGCCTAGCAGGGGTGTACCCAGCTAGTAGTTTCGAAGGTAGACATTTAAAGCGAACGGCGAAGGGAAAAACACACGGGTTTACCCAGGTTCGGCCGCCTTGATGGCGTAAAACCTACGTCCTGCTTAGATTGTATTGATTGATTGAGTATTCGATGTCCCTAGAGGGGGATCCCTGCCCACCTAATATAGTCCGGTAGACAGGGTTACATGCCTTGGTAAGCAATGTGGTACAATATCTTAGTCGTGCGTGTGCCGCACGTCTTGGGCCGGCCTCCTTGGATGGTGCGGCCCATGTAGAGCCATGAGGGTATATGGGTCCATATCCCCACACTGGATTGGTAATTTTATTTAGTTTGTTAATTTCTTCAACAAAAGCATCGTATAGGTGTCTTACTTGAAGAATACTGAAAATTTTATAAACTGTTATAGAATGGAAACTGATGCAATATTAGTCAACTGAATGTGTACTTACGAATAGTTTCTAAAGTTATTGATATAGTGTTTTGTTATTTCGTTAAAAATACTTATGATGTGAGTTGACTATGAAGAAATAGGTGCTATGAAATAAATAAGGCCCATATATATATGTCAACAATGCCATACATTTTTCTCTTTAAGAAATGAAATTCAATCTTAGGTTTAGTTCTACAAATATATTATTTTGCAGGCCTTTACATTCCTTCCAGCAATAATCATGCAGGGTTGCTTAGCCAATTTAGACTACATTAGTAAGATTTTTTTTTGAAAAATCCATTAGTAAGAAATAATATATTAAACACATTCCATCGACTATTTTGTGTTTTGCTAGACATTATAGATTGGTTGAATTTTAATCGTTATATTGTACTTGATGTTGCCTACTCCATAAGAAAATGTTCCATACAAGACTTCTTAAAGAAATACCGTACCAGAAAATGTGCCTTTATCTTGTACTACTTATTAACTTAACATATAGAGCATCACCACAAAGGCATATTTTCAATCACTATCCACACTTTTAGCATGCCCATTTTGATACCTCGCCGACAAAATTTTAGCAACTAAAAGTGTGGCTAAAAAATAGCCGGTGTGGAGCTAACTTATTAGCTGGTTACAATGGGCTAATCGATGGAAAAGTTTACTTTGTCCTCCAACCTATCCTATCCACATTTTCTCTCCTGGCTTGTATACCACACACACGTCGTCGCTGCCGCGGCCCCGGGCGCCTCCGTGACCACGACGGCATTAGTGAGACAGATCTGCGTGTGTGGAAGAGGAATGAGAGCCGGCTGAATGGGTGCTAGGAGGGAGAGAGGTGAGAGGGAGGTGAATGGGTACGATGGCAGAGGGACGACAAAATCTGCAAGCTCCATAACTTTCCTTTTAACGAAACGGGCACAGAGACCATGGACCATTTTTACTAACCAAGAAGCAGCATACACAAGTTAGTGATATCCTGGGAGATCCGGTCCAAACAAGAGGAAATGATAGTGTATATAAAACTGCACTGATATGGCAATAATATAACAAGCTTTGTTTCAGCTTGCACACAACCCTAGCTAGGTCAGCTTGCATTGCATGGGCCAGTAGTCCTCATGGGTTCAATCATATTTATCCCATCTGGGAGATTATTCCGTCCGGCTTTTCTCGCACGCTGCTTGTACGTGCAACGTTGACATGTGACACAGTGCTTTCTTTTTGATTATTCATTTATACAGGGACCAATTGGTGGAGAAAGGAACCCTGCAGGGCTCTTCCCAGAATACCCCGGCCAGGTAATAACCTAGAAAACCCCTGTGATTGCACATGATTCCTGCTGTAAGAATATAGCACTTTACAGCCCTGCTTGAACCACTTTTCATTCATATACATCTATATATCTTTTGCGTCTGGTTCCTTGCGCAGTTGCTAAACCATAATAACAACACTGGAGCACAGCAGCCTGCAGTCCAGCAGCCTGATGAGCAGCAGGTATTCAAGCCCACTTTGCTTTGCTTCAAAGTCATTTTCAATCATCTGCATACACGTGTAGTATTATATATATAGCTAGGGTGGTGCTATATGTAGGTACTGTTCTACATAGAACAAATAACACAATAATCATGCGCATTTTTTTCAAGGGCATGCAGCTCCCAACATATTGTAATTAGGTGTTTTTTTTAATTAATAGAAATATGTTCGTATGCTAGACAATATATGCAATGCTTCAACACTGGTAGATCTTTTTTTTCCCATTTACTACAATGTTAGGAACAATTTGAAGAAATATAATACCTGATCATTTGGTATATATACATATTCTTCAAGGGTGTGAAAGACGAGAAGAAGGACCTGAGGAGCCGGGGGCTATGCCTCGTCCCGGTGTCATGTACGTCGCACTTTGGAGGGGACAACGCCGCTGACTACTGGGCCCCGGCGCCGCTCGGTGGGATCCTCCGCTAGAGCATTCACCACCATTGAAGCATGCCTGCATGGTCGTCTAGCTGTGGCGAGGAGCTGCTGTTTTATGCAAGTATATGTTCATTCATGAGGCTGCAGGTAGAGAGCTCTCTCTCTAAGAATCATCACAAGGGTGGTGCATGGTTGCTGGGTAAACATAATTAACATCATGAGCAGTCATTCTGGTAACGGAGAAGGATACCTGCTGAAAGGCTGATTGCTCTTGATTCTATGCAAGTAGTATGACCTTTTTGCATTGGGGGCTCAAAAAGCTTCATCTGTATCTGCAAGGAGGGCTTCAAGAAGAAGATCTAGATCTTCTCTGGTCCCTCTCGCAAATTTATTTCGTTGATCATGTATATGTAATTAAAATCTAGCGAGTTATTAGTGAACAACTTTACTCATATATTATATACCGTGCAATGCTCGTACAAGTTGGCCAGCAAGGACAGGAGAGCAAGCCCCGCGGTGCCGTCTCCTTGATTTATGCACCGCCGGGTGTACTTTAGAGAAGTTCATATCACATACACTACTACTAAAAGCTTTTATAGGGGCGGCTCATTTGGAACAGTAGGGGCGGTTTTCAAACCGCCCATAGCTCTCCGTTCCTACAACATCACTGTAGGGGCGGTTCTCTGAGCCACCCCTACTTATGTGGTCACCGTAGGGGGGCGGCTAATAAGACCAACCGCCCCTATCATGTGGCTTTCATTAGGGGCGGCTGAATCTAAAACCGCCCCTACTCAAAAATACTGTAGGGGTGGTTGTGTCTAAAACCGCCCCCTAAAAGGAAAGACTGTAGGCGGTTGAATCTAAAACCGCCCCTACACCGGATTTGGCGTCAAAAAAAAATTCAAAACTAAAATATATATAGCCGCCTCTATAAACATCTATAATTCACAATTCTCACAATATATGTATATATTATATTCAATAAACATCTATAATTCACATAACTCACAAAGTATCATCTCCATTATTCAATCTTACAATAAGCATTCATTATTCACATAAGTTACAAGTTCAATCTCATCTCTTAGTTCACCTCCCTATTGCTAGCCTTTCCCACTCACGAAAATGTTGTAACTGTGGATTCTTCTGCAACTCGGAAGTACGATCAGGGTAGCAACCTTTTGGATGTATAGCATGATCTAATATGAAGTCACAAAGGCCAGCCACGAGTTCCAAGAGGTCATCATCTCGGTAAGGGTCCCCTTTTGTCCCTACCTGGCGTCTCGCCTACACAATTAGGAGATAAGAAAAAAGTTAGCCTATATATAGAAACACATAGTGAGCATATACATAGAGAGAAAGGAATGAGCATATATACCAAGTCCGGGTGTCTCAGGTACGAAAGGCTGTTACTCATCGCCATGCATATGTAATATCCACAGTGAACACTTCTAGGCTTTTGCTTAGCACACTGTGTATATAAAATTGTTAGTAAATGCATTTGAGATTATGCAATGCTTGTAGGTCATACTTACACAAGTATCTGTTTTGACGCACAGCTCACCCTTCATTCTGGGAAGATGTCTCCCATTCAACTTTTTAACATACCAATGGTATGCCCTGTTGAAATTGATATTCACAAATACAACATGTTAGTATCTAACAAAAAAAGGTAGGAGGTTATATTCAATCATATAAGAGGATTGTCGTTATTTATACGATTTGAGAATCGCTATGAAGTCGGAATAATATGCGGTCGGAGTGTGCGGTGAATCAAAACCCACGTGACGCCGAGCCCGACATCGACACATATAGCGATCCGAAGGTTCTTGCATAAATTCAATCGAGAGGAAAACGATAAGCTCATTTGCGTATAATATGTATTAAGCAACCTTTATATACGAGATTGAACTTACCCGAAGTGGTATGGTAGCCATATACTATGATTGTTTTCAAGATTTTTGAAAGACACGGCTAAGTATGCCGCCATGTTAATGGTCGCGTCCTTCATTGCCTTCTGCCGGATTTTCTCTTTCTCCTCCACGGTCTCTCCACCCGCTAAGTATTTGCTATCCGGTTTTCATTGCTTAGGGAATGCAAAGCGTGTTTGTGCTATTTGTCGAGGATCCATGTATGCATGTTTCGGACACTGAACCTGTTTTGCAAGGTGCGCTTGCATACTAAAAGAGATCGATTAGGTTAGTTACAACGTTATCAAAATATCGTAATCATACCATATTAAGAGAGAAAATGACTTACATGCGATAAATGTGAACTAGATTAATGTCCATTTCATCGAGGTGATACAATGCATGCATGTCGCTGAAAGGGAAGGCAATATCACCACCAGGTCCACCGAGAAGGCCATCGGGGTAGGCCAATGTTATCTCGGTTATGTCTGTCCTCTCGGATACCAACAAGTACCAATCATGAAACTTTTTCATTCCACGTGGCATCTTACGCATGACATCGTTTGGTAGGAATATCTTGCCTCTTTCATAATTTTTTTTCGGGCAGTTCCTTGACCATCCGATTCTTCCAACATCGATACTTTTTGGCCGGAAAGTGATTGGTGACCAAGGGTCGAAGTCCGTCCCGCTACTTCTTTGACTTGGTTACGTGGCTTTGAACGATCATGGGCGAACCACACGGACACCAACGAGGCGTCCTTCATCGGCACAAAGACGGGCTGCAATGGATTGGATGCTTTTTCCTAAGCTCCGACTCCTCCCAAAAATCCTCGATGCCATAACTTGTTCGGTACGAAAGGCCCCTGGCGGAAGCTGCATGTCTGGAATTTGCTGCTTCTCTTTACCATGAGTTTCTTTCGGAGGCACCTCTGTTTCTTTCGGAGGCACCTCCGTTTCAACTTGAGTTTCTTTTGAAGGCACCTGCTCAGTAGGGCGTGGAGACGCGAGTGTGGCATCTCGGGCATTTGTCGGTCCGCGAGGAGGGGAGTGTGGCATCTCGGGCATTTCTTCGTCACGTGTTGGTGAAAGTATCTCCCCTCCTCGATAACTCCTTCTAGCCGTGGAAATGATGGATAATTGGGTGGGGGAGGCGAAGAACCGGTTAATACGATGTCTCGTTTGTGCGGAGGATGAACTGTCAAATGCATTGCCCGAGTTGGTCCAATCCCTCGAGAGTCGGGTGTTCAAGCTCATAATCCATGTAATGGGGCTCCACGCTATGCACCTCGACCCTAGTGTAGTCTGCGGGGATAGGCTTACCGTGCCACCTGCCCCCCTTTTTCCCACCCTTCTTCCTCTTGTTTCCAATGGAGGTCTCGTCCCGTTGTACATTGTTGTTCTTGTACCGACTAGCTCTCGCACCTAGGACATTTATCTAGCCCCTTGAACGTGTCACCACGAAAAAAGGATACAATGGTTCGGGCATGCATGGATCTTTTCAACACTCATTGTTAATGGACTTATAACCTTTTTTGCTTGGTAGGTATTGACTGGTGCTCGAGTTTGGTTGTGGCGAACCATGACAAGAGACACAACAGATCATTGAAACTACAATCCGACCAACCGTGCTTAGCCTTCAAGATCAATAGCTCAAGCACAAAAACGTAGTAGCGTTCGATTAATGTCGGACAACCTTTTTCAACACCATACACGGTTTCCTTCGATCTTTGCTCTCACTCTCTTTAGGTTCTCCATACCTTTCACGCTCTTCCGCAATATTTCTGGTCCAATGGCATCAAGCATTTCGTCCAAATAATCATCGTCATCTTCATCCCCTTCACGTGCTACGACATCATCATCAACATCACCTTTCCCCGTACCATCAACGACATTTGTGTCCATACCATGCCCACCATCATCATCGCGTAGTTGACTATCATGCTCAGGGTTCCTTTTATTTTGAAGCTTATCTACATACTGAGAGAAGCGCTCTAGGGTTTTGGGGTCATCTCCTAGATCTTCGAAGTCGACGTCGTCACCAACAACATTTTCACCGTGATGAATCCAGACTGTGTAATCTACAACAAATCCTCGTGTAATCAAATGTTGTCTGATGGTCTTCACATCTCTATATGCTATCCCGTTCTTGCAATCACGGCACGGACATATTATTGAATCCTCTTTCAATGTCTTCGCATGATTCTCAGCGGCTTCAATAAATTTATTCACCTCGTCACGAAAACCATCCTTCCACCTTAACGTGCCATATATCCAGTCATTCCTGTACTCCATCCTTTAATACAACAAAGAAAGAAAAAACATCAAATGTGTAGTTAGTCATATATATGAGTACATATGCATGGCAAACCCTAAATGGTTAAAATTAATAAATGCATTAATATCAAAGTTGTAGCACACACTAAAAGGTTATAATTTTAAAAAAATTTAGAAAAAAAAATAATAGCATTTGCACATCATATGAGAGAGAAAAACTTGTTACAAATTTAAACTAAGAATTAAAAAAAAAACACATGTTCATCAACCATGAACACATGAAACCCTACCTATTTTATTACTCCACTAAAATCACATGTAAGAGCCACTAAAAAATGGGTCTAATTCAATACTCTTACTAATCTCCACTAGCACTTCCAAACCTAAGCTCTACTTTGCTCCATATAAAGCTCAAGCACCATAGAAAGTGAGAGGAAAGCAAAATTTAAATTACTCCACAACTAACCATTAAAAATCGAATTAAGTGGTAGGATTAGCATTTTCTTACCTTTTGAGCCTCCCCACCAAAGGATTTGAGTTGAAAACCTCCCCCTAGTAGAGTAATTTTTGGGAGGAGCCCAAGGCCTCCCAACCTTTTTTTTTTTTTTTTTTTTCGAGTTTGAGTGGTGTCCCGAGGTGGAAGAAGGGGGCTGGTTCGGCCTTATCCGTGCATGACCCCCACCGTAGGGGTGGTTCTAGATTGAGCCGCCCCTACTTTGTTATTACAAAGCAGGGCGGTTCACACCCGGCCGCCCCCCTCTTGTGCCTTCATGAGGGGGCGGCTGGATATCGAGCCGCCCCAACAACTGATAAGGGCGGTTTCGTAACACCGGTGCCCCCTCACGTGGCTTTAGTAGGGGCGGCCGGTAACCAAAGACCCCCGGCCGCCACGCCCCGTAGGGCGCCTCGAAAAAGAACCGCCTCTAATGTAAATGGGGGCGTTCTTCAAATAAGCTTTTGTAGTAGTGATAGACGCCGGGTGTACTTTAGAGAAGTTCATATCACATTGAATGTACTATATGACAAGCTAGTAAATTTGTATGCCTTTAAGCGAGTTAAATCAGCAATATTGATTATTGCATTCCTTCAGCTTGCTGCCTTAAAAAACTTTACCTTCTTTCCCAATGTCACCATCTGCACCGCTTCCTGTTGTGAGTGTACGAAGATGTTAGAGTATATTGGGTTATGGTAGATTAAAATCATATATATAATCATGGTTTACCTTATCTCCACCACATAACACATCTCTTCTCCGGCTGTCACAGAGTCTGCATGGCAAAGCGCAATTGTAAATCACAGAAAGTAGCGGCAGGAGGTTAAATTGGCAACGTATGTTAGTCATAAAAAAAATGCCCATCGCGGGCCGGATCACAAGCCTATTGTGGCGTGATGCCGAGCCCACAACTGTGCTCATCCTGAAGCTATGTCATCTATGAGACCCAATGTAGATGCGAGCCTCTCGTCGTGAGATCTAGCCCATTGTCGCCATCTTCCCCTTTCAGAGACTCGGCAGTGGCGATCCACTAGTGTAGGACCGGGTCGCAGTTCTAAAAGGCCCTATATGGCCAGAGAGGGTGAATAGCTATTACAATTTCTACAAGATCACTAGAACAACTTTGTTAGTCCAATAAATGGCGTAAATGTTTGCTCTAGCTCTAATGGTTTGACAAGCCACCTATTTCAGAATTCTAGTTGTTATGATCTCTGTTTCACACGATGATCAAGATATATGCTATTACACTAGAGAGGCAACTAACACAACTAATTTATCCACTAAACTAACTACTCAACTATACAATATCAACTAGATTATTATCTTCTAAGCTACACAAGCACAATATGAATATCAAAGTAATACAAGAGAGGGATTGTGCTTGTTATACTAATGCGTAGAGGCAATGATCCAATCACCAAGATGAATATAATCAATCACAATAAAGCCAGTCACCAAGAGAGAATGGGCACAATACTTTATGCCAAGGTTCACTTGTGCACTAGCAAGCTAGGTCTTGTTGTGTCGACCGACGTACATCCCGATGGTTACTCGGTGAGGCCCGCAAGCCAAACTCCCTGCAAGGCACCACAAGACACCACTCACAAGAGCGGTAGTTCAATGACACGCATAATGTATATTAAAGATGCAATTCATCACTCGGATGAGGAAGCATAGGAACCTTGTACAATCAACCGGAGGTCGCCAAGAACAATCTGCTCTTGCCAACACCTCCACCAATCTCCAAGCCAGATAGGAGCGCTACTCTCCAAGAGTAACAAGAAATCTGTCGGTCACAACGATCTTCAAGTGCCACTAGATGCAATAAGCAACCAATGCACTAAGATCACTCTCAATATCACCAAAGATGCACAATCAAGTAAGAGAGTGGAGATGGGAGAGGTTTGGCTCAGCTCAAAGGATGTCAAGGATGTTAGAAATGCCAAGTGAGCTCCAAATAAGACGACCACCGTGCTTAAATAGGGAAGGTGAGCTCCCCTAACCGTTATCCTCAAAATGGCTACACCGGACACACCACACGGGTGCATCAGACACATGGGCGCCTAGCGTCCGGTACTCTAGAGCAGTCCGCGTGTCAGCTTTTCAAACATCAGCCGTTGATCTCCAATAGTCGACTCAAATCCGCTCGAGCTATTAAAGTGTCATCGGACGCACCGGTGCCTGACACCGAACGCATCCGATGCACCAATGGTCACAAGCCACGCTCGGTTAGCTCCTCACCAGAAGCACACTCCAAATGCATAGTAGTGCCCTCGCTATTGCGTCTGTTGCAACACCAAAAAGGTCTAGAAACAATTTTTCTTCACCGGACGGGTGAAGCCTCATCGGATGCTCACATGCGTCCGGTGCAAACTTCACAGCATAGCCGCGAAGCTGATGACGTCGACACCCACATCGGATGCGCCTGATGTGCCTCGACGCCAGTGTCGGTCTGGCGACCGCTCTAGCCGGTTGCAACACACGCACTCGACCGGCGTCGGCCTTCGTCCGGTGCACCACCACCAGCACTTCCCACCATTTTCACCTCACCCTTGCTCCCAACTTGCCAACCACACAAAGTATACTCCATGTGCACGTGTGTTAGCATTTTCCAAGGGTTACAAGTTAGCACACTACATCCTAAATGCATCAACATGAATTTTAGACCTAGTGACACTTGATCAAAGTTTCCAAAGTACTTCCTCTCTTTATAGTTCAACTATCGATCCTAAATCACTCAAAACCTCTATGGTGTCCTGAGTGCAAACCAAAAATGACTCTATGGTTATACCTTTGCCTTGAGCCTATTTTTATTTTCCTCTTTCTTCTTTCTCCAAGCATATATGATCACTTGATCATCTTCTGGACCATCTCCATTCATCCAACATGACCTTCTCGCTCCATCACTTGGCTAGGACCATATAGTTGGCAAGTTGGAAGCTAATTCACATTTAAGCAAAGATATTAGTCCTAGGGTTACATCAATTAGCCAAAACCAAACTAAGGACTTTCAAGTTCTGGTAGGGAAATGCTGGTAGGGAAACCCTATATCCTGGTTTCCTAATCAGATTCTCAATCCAAGACTAAAGGGGTTTTGCAATCGGGACTGAGAAAATGGATCTTTAGTCCTGATTTCTATTACCAACCGAGACTACATGTCTCCCTAGGCCTTGCCATGGGGCGCGATTACGTTTAGTCCCGATTGGTGCTTCCAACCCATATTAAAGTGTATCTTTTTTTCTTTTCTTTTTATCGTTCTTTTCAATTCAATTCTTTTTAATTTTAATTTAGCTATTTGTATATGAAATTTCTATCTTTGCTAATATACGTCCGTTTGAGCATTTTACATAAGTAACATACTTGAAATGTATGAAACTATATATATACAAATTAGAGAAGCTTAATTTAATTACATGCATGGATAATAAGTACATAATAAAGTGACGTACTAAAGCTTGTATTCGTGTCCTTGGGATTCAATTCAATCCTAATTTTCAATAGTATGGTACTAGGTAATTGTTCTTTAGGGTCATAGTGGTACTCCCCGGTCTTAAGGTAAATTATAGAAAATCCAAAGATTCTTTCCATTAATGTTCAAGAAGCCAGAAATTTGATGACTGGCTCATCTCTTCTACCGTCGGAAAAAAAAATTTCCTTTTCACTTATCTAGGATTGCCCTTAAGCACTCAAAAGCCAAATGTAGTAGACTTACGGCCTTTGGTAAACAAATCGAGAGACACCTAGTCGGCAAATCCTCTTTCTTAAGTGAAGCGGGGAGGTTACAAATCACAAATGCAGCCTTCACGACCCTACCTACATTTGCAATGTGCACCTTTGCTCTGCCCAAAAAAGATCATAAAGCAAACTGATAATATAGAAAGCATTGTCTATGGCGTGGCTCTGATATTAATAGCAAGAAGCCATCAACGGCAGCCTGGCCTTTGGTCTGCATTTCAAAAGTACAAGGAGGTCTAGGTGTATTGGACCTATAGATTCACAATAATTGTCTCAATGAAACATTTACACAAGTTTTACAAATGAGCAAATGTTCCCCGGGTGCGCTTAGTGTGGGACAAATACTATAGCAATGGAAATCTACCAAGACAAGCAGCTAGATTCAGAGGTTCTTTTTGGTGGAGAGATGTTCTTAAGCTTCTGGATACCTACAGTTCCTTTTCATCAGTGATAATTCATGATGGTGCCGCCTCCCTCTTACGGTTAGATCTTTGGAATGATTCAACTCTTCCGCAAAGTTTTCCTCAACTCTTATATTATGCCAAGGAGCCCAATGCCTCTGTTAGCCAAGGCAAGTCAAGTACCCAACTTCATCATCGGTTTCACCTACCTCTCTCATCAGAAGCATATGATCAATTTCAGCAACTCAATTCCATTGTCAGTAATATGCATTTATTAGATTCACAAGATCAAAGGATTTACATTTGGGGTACTAGCTCATTCTCTACAACAAAGGTTTACAAGCATATTAGTGTTGCACCTATTGCTCATCCTATTTACAGATGGTTGTGGAAATCATCATGTCAAAATAAAAGGAAAGTCTTCTTTTGGTTACTCCTTAAAGACAGACTTAGTACAAGAGATCTCTTGAGGAGGAGAAATATGAGGCTGCCCACCTATTTCTGTGTTCACTACATCTAGAATGTCGGTGAGACTTTACTTCATCTTCTATTTGATTGCCCCTTGGCCATGGCTTGTTAGAACACCCTTGGCCTTCTGATGCCGTCTCATCTATCTATGCCTAACATCTTTGAAACTTTCAAAACCCAGCTTCAGCTCCCCTTCTTTATGGGAATTATAATCACTATGTGTTGGACTATTTGGATGCTTTGCAATGATAAGATCTTTAGGGGTTTATTGCCTTCAATACGGTGGTGCAAAGCCATGTTCAAATCTTAATTCGCCTTGGTCATCTTAGGGGCCAAGCCTTCTTTCTCTGCAAGGATTAGTCAATGGATAGAGACTTATGTGTAATTCTTTTAATTTTTTTTGTAACTTTTTATGTTTCTTGAGGTTCACTTGCAAGAAATTTGTACTTTTACTTTGTTTAATAAAATCACAGTAGGGTTTCCCAACCCCTCCTGTTTTCCATCAAAAAAATAGTGGTACTCCCTAGTGCTAGCTATGACCCCATCCATAAGAAATCCTGACAATGACTCTTGAATTGCTTTGACCTTGTCGGCTCACAAAACTCTCTAGTTTCTCCATTCTTTTTGCACGAATGAAAGGAAAAGTATGAATGTATGATTATATATATCAACATAATAGTGGAAAATAAATTGTGTATATTTTTTACGTACTTTGAGGATCTCTTCTAGAGTTTTCATTGAGTACTGCATGAGGAACTCACAGACGTAGTACTCACATAAGTTGTTCCCCGATCCCTACTCTAGACACCACTTGTAATTTGTAACACCCTAAAATTTGAGGAACTCACATAAGTTCTTCCCAGATATCTGCTGTAGACACCACTTTTAGTTTGTAACACCCTAAAATTTGCATTGTTTCAAAATAGCTAAATTTTATATATCTAAGAAATTATGTGTGCATTCAAACATAGATAAATAATAATTTCGTTGAAATAAAATCAATCATAAGGCTAGACATATCTTTGTCGAATTAATTGCTTTTTATATTGATTGGTTTTTAACTACAATTCGGTCGAAATTAAAATTCTTTTTAAAAATACCTTTGCAAAGTTCAGATTTCCACAAAAGAGAAAGAGGAAAGAATTCTTTTTCTCCCTCTCACCTTTCCTATAACTTTGTTCTGCTGGCCTTTTTATTCCAAGCCGCGGCCACCTTCTTGCATGTGGCCACATCATGTAGCACCTCCTGGCCCAACAAGTTGTAGCCCGACTTGCTCTCCTTTCGGGCCTAGCGCAACGCCTCGGCCTACACCAGTCAGCCAACCCCCAGACGGGCACTCCCCCATGGCCTACACAGTCAGCCAACACAGTCAGAGCACAGACGAGCACTCCACTTCCTTCTTCTATATAACTGACACACTAGTTCCACCGGTCAGCGCCTTACCCTTTCTTTGGCCATGCTCGAGTCAGACACATGTCCGACCAAACCGCCTCCAATCCCATGTCTTTGTGCAATTCGTCGCATCGCTCTCTTTCTTCCTTCTCTGAGCAACCGCAGCCACACCCTGTTCTCACACCCACCCTCTTGGCAACTTGACAGCACCGCACAAGGACTATGTTGCCGTGTGGAGAAGAGCTTGACCCATCATAGTGGTTAGCCTCACCCACAGCGTCATCGTTGTCTCCGACGCATTGCTGAGGTTTTCCATGTGGAGGGGAAACTCCTAGCTTTGTTTTCCACTTCCTCCTTGCTCTGTTGCTCAAGGCTCTTCATCGTTCGCTCTTTGACGACCAAAACCCCAAGGTGAGGTCGATATCTTCCAATCTCTCTCTCTCTCTCTCTCTCTCTCTCTCTCTCTCTCTCTCTCTCCTAGTTCAATTTGTTCATCAAATCATAGCTCGTTAGGCTTCGTTTCCATGCTCGTCGGCATAACCTTGCCATCGGCAATGGCACCACCATGCCAGAGTTCCTGTGGCCTATGGTGCTCTCTCTCTCTCTCTCTCTCTCTCTCTCCCCCCCCTCTTATCCTTCCTAAGCCATCCGATCCGAGATCATCGCTCAAGATTAGGACACCCCTTTGTCGGGATATTTGCTTACGAGGCCCTTGGTGTCTTAAATACTATGCTAGCATCCTTTAGCCCAATTAAAATATGATTTTCTTTTCATTTATTTTATTTGTAACTAAGTTCATAGATATTATAGGATTGCCATCCATAACTTATAAATGGCATATATTCTCCATTTTAAATCGACTTTGGTAAATTTTACGTCCTTGTGATCGTAGCGACACTTGGATTACTTTTACTATCTTTTCCACTTGTATTTATCACTATTGGTGTATGTTCTAATTATTTCTCTTGTTTGCTTCATGTATGATTGCATGGATGTTTGTGTGTTACTGTATGATCGGGTATAGACGGTGAGTACTATGGTGATTAGGACTAGTACTTTGATGACCAACAGGACCAACAGAGAACTTTGAGCAAAGCAAGTATAGCATGGTACTATTGTTGGCGTTTCTTAGTGTCATCACTAGGATAGATATTTCCTAGCAATGTTACCACGAAAATACCTATTGGCTAGCAATGTTACCACGAAACACCTATTGGTATCCTGTAACATTTACTGAGAACAAGTCCGCAAGTGCACGAAAATACCGTTGTAGCATTTCACCCGAAAATATTTGGGTATTGTTCATTTATATTTTCCCAAAGGAAGGCATGGTGTAGAAGTCTCTAACATGAACGTGGCCAAAATAACATGATTGTATAATATACCAAAGTTCATAACAAGGACGAAACATGATAAGTAAATGATAACTTGACACACACACTCGAGCAATCTCATGGATAAAGGTAATAGGAAGAATATAGAATAAAAGAATACCCTAAACTGGAGCAGGCATATCCTATATAGTTGTGCAAATAACAAGTTAATAATCATACAAGCTATACGGACACGAGCAAGATGGACGGGGAGATGCTCGTAGGCGGTCTGCCGGTGATAGACACTTCAAGAACTCCTACAAAATATCGGGACATGGAGGAGTGCAAAGGACGGAAAGGGTTGTCACCACCACCGCCTACCTCGATGCCGTAGGGCAATCGTCATATCCGAAGGCTCTCGTGCACCCGAGCTCCATGCCCGAGTACTAAGGAACTACCCACATCCTCCTAGGACTCTGACCCTATGGATCATCGAGCTAGAACATGGGCAAACCTGAAGGCAAGACGGACTGCCATCTAATCTCCATGTTATATATTGCATGAACGATTAAGCAAAAGTTCTATATGACGGAATCATAACATAGAAACTATAGTCTAGTTCATATGCCAAGATTATGTCAAAAAATAACATGTTATGATCATAACATACAAACCATATGCTAGTTCATAAGTCAAGATTATAACATGAAAACTATACTCTAGTTGTATAGCACAACTATAATGAAAATAAAGAACTTGAATAAGGAAGAACTCTTCATATTATTCATAACAAGAATACTCCAAGGTTCAAGCTCTCCAATGAATATTCTTGCCTAAGAGCAACTCTAACAGCTTGGCTAAACATAATAGCAAAATTTCATTGTTTAGCTATTTTGTAAATAACAGACTTGTCAAAAAAGAAGAGATCCACAATAGACTTGTTATTTTACAAAACCATATAGCAAATGGTTGTGGTTGGCTATATATGGCCACCAAAATTTCAGGAATAGCATGTTTGCTATTTACAAAACAATAGCATGTCTGTTTGAGTTTAATTTTTCTCAAATAGAGTCAGATATAGTGCCATGGCGAAAGCTTTGCCCCCTTGGGCTGATGACGACGACATCTCTAGACGTTGTTTTCTTTCTTGGAAGCATCAATCATTCGGGCCTCTTCTATGTGTGTGGTTTATATTCCCTAGGTGAAAACCTGGACCTACTGGTCAGGCGACAGTGGCGCCAATGGCGTCGCAATCCTTCTTGGAGGTGTCATTTTGGAAGATTATGCTCGGTTAATCTTGTGCGGCGCCAATCAATGTGGCGAGGAAGGTGGAGCCTAGTTGAGGACTCAAGTTTTTGGTGCCAATGGCGGAGGAAGGCAGCCGGGGAGTTGGGCTTTGGTGTGGTGACTTGACGGCCTCACATCTATTGGCAAAGTGGACCACGATTTTGGTAAAGAGACCGACGTGAGAGATGCCTATGTGGGATGTGGTGGCCAACGTTTTGAGTTACCAAGATGACCTGTGTGATATGGTCGTTGACGGTCTCTACAACGGTTTTTTTAACATAAGGGGGTGTTATGTTAGAGGACGTGTGTGGCACTTTTATCTTTTTATGGAGTAACTAGGTCTAGAAACTCTTGTGTTTGAGTTTTGGTGAATTTAATTAGAGTGTTTGATGTAATAAGGAATAGCTATATACATCGTTTGATGTAGAGGATGGGATATTAATATATTCTGTTTTCTTAAAAAAATGCCTACCTAAGTTGCTCTAACTCCATCTACAAACTACTAAAAAGTAAAAGAGATACAAGTGAGGGAGAGAGGCTCTTTATGTGGTGTGTGTTTAGAATGGAGCCCTCCCCATCTATTTATAGCCTAGGATAGTCAGTTTGGTGCACGTAAATTAAGAAGCACCCATCAGAACAGTCTATGCATGGCGGCATGCAATGCCGCGAGTCCGCCGGACCGACGGTTTTGGTCGAACCCCGGTGGCCCCAATTGACACCGCCTTTGGTGTAGGTTTAGGCTGGCGGTGCTGACGAGTTGGCGTCGTGGTGATCGCAGCGCAAGGAGGAAGAGAGAAGGGCAGGCAGCTAGGGAAGCCGAGAACTAATTTAGTTGCTTTTGCTTAATTCCATCTCAAGATTTTACAAAGTATTTATCCTCTCCTAGGATCCTATAATTAAGGACTATTTTCATATCTAAAAAAATAGCAAATAATGATAATATGGGCTATAAGCCCTCCTAGGACAGCACCTCCAGCTAGCCACAAATATAATGGGCATTAGGGGAGAATCCACGCCCCGGGCTAGGGGGGCTGTTCAGAGCCTAAATTTTCTACATGCAGATCTTCTCTAGCCATGCAAATTCTTAACTTTCAGCCCTAAATAGCTTGTACTAAACTAATTAGCCCCTTCTAAGATGATGTTTCTAGATCCGCCCCTGATGGGCATGCGCCTTTGTATACTGGACGCCGGTCATAACATTGGATAATCGACATGCCTAGCAACGTAACTATATGAATCCATCGTTATTTATGTTTCTTCTTCCATAGGATAGTAGTACATTTCGAACCCAAACCTCCATTATGGATTGGTAATCTTTTCCGTTTTTCCCTAAAACATTGTGGGCTCTCCTCCATGAGGAACCCCTTATTTGCTAGCTTCTCATGAAAACTGGTCGCTCGTCGTCGTGAAAGCGCCATATAGTTATCATGTTGTTGCGTGGAATCATTTCCAGGTGCCAACACAATAGATGGCGACTCCGCTGAAGAAAAAAAAAATCTTCGTTGGCCGATTCTTATGTTGATTCGGCCATCTATCAATACGGCAACAGCTGTTTCATCAAGGCCGACTTGGACGTTTGGTTTGGCTAGATTGCACGTCGGTTTTAAAGCCGATTTAAATCCTAGGTCATTTGGGCAGACCAGACGCTTTCTTTAGCTAATTAATATCACCCGTGGCTGTGCTTTTGATCTGTTCGTTCGGCTGGCCAAGCCGGCGCCAACAATATTACCACATCCACATCGCACGGCAGCAAGCCAAAAGCTGGGGGGATTAATCTACCTTGACCTACTAGAAGCTTCTGCTGTTTTTAATTGTGGAAGCGGAGAACTTAGAGAGAAGCCAGCTGCACGTGTTTGACAACAGAGACCAGCAGGTGCTGCATTGGTCTAGGAGCATCTGCTGCTTCAATTCTGTTCGTCCGCGTCAGCATAGTCTAACTACAGTACGTTTTATATCTTGTCTGCAGCTACGATGGATTCATATAGTCATAGTTGCTAGGCATGTTGATAGACCACTAGGTCAGGTGGCGCGCTTCGCCGCGCCCGTAGGGTGGGATGCATACACGCGTTTGGTGTCTGGGAACATGACGGGAGCATAGTATAAAAAAAAGTTTGTGCCATTTGTAGGTCATAAAGCACATCATTTTTTTTTTTTTGATAAAAGTTAAACCACATCATGTTAACAGACTTTTAGGATGCAAAGTAAGTTCGGAGATAACAGGAACTACATATGTTTTGTCGCTCAGAAACCGCATCAAGTTAGCGGACGATACAAAATAAATTTGGTGATAACAACGACTACATAGGCTAAGCCATAGAAGGTAACATTATACACAGTAGACTTGTTTCATCTTCTTTAGTTGAAAATAACAGTTTGCATGCATACTCCTGCAAGTTCGAGGCAGAACTGGAGAGGGAAAGGTAACATTATACAGTAGACTTGTTTCATCTTCTTTAGTTGAAAATAACAGTTTGCATGCATACTCCTGCAAGTTCGGGCAGAATTTTTTTTTTTTTTTCACGATCGGGCCGTTCACCCGTATTTCATTAAGAGGAGGAAAACCAAATCCAAATACAACAAACCCCGATGCGAGAAGACATCACAGGAGAAAAAACACCAACAAAGACCTTAAACATGAACGAAAAAAGCAAGAAAAAGCGAGGGGCGGGAACCCTCCACCTAACAACCCCACCAAGCTGCGCCTATACAAAAAGATAACTCAACACCTAGGTAGGTAGTAGTGATCGGAGCCGTAGATGATACACCTCGGCAAAGAAAAGTATCTGCCGGAAAGACAATGACTTCGTGGCGAGCATCCACCGTAACCTCCTTGGCGGCCAAGCATTACGGATTCAAACCACCTAGTACAACAGAATTATGGATTCAAAAATGAGTTAAAATAAGTTTCAGTTATCTTTAGACAAAAAAATTGCAAAAATTTCATGAAGGATTACAAAGGAGCAGCATAAATAATGACTAATTGTAGGCTCTTGAGTTTTTCTCTTACAAACTGGACAAACAATGTATACAAAATCTACTCAGGAACCTTAACACCTGATGAGGCAATGAGTTGTATAAACTGGTAGTTATGTCTAAAATGGGGAAAAAGATTTTGTCATGCATATATAGAGAAACATGAGGCGATGAGGTTGAACTGAATATAATAGGGATCATATCTGATTCAAAGAATAACACAGTAAACCAGATGTTTGAATTATATGCAAAGTCATTCATGCTAGTGCCAGGCATATCAGTGCAAAAGCATCATATGTAGCAGTGGCAATGACCAAGGGTAGTGGGGGTATCTCACTTAAACAACCTTTTTAACTATTATATGCAATCAGGACGATGGAGCAATCGATGTCTTTGTCTAGTCTAATGTAATTATAACATTGGTGGTGCTGCAACAGAGTGTAACCATAATGACTCTGCCTAACATTGGTGGTGCTAAAGAAAATAAGCCTGGAAGTTTCAGAGACCTGGAATTGAAGAAACCCAAATCACAAAGATCGAAGGAAATAAAATCACCCAGGATGCATTCGGTAGATGTGTGGTAGCAACACATGACACGGTAGACCAAAAGGGGCATAATTAGATGGAAGGACCTCCGAAGACAAAACAACTACCTGAATCACAAACATAACTTGTTTTACCTGAAATGGCCACCTATGTTAATGATATATGACCAGCTCAGTATTAAAAATAGCTAAATAAATTCAATATTAAAAGAAGCAAAGGAACTATTGTATTCAGTTTAGTTGCATGCCAAATAGGAACCTGCAAACAAATATCCATTACAAAACTATTCTGCAAGCATCCTTACATACCCAGAATAAAAGAGACTAATTTCTTCCTTCAGTCTATGCACAAGGCAGCCAACGCGCCAATCCATAATTAAACATATGTGACTAAATTGTCATGCAGGAAACTGCATGAATAGAGGAAGGGCATATGAGCATTAAACATAGCAAAACATGAATAGCACATCAAGACAAAATTCTGAAGAGTATCATGACAAACCTTTAGTGTAGACAGGCTGCACAGTATGAATTTGAGCATACCGGCACATGTTACCTATGTCAAGAATGAATAGACGTGCAAACTGGTAAATGTCTTCTAAGCATTGGCAGTAACCAAGCGATATCTGTGAGCCAGTTAATTGGACGGAAATTTTGGCTAGGTTTGGTGTCTATTTTCTAGTGGTTCAAAAATGAAATTTCCTGAACTTAATGAGTACATAACTGCAATATACCAAAATAGGACCTCAGTAACTCCTAAAGCCGAGCTCGAGAAATGAGATAGTACTATTTTTTATATTTCCGAAGTAGAATAATCTCATGTTCTGCGTAGACATTCAGATCATAGAGGAACTGTGACATAGAACAGAATTAAAATCGACTGATATTGTATAACCACATTACTAATAATAGGGGATGACATTTGTGGACTTTCGGGTCTGGTCCAGGATAGTTTGGAGGAAGAAAAGAACTTTTTGATGTGCTGCGAACAAATAGCTAAGATTTTAATTTAGGAAACTGTTGAATCACTTATACAACCATGAACTAAGTAGACCATGAATGCTTGGCCTACTGCCTAAATTTTCCATTAGCCTTTCTGAATGCATGCACTATTCGCATCATCTCCTTAGCATGGTTTGTATAAGCTTGTCTTCTGTTTAGCTGTCGTGGGTATTGCTGTAGCTGAATGACCTCGCACCATCCCTTCAGCATGGGCTCGTCCCTTTATACCTGGAGCTGCCCTGCGAAAATGCATTGCTCTGATGTGTGGTCCCGCAATAGAACAGGCCAATCTATGTATTATGACATTACTAACTGAATACACTGTGCATTTAGAGGTTACTTTGCACTAATAGAATATGAATAGTTGAATATAGAAGAGCAGAATCTGTTTACATCCTCGAAGGCATCATATTTAGGACTAAAATTCAGGGGTGCAAATTCAGAAGAGGAAGCACATGATTTTCAGCTTGTTGCCCTATTTGTATGGGAATAAAGAATATAAGAGACATTCATCCATATATCAATAAAAAAAATGAGAAGGTTATGTGCTCTGTTGACCGCTCGACTGGTACTGGAGATAAGCGATGCAGTGGCAGCTGCTAGCCTGCTATGGTGGAGAAGCGGGGGTGGACCCATGGAAACTGCTAGGCTAATGACGACGCGGATCGACGGGAGGCGATGCGAGAGTGCATTCGCCTGCATCGTCGTCATGCCGATTAAAGCAAAATTGGAGGATATTGCAAAAGAAAAGAAAAGAACGTGTACCTTACAGAAAGGAAGGCCGAGGGGAGGGAGAGAGGAAGATGAAGTGGGCGATGGCCCCATTCCGTCTGGATAGTGGTGGTGGTGGGAGGGAGCTGGCGTAGGCGCGGATCGGACGCGCAGAGGCAGCAACGGTGAGACGGCCGGGCGCGGCATCCGCGCGCGCTGCGACCAGGGGAGAGGAAGAGGAGGTGGAGGCGGAGCAGTGGCAGCGGGCGGGAGCCGGCGTCGGCGTGTATCGGACACGCGGAACCGGCGACGGCGAGGCTGATGGGCGCACGGCGGCGGAGGCGGCGAGGCGCGTTGTTTTTTTTTTTTTTTTCTTTGACGGAGGTTTGGGAGGAAGAGGATGGAGTAGCGGAGGCTGCGAGGTGCGGCGAGGTTTTTGCTTTTTTATTACAGACTGCGGCCTTAAACCCGGAGAGAGCAAATGCATGCTTACACACGCACGAAGCAACGTGGCGGCGGGGAAT
>JADLZK010005742.1:0-204696 GCA_015847255.1 Hyparrhenia diplandra | reverse complement strand
TAATTTCTTCCCATTGCGCTGGATGGTTGATTAGCTGATAATGCCTTTATAAAACAGGAAGGCCTTCGATATTATGTCTTCTAGAAACAGAAAAAAATGTATAGAAGTTATACAATTGATGAGTGAAAAATCATTTTATTGGCCATAAAAAGGAAATTCGGCCTCAATTTACATTTCAAACATGAGAACCGAATTTCTCTCAGGAAGGCCTTGGACTTAGGCCTGGTTTAGATGGCTTAAATTTTGCCAAAATTGCAAATTTTAGACTCTCTCTCCATCACATCATATTAAATACACCAAAAGACATATGTTCGGAAGCAAAATGTAGGTAAACTACTTACACAATTTTGTTAATTACGAGATAAATCTTTTAAGCCTAGTTAGTCCATAATTGGATAATGTTTACCACAAACAAATGAAATCAAGCATGCTGTGCTACAGAGTTAAACAATGTCTTTTAAAATTTTTGCCATCTAAACAAGGCATTACATTCCATGACAAGGGTTACCTGCGGCGATATCACAAAGTTGATGAGATTACATGACGTAATTAATTTGAGCACTCGAGAAGGAGGGGAGGGTGATGGATGTAGGATTGGATGTCCAGTGCGTAATAAAGAAGGCTAAAGTGGATCCAACGCGTTTGACAGGACTCCATTAATTAAGATCAATACATATATATATTTTGTCCCGGAGCTCAAGCCCTACCAAGCAGATTCATTGGTTTCTATTTGTCATAACGCATATAATGTCTAGCTACGAAACAATAATACGGTTCATTATGTTCACAGTATTGGTTGAAACACATATAGTGGAGTTGCTCGTGTGGTTACAATTTCTGTGTGAAAATACACCACACTATTTAGTGATGACAGTGAGAGAGAAAAAAGTAAAATGCATATATGCCATCTGCCTGCGGCAATTGATCTTAATTTATTGATGGGTCCAAAATGAAAATGCTGTGGATCGTCACACTGGGCAGAGAGTCCTGAGCCGGTGAAGGCTCTCCTCGACAATGGTGTCGAGACGGCGGCCATATTCGCGATCATATGGTTCACCAATCCCCGACCTCCCTTTCCATAGCCAGGAACCAATCATTTGCAAACAGGAGCACGGGAGGGCGAAGCTGGTTTGTTGACCTCTAGATTCTTGAGCTTGTCGAAGCTACAAAAAGCCTCACGATCTGCTCGACGACCCCCACCTCCTCCTCGGCCGGTGAAAAGGGTTGCCCGACAGATCGCGCCAGCTTCCTGGTGTTGTCGGCGGGGTCACGCAACTATGTCTTCGTACCTCAAGAACAACACTTACAGCCTCCGTAGCCTTGCTGCATTCAGTATCCGAGGACATGGTCCCAAAGGCCCTCACAGATGTTCCTTGGCAGACACCCTCAGAACAAGTCGGCGAACAGAGACGTTCGGGTTTTGCTCTCCTACAAGTGCCACAGAGAGACGAGGCATGTCCTTGGGCTCCTACATCGCGAATGCACTGATCAACACAGAATGATACAACATGTTCTACATCATCTGTCAGTTGTCATTTTGTATGCTAAGTTTGACTAGATTTGTAGAACAGTGTATAGCATTGGTATCTCCGAATAATTTGTTATAATAATAGATTTAATGGTCTATATATAAATAATAATTTTGTATCGTAAATATTAAATATTTTTGTATACAATTAACCATTTCTCGATTAGTGAAAACAACAATTATTTAAAGATAGAAGAGAGTATGTGTGTATGGCTCATGAGTGCATACTGTCGGGCAGCGTCTCCCCGACATACTGTAAAGAGCGGGCGTCAGGCTTGCATGTATACCTGCATATGTAGATGATCTTGCAGTCAGGATTCTTGCTGATAGAGCTGGGAAGGATGGGTGATGCATGTGTGCGTCGCCAAGAGCCTCAGTGACGGCAGCGGCCTCTAATGTGCTCTCCTGCCCGGCGCTGAACTTCCGCCTTTCCAAGTCCGGGACGCACTGGTGTGGAGTTGAGGCCGGAGCAGATGCTCGGCGGCGTCGTCAGGTGGAGGTACACGCCGCGCGCCATGGTAGCGAACGCCAAGGCCTTGAGCCACGTGGTGCCGCACTTGGGAGTGCTCGCGATGATGACGTCGCCGCCACGCGGCTGGAAGTTCTACTTTCTCTGCTGGACGGAGGCGATCCCAGGCACCAGGTTTGCCGGCACCCACGTACCCTGGTAGAAGCGCAACCGCACTGCTTGGGGTCGAAATCGCCGGTGAGGCCGGCCATGAGGACACTAACGCCGCGCCACCGTAGTTCCCCACGGCACCGGGCCGACAGCATCAGTTTTGTTGGTGGTGGCCATGGCACTGATTGCGATTAATGTCTACGAGCGGTCATATATTCGAGCTAGCTGGCTAGCAGCTATATAGGCATCCATGAGCAAGCATGGTTTGCATGCGCGATCTGGTACATGCATGGTATGCTGGGATTGTACTGCTGTAGTAGCTTCTTCTTGAGTTGAGTTGGACACACGACTGTACAGTTGTCTGTAGAAAGTACATTTTAAAGTCGATGCCATTCTCAAGCGATCTCTAATCACTATTTGTAGAAGCGTTCTGCTATGCGAAGTGTTATGTTGACAATATATATATGTGTGCCCGTACATGCGTTTCCTAGATGCTGCATTTGCTGGGTCTTAAGCAAGAAAGTACTATTGGCCACTTGCGATTTAATTTCAGAAGTTGGGAGAGAGAGGTACACAAGTTTTGACGTATTTCAAAATCGCAAAGAACCGAGAGTGATGTGTGTCCACTTGGTTGGCTACTACAAAAAGGAGGTTGTGGAGAATCAATTCTTTGGTGTTCAACCGTGTTTGTTTTTGAGTTGTGTTTCCGATCACTCTTGTTGTATGTTGTTAAGTCCCTTCGTTGTTGCTTTGTTACTTTCTACTAATTTTGGGTTCCGCTTCCTTTTTAATATAATCGAAGCAACTCTTACTGCTGCGATTCAGTTAAGCACGTAGAGAACTTGAACATAGAGTGCGTAGCATTGGGACCTTGCTAAACTTACTGGGTCCAAGGCTAGCAGGTAGCTCTAGAGGAGTAGGGGATGCGCATATGGGTGGTGTTGCACGTCGAGCACCAATACAAATGTTAGAGGTGGCAACTGAGACCCCAATTCCCGATTCACTCCATAGAGAATTTCCTAATAAGGAGATGGGGGTACAAGGTTAATCCCCATGAGGATTGGAAGGGGGAATTTTTAGATCTCGATCGGGTTCATGAGTGCAGTATACTTGTGACTATTGTGACATTAATTATACTGGATGATGCCACGCCGCCGTTGCATATGGTCACTTACTAATTAATAGCCAACATTAAATCACTAGCTGGCCTTACTTATTGTGACGACTGAGCTGGATGGTACCTTGGTACATACTCCCACCGTATCAACTGAGTGCAGAAGACTTTTAAGGACAGCGACAGGTCACAAAACTGCGACTTTGACTTCTCTTTTCTATAGAAATATGTTATTGAAAACTTATCCTTAATGCATATAGCAGAAATGCATTTTCAGAGGACAAATCTATTGATATGATTTTCACATTACCAAACTCAGTCAACAACATAAAGAGATTATTTATAATTTATCAATCGATGTTGAGCTTTACTCAAAACATCGTCTAATAGTAAGTAGTATGAAGGGAATGCTTGCTATCTACAAAGCCTAACCTTGAGATATAGATGGGCCATTTTCTTGATGTGATGTGTTTCTACATATACTATGATGACCTATTGGCACCCGTTTCAATGAGGCTTTCAACAAGATTTAGTTTGATTCAAAGATGGATACCTACATGTAGCTTGCAGGATAAATGTGGCAGGGAGTCATCTTTTCAAACATGAGCTTTTTCTAGCAAGCTTGTGCTAGCTAGTCGTGGACTCGAATTACAACTTAGTTTAATCGCAAATCGGTTTGTTTTGCCTCTCAGCAACACTAACCCGTTTTTGGCCGTACGGTTGGCATGAATCACTGCCTCTGCCACCCGGATGCCACTGTATCTACCGACCTGGTCACTTCGGCTTTGGCCATGCGCCGCTGTGTCGCAATAGAAGTACGGTGTACCGAGTATGTACGTACGACGACACCATGAATAATCCTAGGTTCCTTTTATCCATGTAGTAGACTAGCTACGTACGTATGGTACACTACGAATCCTAGGTATGGTACACCATGATTTGACTTTGTTTATGATGAATTTTAGTTTTCTTGCATTTTGTTGCTGCTACAGAAAATCTTTTTAAAAAGCGAAGAACATCAGGAGCTTGGCCTCAGGCCGGGTGGACGCATCATGCCCATGACATCGAACCGTTGGATTGCTGCTGATCGGTGGCTTTCGCTGACCAGGAGCGGCAGCGATACTGGCGGTGGGCCTCGTTCTGCTGACCTTCTCCTCTTCCCCCATTGGCTTTTAGGTTGTCCACCACACATAAGCTAAATGTGCTCACGCAATACGCAACTTAAGCGCGAGATGTTCAGCGTGGTCTTGTCCTCCCGTCCGCTCTCGAAAGAGGGCAAGCCCTCCATCCACAAATCAGCGTGGCAAGAGGAGGAGACCGGGGAGAGACGCGAAAGGCTGTGACTCGAGAGCGAGCAGATGGGTAGGGGCCACGTCGGCGGCCGAGGGGGCAGGCCGAGAACCACCAGCCGGCGCGGACTCACGCCACCAGGCGCCTCCGCGGACAAAGCAGAGCCGCTTCCCCTCCCCAGGAACCTCGCCCGGGCCGCTACCTCCGGGCGTCGCTGCTGCCGCCGAGGGCCATCGTGCGCCGGGGGCCCCGCTTGAGGTCGCGCGCACTCACGAGGCCACACCCTCAGCGCAGCAGCGCGTTCGGGGCGGTCGCACCCCCTACATAACGAGGTCGTGCCGTCGCTCGGCGAGCATGGTCCGCGCCCGAGCCAGTCGCGGTTGCGGTGAAGCCATCTTGTGAAAAGAAACATAGATATAGGGAGGTTTTCACAAAATAAACATGGAAACAAAGGGGTATGGACTACTTATGAACCACTTCTCTAGTTTTTGGACCAAAAATACACTTTTCAAAGTTGATGCAAATTGACATGCGCTCACAAGTTAGTGGCCTATCCATGCATTTTACTCAATCTAAATGGTTGGTACGATGTCCTAGTGATATCCATTGACTATGGACGTGTTTATTATAAATTTACTGTGATAATCGGAGTGTTTGGGATCTCTAGATTGTTACGATGGATTCTTATTGGTTAAAGTGACTAGTATCTATCCTGCCCCTTTAGTTTGGAGGCAATTTGGATAATTGGGGGCAAGTGGATTTTCAGCACCTATAATATACACGTAGCAAGTGGATTATTATAGGATATTGTGCTCTTACTTTTTAAATCAACCCTAAAGATTCTAACATGTTTAAATTACAATCCAAATTATTTTAGCTGATTATAAAAGGCCTATATCTAGGAAGTGCGCAATTACATCTACGGTTGTCTCAGACACGCGCAAAGTGAGTGCGTCGGCATGAGATCCAGGTGGTACCGGGTTGACCGAAGCGGTTAGGAATCGATCCTTAACCTTGCACAAACGTTTAGGTGGGACTCACTCATCGGTGACGCTCAAAAACAGTCTTTGTCTCCTTCTACTCTAATCATCTCTTTCTTCGTCTTTGACGCCTCATCGCTGGATCCGCCCCAACCTCGCTCATGTCCTACTCAATTGCCTTCCTAGAATCCTCGGCTAATGGTGTCATTGCTTCCTTGCCTCACCGCTCCCCACGCCCACCACCACCACCATTGCTCGGTCTTTCTCCTCAAAATTTCCTTCCAGATCTACAGAAGCCGGAGAGAAATGCCACCCAACTCAAACAAAACCAAGCTAATTAGACGACAAGAACTTTTGACCAGAGCGCTGGTCATAACTATAAAATCAGCAGTGTTGATGCGGGATCTCATAGTCGCAAATACGTTTTCTTCAAGTATCAAATTTAGGCTCCACCTTTCAAGCCGGTGTCGTTTTTATTTTGTGTGCTGCCTAGTCCACCAACCCGACATCTCGCTAGGGGATCGACTAGGATGTAACTTTTCAACTTTTTCAGCACTTCTCTAATGCCCGGTTTCATCAAGTGTTGAATTACTCTAAAAAACAACCGAGTGCTATTAAGCATTTTCCCAAATAAAAACACCCACACATTGTTATTTAACTTTTTCTATATAGGTGTAGATACATAGTCAACACAATGTATCTATAAAAGCCAAAGTATCATACACCCTCCATCCCACGAAATAAGTGCACCTCTTTTGACTTACGTAATTTTTTGTATCTATAAAAAGCCAAAGTACCATACCAAACTATAGTTCTGTATGATTTTAACTCTAGGTTTGATCCACTCATCTTATTTATGTGCAAACATAATTAAACTTTAAGTCATTTTTGAAGATTTTTAATGAAGCAAACTACAACAAAAGAAGTGATATTTGCACAAATTTTTGAACAAAACGAAAGTGGGTCAAACTTGAGGTCAAAAATGTCAAACAAACTATATAAAACTTAGGGTCAAAAAGTCAAACAAACTATAATTTGGAATGGAGCTTAGTTTAATTTAAACAGAGAGAATACAGTTAGTCAAATTGAAATAGTTTAACTTAGCAGTGATTCTAAGAAGCATTTATTTTACGACGAATGGAGTATTGATAGGCTGGAGGCAGCGATGGGCTGGTGCGGCCGAACCAGGTATAGCTTGATGTTTGTTATATAAGAAAGAAACATAGGAAAAATAAAGAAATTGTGTTTTACTCCTATCCCAACAGTCCTCCACCCAACTGGTTCGCTGACTTTGGACTCCAGGCCTAAACGTCCATGCTCACAGGCCCCAGTTCTTCCTCCCTCTCTCCATGCACTCTATTCTCTGCTCCCTCGAGCACTGACGAGTAATTGCCTGCAAAGCATTTAAGAATAATACCAGGCAATAAGCACCCACCCCACAGTGCCAGTGGTAACGACCCTGATCACTGTTTATAATTAACAATGATGATCACTGTATCTCTCTATCACTTCAGTCGTCTCCAATATTTGCAAGTGAAAAAGGCCCACCACAATAGCGCCACGTCCAAACATGGTCATAACCAGGAGTTACAAAGGAAAAATCATGGTTGACTTTTATATATGAAATTGAGAATAATAGCAATCAGTTGTACTGCAAAACGATTGTCAGAATATTTGGTAAAGGAATTTTGTTCAGAACCGTGTAAGGCTACAAGCAGACATAATTACAAATCGCGTACTCTAAGCCAAGAAAATGGTCACAACAGGCTGAAACAAACTGCAGTAAAATCCGGCGTTACTTGCCGCTACTGATCGACAAACAGAATTCACAGGACCTAGGTATCCAAGGACCCCCAAAACAATGACTGATCAGTTGGGTCCAAGAATCCAGGCTTTGTTTGCCAGTACTGATCCAAGCGTTGCCGCATACTCCTTATACTCGAAGTCAATATTTCCTGTTCACATCAGCCTGACGACGTAGTAAGAGGGATACAAGAAACCAATAAGCTTCGACAGATGGCAGTATCCACAAATTGATACATGCACATTTGACTCTAGCAGCAATAACTCACTGAGATTATTCCCCACAGGCCCCTAAAAAGAGATGGCTTGCAAGAGTGGCACTTTGCAATCAACCCTAGTAGTTTTTCAACTTCCCCATCTGATGGCTTTTCACCTGATGAACATATAGAATATCAACGTTTTAAAACAGATAATTCTCACAATGTTTCCCTGTGGTGCAAGTAAACATCTTTTTTATTTGAATAGTCCAATAGCACAAAAATCACTGTACAGCATTCTGAAATTTCTTTGTAATTACCTGCTGAACTAAGGTATGTCTGAACAAATCTTCTCTGCTCCTCAATGTCTGAAATAGTGCAGAACAATAAAATCAAGCACCAAACGTCAGTTAAAAATAGCAAGATATTTATCGATGCACATGGTCACAAAGTAAAACTAACCAGGATATTTGTAAAATCAACACATGTGGTGTTGCTGTATGGTAATCAGCAGCCATCTCACAAAAGTGATTAGCAATGTCAAATGCAAACAGGGTTAAAAAACTCGCATATTTCATAGTCCTGCAAGATATAAGAGGTCAACACAATAGCATTCAGTTATAGTATGGTCTAATGTGTGGTAGATAAGAAACTCCTCACTAGTCTATCAAGGTTGCCATTATCGCTAGCATTGCCCAGCATAACAGATTGTTTGCATTTCTAGATTTTTTCTGTTTTACTATCCAGTCGCCATTTCTAAAAATTTCATAATAATAACATACAGAAAATTCATAATTCTGCATATTTTACCTAGAATTATGCAAATAGGTGACTTGAACATGTTTAAGTATAAAATGAGAATAGTTTATCTTTCATAAAACTTACAATCAAGGTGACTTTGTCTGGTCTCTTCATATATCATGATATTCCATACTGCAAAGTCATTGTGACAGAATCCCACTGACTGTTCGATCCCACCGAGCATCTTCTCAGCACTGTCTCATCGCCTAGCTTTATTCAGCTGAAATTGGTTAGACTCTTCCTCAGACCACCTGCCACGAGCCTCGTCAAGCCACCTCCTGATTCATACAGCACCAAGCAATGGAGTTCGAATCAGAATTCAAGCACATTTTCTCACCGAAAAAATCAGAAAAGGAATAATGAGAAGAGAAACATACCTGAGCCTGTGCCACAATGACACGTCCCCTCCCGTCCAGGCATGTCGAGATCGTGAAACTCCACCAGTTTCTTAAGGCAATCAGCGCGGATATCTCGGGTCGCAGATCCGCCGTGGAGAGCGTCTGACAGCGAGGAGCAACGTGAGAGTGAGCCACACAACATGACAATGACCAATTCCCATTCTAGCAGGAGCAGACGCGTTAAGGTGGTAGAGGCGTTGCTCGTACCCTGGCGTGGATGAACTCCTCGACGCGGCCGTTGGCGAAGCGGCCAAGGAGGCGGGGTCCCCGGCCGTGGCGCGACATGCACTCGAAGGTGCGGACCTCGTCGGCGCGGTCGAAGAAGACCCTCGACGCCCCGTCCGTAGATGCGCACGAGCACCTTGCGCGGGTCGCCCTCGCCGCCGGGCCAGGTGATCCGGAACACCTCGTTGGTCATGGCGCCTTTGAGCTGGGACACGACGAGCGCGCTGGGGAGTCGACGTCGCCGCCCCCCAGGTCGCCGGCGAGGCGGTGCAGGATGAGGCGCGCGTCCTGCGGGATCAGGTCGATGCTGGCGCTCCGCTTCAGGCACGGGCGTGGGCGGCGGCGGGTCCACGGCAGCCATCGGCGCGCGGAGGAGGAGGGGCCAAGGAGGCAGCGGCGATCTGCGGAGGCGGACGAGAGGAGAGGCGGGGTGAGTCGCGTCGGTTTGAGTTTGATTTTGATTTGATCGATCGGGAGGAAATGATTGGGAATGAATGGCTGCTGCCGCGGAATCGGATCCAGAATCGGGATCGGTGGAAAAACAGGGGAGGCAGGCAGGAGGAAGCTTCCAGGAGATTACCACGTCAGGCGCCAGCAGTGATTGCAAATTGCACACGTGAGCAGCTGCAAGGATGGTTGTTGCTTTTCTCTATTTTATTTAAATTTGTGATTTCACCAATAGTGCCCACAGTATATTTCGTACAGGAAAAAATAATGTATCATTTGAAGCACTTGCGCATATGAAATTTGTTATTTCATCATATGTATTGCTTTTGAGATTATAATAAGAACTTACTTTATCAAAAAAAAAAAATATCTCATGCCACTGAAAAGACAACAACACCGTTAAATTCTAAAATAAATCTAATCTAACAAAATGTGAGTAAATTTTTATATACAGGTCCCAAGAAACACCTCATCTAAGAGCAACTTCAGGTGCTTCTTATAACTATTTCTAACCAACCAAACCTCTTTTAATAGTTCATTTTTATCACTCACCATTTTTCCTGCCAAAAACCTTTATTTTCTTATGTTACTCATGCATCTAATTTACTCTGATCTCTCAAGAAAAATGCTAGATGGAGTATATATGGAGTTCTGTCGACTAAAAAACATATTGTTTTTCTAAAAACTCTTTTTTTGTCAAATTGTTGGAGTAGACTTTCTATTTTTACTAAAAGAATCAAAAATAGAAAGTTGTTTTACAAAACTTTTGAAGATGCTCTAAGAAACTTTGTTTACACAAGTTTAGACTGGGGAAATTTTTTAATGGCTATAATTGACGTGTTGACTACGATTCAATGAACAGTCTATACATGCCAAGTCTTGACCTTTGGTGGACAGATCCAACCGAGGCATCAGGATTAGCTCAGCTCCACCAAAAAAAAAAAAAAAAAAAAACTACTATTCGAAAAATGGTTACTCTGTTTTAAATTATAAGTCGCCTTTACGTTTTTGTGTATAGACTAAAAATGTAAAAACGACTTATAATTTTGAAATGAAGGAAGTACAATAAAATATATATATAATCGGTAGCAAGGATAAACAATTTGTAGATTTGTGACCCGCAATTTCTGCCGATCCAGGTTCTGCTAAAACGGATAATCAATTTCTGGAAGACTACGACACGGGGCAACGGCAATCATATTCTAAATAAACTCTTATCCACTTGTATGCTACTCCATCCCATTGACCCAGCTAAAAGCACTAGAGAAGCAGAGAGAGGGGAGACCACGAGTTCGGGTTCAGTGACGTTACATATGCAGCTGGAGGAGGAGGCGGCGACTCCGGCAGCGACGGCCAGTTGCGGCAGCCGGAGGCGAGGAGGATAAGCTCTGCAGCGCGCCTGGGGTGAGCGGAGCCATAGAGGTCCGTCGTGGCCTTCAGACTGCCGGCGAAGAGAAGAGGATACAACTGCGGCTGAGATTCGCCGAGGATGCTACAGCCACAGCCAGCCAGCTAGCGATGTGTGAAGTGTGGTTCAGTGGTTGGTGGCAGGCAAAGATCAATCTCAGTGTGCCACACTGCCTGAAACTATTAGGCATATGGACTGGAATCTTTAAAAATGGTTCATCAGAAGCTAAGCGCCTAAGCCTGTAGTGCCATGGGCACATGAGCCAGTGAGCCACACATGATTGTGAGCAACTGTAGTATGTTGTATATAAAAAAGTTCAATTGGCTCACTGTTCCTCAAATGCTTCAGAAAAAATAGGAGGCCCAATTTTAGTTTACAAGTTCGAATAATTTGTATAATTCTCCTTATAAAAGCTTCCCCATTGAAAAAACACACTTCAGAGTCTCTCCATAACCTTTAGACAAAATTACATTCTGCTTTTTGTACATGGACAGTGATGGGCATGGACAAAAGCAGTATCCATGGGGGTGTTTAGTTGGTGAAATATTTTGGGTTTGGAAACTCTAGCACTTTTCGCTTGGATTTGATAATTATTGTTTCATTATGTATTAATTAGGCTCAAAAAAAATTCGTCGTACTTTTCAACCAAACTATAAATTAGTTTTTTTTATTTACCTATATTTAATGTTCCATACATGCGTTAAAAGAATGTCGATGTGACGGAGAACAGAAGACTTTTGGTGGCATGGCACTAAACACAACCATAGTTCATTGATTCAAACTGAATCACCACCTCACACTAGAAAAATATTAATTAATAAAGAACAGATATGTAATATTATTCAGTAATGAAGCTCCAAATCTCAACAACGACAGCAAGAAGATAAGAATTTTGATGCAGACTAACCTCTTAAACCTTCTGCCAACAAACTTCGTCAACAAAGCTGTCCGCCACCAAGGCATCTCCAGGTTTTTCAGCAGCGTCCAAGAGCACTAAATGAGAGAAGAAAAAATGTTTCAAAGACTACTTGAGTACTGGTATCGGAGAGAGCTCATTCAAATAGTACAAGTACTAGCGACCAATATTGCTTGGAAAAGATGAAAAAAAATGTAATAAAAAACAATGGCTGTACAGTATATGGGGTGTTCAGGTTGCTAAACAAGAACCCAAAAAAGTGCTACAAGTTCCCTATCACATCAAATCTCTCAACATTTTTAGAGCATTAAATGTAGAAATAAAAAAACTAATTACACGTTGGCTGAAAAAGTACGAGACAAATCTTTTAAGTCTAGTTAGTCCATAATTAGATATTAATTACCAAATACAAACGAAAAGTCTTTCAGACAAAGAGCTCAACCCAAAATATTTCACCAACTAAACACCCCCATGCGAGATGTTATACAGATTAGATATACCAAGCTAGCAAACAAATGCTTTGAAACGATTTGAATTAAAATGCTTAGAAAGAGTGAAAGACAGACGGACTTACTTTTTAAACAAAACTCGACCTCTTCATTCAAACACAATCAAACTTGACCTTTTCTTGATTTTGAAAGTAAATCTTATTAATTACTAGATCGTGTACATATTGTAATTAGGTTGAGGACAATAAACAAACAGATTGACATACTACATTGCTAGAATATGGAGTGGTGATGAACACCATTACACCAATGTTGGTATTCAGAACGGTGTTAAACCCATACCTACCTCAAGTGAAATTAAATTCAATCTGAGGACAGTGTGGTGGACAGTAACTACTGGCGCACAAGGTAAAATAATTAACAAACGAAGAACTACTTGTTAAAACCGAATTCGATAAACATTCGCGCCTAAAAAGGCGCAAAGGTGCTCTAGTAAACACATCAAACAGCCAAACAAACGGAGATGAGCACAATCATCGAATCTTTAGATCGAACAGCAGAGGAACGTTCGTGTGAAATGAGCCCAATTCAAACAGCAAATCGCGAAGGCGCAGGCCTCGGATCACCCACCAATCCCCTGACCCTGACACGACGCGTTCCCCCGTGACGCAAACAGACGGAGGCCGGGATCCCGCCGCGCACCGTGGGACAAGCAGGGAGGAAGGGATCGCCGGCGATCGCTCACCTCGGAGGTCGTGCCGGCGAGCGCTCACCCAGTCCCCCGTGACGCGACAGACGGTGACGGCGGCCGCGACAGCGCAGCCCCGGTTTCTCACTCGAGAGAGGGGCGGGGCTGTTGCTCTGGGCTGGCGGAGATCTGGGCTTTTCGATGGCGATTTTATATGGGCCTACTTAACGGGCTGGGGTGAAAGGCCAAGGCCCACATACGTGGTGCTTGCTTAGCCCAGAAAGTACACTCTTGTCCTGAGTATGAGACAAACACGGGGAGGAAAGGAAAAACATGATGCGAGCCCGAGATGGCATTGGTTGGCATGATTGGCGAGATCCGGGCGATAATAATCAGCTCACGTGCTGCATGCATATTGTAGCTATATATAACCAGGGTCATAATAAACTCATAATCACAGCAGCAGTGCATGCAAGTAGATCCATCAGTGCTCTATGATTAATAATATGTACACTTGCTCAGATCATAAGGCCACTCCCAAATCCCCAATACATAGTGTTTATGGTAGTTTTTAAGGCGAGGGGGGGGGAGTATAATTTAGAGAAGAAAAATTGATAAACACTTGTCCAATGATAAGAGTATACTCCACTTCCGTTGTTCGAAATTGTAAGTCGCTTTGACTTTTTCACTACTTTTATTTTGCTATGCATGTAGATATAATAATACGTCTAGCTACTTAGCAAAAACGAATGAACCAAAAAAATACAAACGACTAATAATTTAGAGCAAGTGTTTATTAATGTAACACTCTACTATGGTCCTATATTTTTGGCACAGCTTCAAATAGCTCTGGCTTTTTGTTAAGGTGAGCAAGAGCAAGGAAAGCCAAAGTTAATAGTCGTAGTCCTTCCGGTCTAAATTAGAAGTCGCTCAATTATCTTAGAGAGCTAAAAGCTTTTCAAGTTTGACCAAATTTATATAATAAAAAATAATAACATTTATAAGGTCCTAGTTACTCTCTGTATACTGGGATTTGGGAGTGACCTTGTTGATGGCTTATTCTTTTCTTTTTCTTTAGCCTTGTAATTGTCACAATTATTCTCTTTAGAAAATCCTTCTTTTTGTTAATAAATTTCCAATAAGGGTCTTTGACCTGATCAAACTTAAATTATTTTCTCTCCAATACTTTTTAAAATGAAACTTTAGAACCGAGGGAGTTGGGAGAAAGCCGGAGGCGCTCGAAGCTCTCCACCACCAGGCGCGGCCCGTATACGCTGTCTTTAGCCTCTCTTTGAGAAATGATGAAGGACGACACAGTCGACAGGGCATGCTCGCAGTCCATCCGTTTCTTTGCGTAGTACTAACATAGTACAGTCTATGCATGCATGGAGCATATGGAGGATGATCGATGCTGATGATGGCCTGCAGCTAGCTAGCTAGCACGCAGTACGTGCTGGAAGACGACGAGGACGGAGGAGGCCCGCCGGCCATCATGGCGCCATCTTGCGAGCACTGCGAGAAAGGCAGCAGGCAGGCAGGCACTTGCTCTGTCCGATCCGTCGCTCGTGTGAGACGAATCATCGGAGACGAGCTGGTGAGTGCCAGCAGCAGAATCAGACATGCGCCACCATCGGTCCGGCGGTCGATGTGCGCATCGATCCATTCATGATTTGCTCTTTTCTCGGAGGCGCGCGCACGCACATGCACGCCTGCCGCCGGTGACAATGGCACATGCACGCCGGCCTTGCATTGCCTGCTGGTTATCCTCTCCCATCCGTGCATGCATGCCTGCACTGCATGTTGCATGAGCGCCCGCCGCACGCCTCTGTTATCTCATTCTCCCCCCGTATATTCTTTTGCCAATTATTGAACACTCATCTACACAGTACTACAAGCTCTAGCTATACTAAAAAATATAACTGCGAGGATGCTACATGTATATACATATACACGCTCAATGTATAGGACTGTAGAGCATATATACTATATATGATACTATGCGCTTTAGTAGAGATATATAGAGAGAGGAAAAGAGTTCTATACATGACTATCTCCCAGTTCTATACTTTTTTCTTTTTGGGTCTAGATGCCTTGTAATTCTCCTTTCTTTGTTTGTACCTTCCATTCTTTCATTTAATTAAAAAAAAAAAAAGAGGTCGGGGACTCCCACCGGTTTGGTCAAAAAACATATATATAGGCCTGCTTGGTTCGCTAAGAATCAATTGCTACCAAACCAAAAATCACAAGATGTCAAAATTTTTGTCATCAATTGTTCATTGTCAAAGAATTAACATCACTAATTTTATGCCAAAGTTTTGACAAGTCTCTAGAACATTCTTAAGTTATATATAAGAGAAAAATTTGATGCCTTTTATTTTGGTAAGCAACCAAATGATGTACCAAAAATTTCTTACCAATGTTTTGACAATAAAAAAATTAGCATGCCCTAGTTTTTTGTTTTACCCCTAGTTTTGGTATGGCAACTTTTGGCTTGCAAAACCAAGCAGCCCCATAGAGAGAGAGAGCATCTCTCATAATCATTTGAGCAAGTATAATAATAGTCTTAGACAAACGAATCATCATTTTTCGCTAATACGAACGAGACAAGAGGAGAGAGAGAGACGAGAGCTGACTCTCATGCGAGCAACAATATGGGCAACTGGATGTTATTAGAGGAATAAGAGAAGGCTAGACATGGGTAAAACAATAGTAGTACGTATCACATAATTAAAAAAAATTATAACAAATAGAAGAAAACTATTATCTAATGGCCCAGCCGGATTGAAAATAAGTGAGGAAGAAAATAAAGAAAAAAACAGAAAAAGGAGAAGAAGAAAAGAAAAAAAACAAAAAGTGTATTATATTCCTATAGCTAGCAATAGGCAAATTGGAATTATTCCACAATATTGACAGGTTTAGATGAAACCTTACTAAACCAAAATAATTACGTGTACCATGAAGAATGTATCAACTATGGGGTCACGTATTTTTTGTATTTGGGTCCCAAAGCTTTTTATAATTTTCACTACATCATTTTCCCTTGAATCTATCTATCTAGGAAAGAACACAATTTTCACATGTTGAGAATAAGTTAGCCAACAACAAAAAAAAGATATACATGTACACACTTTATTCTCCACATGTGTTGATTGGACAAAAGCAAATGATTGCCCCTGTAAACTCTATACTTTATTATATTGCACATAAATATCTATATAGAAACTTTCTAAGATAGAACATCATATAACCCCTCTGTCCTAAATAAGTACTTATCACTTTCAATTTTGTCTAAATTTATCGAAAATAGTATCAATATTTAAATTTATAAATAGGTTTACTATATACATATATATATGTGCCATAATTAATGTAATGATATTTATTCATTATAAACATTAGTGGTTGTTTATATTTGGTCAAACTTGAGGCTACTCTTTTTACTACTTAAAATGTGAAATAAACACTTCTTTTTAGGATGGAGAGGTACTTATAAGCTACTCACTTGTCTCAAAATGTTTGTCGCTTACGCTTCCGAGAAACAATCTTTGAAAAATTATGTATTTAAAAATATTAATATTTATCATACATAATTAGTATCATTGGAAAGATCTTTTAATCTATTTCTTAATAAATTTATTTAGAGATACAAATGTTGCACATATTTTTGTACAAAATTAAGTGAAACTCAAAAACGATCAACATTTTGGGACTATGAGGGAGTATAGTTATTTTTACAACACAAATTTTTTTAGGACGAAAGGGGAGTATATTATTCCATATTCTAGTCACCTCTCTCTCTCTCTCTATACATTCGTCAAAAAAACCATATAATATTAAAAAAGAAGGAAAAAAAAAAAGGTCATCATATGATATCTGCCATGGTTTAAAAAGAATGTCGATCAGATTCAGATGTGTCCAAAAAGACTTAGAATAATTTTTGGCTTTACAAAAGGGAAGCCCTTTGCACAGCGGGTCAGCCTCTGCCATCAATGGTGACAAAAACTACCGCTACTACGACGGAGCATGGGGTACCTACTGAACTTTTCTGCAGGGGAGACGAGACGATATCATGGAGAGAAAAGAATAATTCGATCCGACCATATCGCGAGAGGAAGAACACTACAGAGGACATGCAATTGTAATGCAATCCACCGCTGCTGGCCTTTGGTTTGAAAGGTTGCCATCGACATCCACTATATATGGCCCACCTACGCGGAACAGATTTGACCTGTCGATCTACCTGGGATGCTGGTGTTTCTAGCTTTCAGCTCATACGTCGTCACCCACACCAATCATGGATGAAGTCGTACTGAAATACCTTCATACTGAATTGTTCAGTCATACTGTCTAATCTACGGCAACGATCAGATCCAGTGGCGCAGCTTGACCATTGAAATAAGGGTTAGTCCATAAATTGTTGATCAAACGGCAATAAACATTACTGGTTCTACGTACTGTTTAATTAGCTAGTGAAAATTTGCAGTGTCGGGGTGTCGTCATAGCCTACTCTTAGCCTTACTTTAACCAAGCTCTGACGGCTCTGTTTAGACCATGAGCTAATAGTTATCTGCTTTTATCTAATATTTTGGAAAGAACTAGCCATTTAGGTATAGAAATATTACTGTGCCTAGGTACCACACATGTATTAGCTAGAGAAAAAAAAAAAAGGCCAGTTAATAAGCGAAACCATCCGGGTCGGATGCGTGCGCCCCACCTCGAATCCATCATTCGCGCCCGCCCGGCCCACGCGCCCTAACGCCACGTGGCGTCGGGCGCCACGCCGCCGGGCGGAACCCTAACCCGGCGCCATCGCCACCCCGGCTCCACGGCGTCACGCGAACTTCTCCGTGGGCTATAGATTACTGGGGCGGCGAAGGTAGGTAGGGCCCGATGGTCCTAACGGTCACTGGGCGGTTTAAGGTGCGGTTGGCGTGGTAGGTAGACAGGCGCGGTGTCAGGCGGCAGGAACCTGGCAGGAACCGGGTCGAGGAGAGGCGACGGAGGGACGGGGCTGCGGCGGTGGCGGCGCGGCGGCGGAGCGGGACGGGAGGGGAGAAGGGGCGCCACGGGCGTGCCGTGAGCGGGGCCTAGGACGGGGGCTTCTGGGGCTTGGGGTCGCGTCGGCACGTCGGCGAGGAAGAAGAAGGTGGTGTCGTGGGGTGGGCGAGGCCCACCAGGGGTGGTCGCAACCAGCGTTCCCATTAATAGTCATGGTAATATAGTAAAAAGTAATATTGTATGGTTTTTTTTTTTCAACAAGCGGCTAACAATTAGTTGCTTGGATCCAAAACGTATTCTAATTAGTTGACTAGTAACAGGTTATTAGATTAGCTAGCATTCCATGCCTACTGCACATAACTAGATTGGCCATGTTAGAAATGGAGCAGTTGAGAAAATACAAGGGTTTTACTACTTTTGATTCTTTAAGTGACTTTTAACGCCCTTTGTTCCAAATTGTAAGATGTCGGCAAAGCAAAGTTATATATCTACAAAAATTAAAAACTCTTATATTTTTGAATGAAGGGAGTGGTAAATATGATTGAAAATATTATACATTGTCGCATCCCTACTGCGTGGTAGAATGATTTTTTGAAAATATGTCTTTTATTTCACAAACCCAAAACATGATTTGATCTTTTTTTAGAAAGGCGCAAAAAGCTTTTGCCGTATTTTATATTAGAGTACGATAGAGACAAAAAGAAAAAGTTACAACAAACCACTTACAAGAGAAAAAATACTCTAATGAAACTCGCTCTAAAACTACTACTTCACCACGCCTGAACATTGCGGAGCCAACAACAAACAACTGAAAACGGGAGCCACTTTTCCAACAGCAAGGAGGTAACAAACACTACTGCCATCTAAAGACTAGGCTCCACTCTAAAACATGATTTGTTCTTACAATTGTCTCAAGGGTAAACCATTTCTCAAAGGCTTTTGGTGAACAATATTTAGAATTTGTTCTTCTACAAAAAAGAGTTTTAAACTGTGATGTGTAGTCTGCTCCCTCCTCTTCGCATTGCTTCTCTAGATCTTCTCCTGTCATCGATCAATCTAATACAAGAGATCCAAAGACTTAAAAAAAATAATAGGTTTTTCAAGTAGATGCTAAAATTAAGCACAATCCATTTTATTTGATCTAGTTCTTTAAGATGTTAGCCGCCATTGGCTTAAAAAATATAGGAATAGATTATCTAAATTCATGGTTTAGAAACTAGATCAAGCAAAAAACGGATTGTGCTTAATTTTAGCATCTCTTATCTTACTATTTGGCAAAATAGTAAATTTTGCCTGTTTTTGCATTGTTATCTAATTTACTACTCCCTCCTGCTCCAAAATTATAGTTCACTTTGGCTTTTTAGATACATTGCTTTTGCTATGCATCTAGTTATATACACTATGTCTAGATGCATGGCAAAAAGAAATGCATCTAGAAAAGCCAAAATGACATACAATTTGGCACGTGAGGAAGTATTTGACAATTGGCATATCTACATGACAAAATGCTACTTTCCGTTTTTTCCAAATCATGAACTTAGATGATTTCTCATGGATTTTTGAAGCTAATATATTTTATGGCAAATCACCTTAAATGAAGACTCAAATATATATATAGTATCTCATGAAAAGAATTCAAATTTCAAAACCATAGAGGATGAACTTCAATTTCCAAATAAGAACTTCAAATGTGTTAAGCAAATCCACGAACTAGGAAAATTTGTTAAACTTTGAATAACCATTACCTTCAAAAAAATTTGACCAATCATTAATATTTATATTGCATAATTATTATTTTTATGTATTATAATAAATTAATTTAATCATACATATTACTAATATTTTTACAAAAACTCAAACTTAAGAAAGTTTGACCATATCCCATAGCATGGTTCTTTTTAGCCGTCAAAAGGAAAGGGCGAAGCAGCCCTTTATTGCAATAGCAAACGGCCTACTTATAGCCCTATTTATACCCTTTCTGGGACGGGCCTTACAAGCTAAGGGAGTAGGTTTATATATGTTGAAGTTACCGGTTTACTGATGCATATAACCTGCTCATTATTACAAGTAAACAAAACAATTTCAAGAAATTTGAAAACAAAGTTTTAAGCCATCAAGACAACAACAATTTCAAAAGTAACAAACAAAAGAGCAATTTTGTTGCTAAATCTCTAGCTATTTCTTGTAAACACCTCCATCGTGGTTCTCTCAATAGTCCTCCAACCCGCTTCATGAAACCTCACTCTTAAGTAAGGTCCAGACTGGTCCAAAAATGTTCCTTAAAGATAACCTATAAATTAGACCGAGAGCTTATAGCCTTGTCAAACACAATATTATTACGTGTTAACCAAAGTGCCCAACAGATATCACTTTTTTTTTTTTTTTAAGTTTGAACCAAAGTGCATAATAGATAGCACTTGCATCCACAAGAATCTGACCGTGATGACACTGTTGTGCTCTGGGATTCCAGTTTTAAGCTAGTTAGCCAGAGTGATGAGATGGCGGCACTGTTCATAGGTCCATCCATGTCACTCGTTCTTTGCTCTCCACAGCTGCTGCTCCACCGCTTTCACCAAATCATTTGATTTTTGTCCCTAATAGCTCTCATTCCAAGCAGTTTATATCACACACACACGGACACGCCTCACTTTGCTCCGATCGATCCTGGAGTAGCAAGCTACAACTGGGGAAAGCAAAGCAAAAGCCAGCAGAGGGAGACTGAGACAAAAATAGAAAGTAAGAGAGGACCATGTTCCCGTCGCCAGGGAGGGCGGTGATGGCGCTGGGCCACGGTGGCCAGCACATGACCTCGTCGTCCACCGGCGGCGGCGCCGGCGTCATGGCAGCCTCCCCTCGTCGTCCACCCCCACCATAACCTTCTCGTTCCAACCGTCAGCTCCGCCGACGAGCGCTCTCGCCCCCTCACCCACCATGGCGTGCTAGGTTACGGCTCCTCCCTTCTCCTGACCACCATCACCCAACCACCACCACCACCACCACCACCTCGGCCTCTTCGTCCTCGCACGCGGCTTCGTCCCACCACCACCTCCATGGCCATGCAGCAGCGCACGTTTCCCTTTCCTCCCCACGAGGACGTCGCCTCCTCCTCCTCCGCACCCATGGTAAGCTCAGCTCGCCCCCTCATCAGATCTCTTCAATTCTGTCCTCCGATCCCCCTGTGCGTGACCTTCCATGCCAATTCGATTAGGTCGACGACGACGGCCTGCGAAGCGCCGCATGATCGCCAAGCAGGCCAAGGCGGCAGACCGCCGAGGGGAAGGGAGCTGCGGTGATCAGCGACGGGTCGGCTGCAGCGCTGGGGGTGGGCACCGTGAGGATGAAGAAGGCGGGCGGGGGAGGAGGAGGAGGAGGAGGGAAGGCGCGGCGGAAGGTGCGCGACCCGCGGTTCTGCTTCAAGACGATGAGCGACGTCGACGTGCTCGACGACGGCTACAAGTGGCGCAAGTACGGCCAGAAGGTCGTCAAGAACACGCAGCACCCAAGGTATATACAATATGCATATATAGCTCTCTCGCTCTCATCATATCGATCATCATCGTCATCATAGGCATGCATGTTGGATTGTGCACGGACGTCGAGGACGACGCACTAGCTAGCTAGATGCATGGGAGTCTAGCACATATATATTTGCTCACTCCCGATCATTCCATGTCATGCCACGGCTTAACGATTACATGCATAATTGCAATGCTCTTTACTTACAAATTAATCTGTCAAGCACACGTTGATTCCATGAGATCACCCTCTTCAATTCCTTTGCAAATTAAAGTCGTCACTGATTTTTCTTTTTTTTGTGTGACTTAAAGTCGTCACTGATTTAAGATTTTGGGATGCTTGCATTTGTATATACTATATATCGTGTGAGATCAACTCAAACTTAAGCAATATATAGTTTTTTTTATAAAATAAGCAATATATAGTAAGATCAGCTCAAACTTAACCATTTTTTTAAGTAAACCAAACTTAAGCAATTTATAGTATGTCCGATCTCGTTCTAGATATATGTATGATTCAATTACTTCGTTAATTTGCTCTAGGACTCCTATAGGCAAGCTAATCTCTCCTCCTAAGAGCACTCACAATGCCGACTCTACCATAAAAGTCTAAGTACCTCGAAGATATCTTAGACTATGAGTCTAAATAAGACCTGGAGTCTTGGTTTTTTTTTCTTTTTCATAAATCTACTGTCACCTTAGTAAAAGACAATAAATGGGTTAGACTCTATATTAGAGTCTACATTGTGAGTGCCCTAAAAAAATAATCTCCTCAAGAATTGTTTTGTTAGAATTACACCAGCTATAAATTAAACTTCACAGGTTCCTTCCAAATAGATATAGTATAGTTTAAGATTAATTCAGTCTTATATATAACTGAAGCAGCCTTTCCTAACTAAATCCAAATTAATACAAATAATTACTGGACTTAATATATGTCTCAACAATATGAGGACCACAAAAAATCTTAAGTATAAAACAGATAGAGTAGGGAATAGAAATTTTGTTGACTGGATACTTGCGGTATTAGATTGAAGTTACATTAAAATAGAACCAGTTAATACACATCAAAATATAATTTGTATCCATCATTCCTTCTGTTTACTAGGACTGGCTTGCTAGTGTTAACTCAAATGTGAATATTACTTTCATTCTTGTGTTTTTTTTTTTCTACTGAAGTGTAATTTGATACAGATTCTTTTAGTCATATGTCATAATGCAAAAACACCATATACCTTCTTTAATTATGTCTCTTTTCAGCTTTGATAAATTTTTTCTTATCTCAATAAGCAAAGATTCAAATAATGAATTGGGATGGTGCAACAAAAACTTTTATGGTCAAATGATACTAGATATAACCATTCACAAATATATATTTACTAGCACTAAAAAAATGTGATTTCTCATGTGCTTTAGACTAGAAAACACTACCAAAGGTAGAATTTCGCTACTAAAGCTAGTCAAAAGCACTTTGATCATATGCAACAAAAACATATGTCAATGTGTCTTTTGATCCTAGTTAAAAGAACAAGATTAATTAAAATAAATGCATTCTTATTATTATTTATCATGATCGTTATAAATCATTTTGTTTATTTAAGTAGTTATTTCTGTGGACAACTATTGTGATCGAACCATGTTATATTTTTAAAAACAATTGCATACTATATTTATGCATCAAGAAAATTAGAAGGATCATGAACTTATTTTTGTTGCAAAACCACCAGTGATTCACGAGTTTATTTTGTGTGATTTGCAGTGATTTTATTTTGTCAATATATTTGGATATTATGATTTCTTGAGAACTAGTGATGATGCTGGTATGTAATTTTGCATGTTTTAGTAATTCAGCATCAACCAATTATTTATTCTCGTGTGTGAGACCGTTTCATTAAAAAACATTATCAACATTTATATCTATTTCCCACATTGCGCGAAAGATACATTACAATGTAACATCTGCTATCTAGCTAGTTAATAAATAGTCAATCAATCATAACACGTTTTTATAACTATTGCTCCAAGCTATTTATGATATTAAGTATGCTTTGAATCATTCAGTGCAATTTCTAGCATAATGTCAGTACAGAGTTGTACCGCCAAAAAGAATATTATTAGAATATCCAATACGAGAGAGAAGCGAAATGTTAAAACCTGAATATCCACAAAAAGGCTCATTTTGTAAATAGTTCAGTGCACTTCTACAAGAAGCAAACGAGAGAGCATTTTCTACAAGCCTTTCCCACTCCCACGGTTGCTTTTTCCTAAAGTGCTAGTCATTGGATCTGAAAAAGGAAAAAAAAGTGCTTGCAAAAACTGGTCCTAAGATGACTTTTTGTTGTGTGTCTGGTCCCCTTCCCTGTCTACTATCCCATATTTCTATTTAACTAAATTCAATCCCCTAGCTAATATATACTGTATCATGTAGATTCTCTCATTAAGGATAAGTTAGTTTGCTAGAGTAAAAAGTAATCATATCTGGCGCTAGCTAGAATATTCTTGAACTTTTAGGCCATTTTTTCATTTAATGACCCAAATATGATATTCGTGTCTGATATTTATTTAATTTAAGGAAGGTATAACATATGTCAGACAAATATATATATGCTAATAATAAGCCCTCCGTGCATTATAGAGAGAATGACGTGCATCCTAACAAGTAATAGTAGCAGTAGTAGGTTGAATACTCATTGCACCATCCAACCCACTAACGTCCACTCGTCCAGGCCTACTACTGTAGGCAACAGCGACTGCGAGTATGGGAATTACATTTTGTTGAGAGTGCAAGTACATTTAAATAAAAAATTATTTCGGTTATTCTAATAAAAATGAATGATTTGTTTTACTTATTAGAGTAGACACGTAGTTATAGTCACAAGTACTAGTAGTAGGAATGAAGTTAGTCACGAGAAGTAGAGATGACATGACAATATATATGTGACATGATCTATATCTTCTCCGTGAGCAGAACCAGCTAGCTGATCAAATGATGAAACCACCACACGTACCTAGAAGCGTGTGTCGTGTGTATGTGTGTGTGAATCCGATCGATCCCTGAGAATGGCTATCATGGCAGCCAACGCCAAGCATTGACCCACCCAGCACCCACGTACTACACGCTGCAGCAGACATGAGCCCAGCATCCAGTCAATCTGATTAGCCATCTGCAATGATGCCACCAAGAAATAACCCCTCTCCTCCCAGCTCTGTCTGAATCACACCATACCCATGCTTTTCTTTCCAATCAGTTGGCTAATCTTTTTGGCAATCATCCATCTTTTCTTCAATTTTATTATTTATTTACTTTTAAAAAATACTTACCCAACGAGATCAAAGCAACTAATAAAAAAAGAGCATACATGAACGTAAGTAATGGTTACACATCGTAAAATTTTGAAATAATACATAAGATAGTTTTTAAAAAAAAGGAAATATTACAATCTTTAGTAAATTATTAGTTTTTCCTCCCTGTGGATGGACGGGAGATCTATCTGCTTTTGAAGTTTGAAGTGGCTACAGCCCGGCCTTGGTAGGAGAGAATCTTTACTGTTTTGGTAAAGGGCAAGATGATGATGAAAAGGTAGGTTTGAGCTTTGCAAATTGGGCCCAAGTTTTTTGTTCTTGTAATTATTACCGCATCTTTATCAATCTACTACTATGGCCCTTAGGCTGAGTGAAATGATGCTACCTGGGTAGCCCCGGAATATTATTATTACTCACTCAGTATATCTCTACATTTCTCCCTTGTTGATGTGTCAGGCCATGATTGAGATTTCCAATCGGTGTACTTTTAACTACCAACGCTACGAGTACTCCCTCCCCTCAAGAAATCATGCAACTACGGGTTAGACGCCATTAAAGTAGTACTCCCTCCGTACCAACAAAGTGTCGTTTTAGGTTTTATTAACTTGTTGTATGATCATTCGCCTTTATTCAAATTATTTGTATAAATATTATTTATTTTATTAGAACTTATTTTATCACTAGAGATACTTTTAATAATGATTTTTTGAATTTGCATAATTTTTTTAAATAAGCATTTAGCGGTCAAACATGATGTCAAAAACTAAAACAACACTTTTTTTAGGGACGGAGGAGTATACTTATATTTGACCAATTTTTTTTCCTATCCATATTTATGGCTTGAAATTAATTTACTAAAAAATACATTTCATAAAGAATCTAGTGTTTCTTATTTGATAATTTAAATATTGATAGTTTTTTTTTTTTTATCTATACTTAATCAAACTTTATATACTAAAACCATGATATTGTCTTAAAATTGCATGTTTTTTGGACACCATAGGAGTACCTTTGTATTGCATTGCTACTTGCTAGTTATTATAGTATACTAGTAAAAGTGGTAAGTGCAAATTAAAATAGAGTAGTACTCGTACTAGCTAGTAAGTAGAGTTATGTGAACGAACTATTAACACGACTAGTCTACTCTATCCTCTGTCTACTATGACGTACGTTGTGCCTTGTCCCATGCATGCATGCATGTGTCCCATGTATATATGCAAAGTTAACAGTGCTCGATCAAAGCAAATATCCATAAAAGCTCACTTTTCCATTCTTTTCAACCATGGTTAGGTTAGGTCAATTATACTAGCTTCTACTCTCTACATGTCCAGAATTTTGCAATATAAAAATCATGGTGAGGCTCAAGACCTCAAGTCTGTATCTGTATGATAGGGAACCAATTCAAAGAGGCCCCTCTCATATATTTGCATCCATTTTAATAGAGTGTCTACAATGTAAGAAAGATGTACCTGAGTATAACCGAACTCCTAAACTAATTAGTGGCGCGATATGCAGAAGCTACTACCGATGCACACAAGACAACTGTCGGGTGAAGAAGCGGGTGGAGCGCTAGCTGAGGACCCTCGCGCATGGTCATCACCACATATGAAGGCCGCCACATCCACTCCGTCGTCATGACGGCGATGATGACGCTCGCGTGCCAACGCTGAGATGAGCTTCATCTGGTAGGCTAGGCGGTCGGACGGGCTATATATCTCAATGTCGTCGTTGCCGGTCCAGTTTCACCAACTAGCAAAGAAAAAGACTGGATCCTAAATTATATCCATTTCATGTCGTAAAACTCATCATGTGTGATCAATCGATCTTTATATATACGTGAATAGTGTTTGTATGGCTGGTACATAGGATCTGAGTTGCAATGCTCCCTGCTGTAGTTAAGTAGTGTGCATCAAGTTCAGGACTAAACAATATATATAGCTAGATGATTTGTGTTCTAGAATTAATTAGCTTGTGTTTATTGCACTTCTTTAACTTAAAATGTCAATAAGTTTGTTGATGATATCATACTAGGTTGTTCTTCCATCTCCAGCTAGCAAGAGCTTAAGGTGTCATCTAGATATGGGTGTGTCTCTGTTGCGAGCAACATGTGAAATCTTGTGTGTATAAGATGGATCTCCTCAACCATATATGATAATGTGTATGAATGTATAATGCCATAATGTATTATTCATTTTATCTTAATTGGATATGCATATACAATTCTTTGAATTTGGTGAATAATTATTAGTTTGTGCGTTTTTAGATAATTTAGCTGTCGAATGATGATCTTTTATGGTTTTTATTCAAGATTTTCGTAAGCAACCCATGAAAAGCTATCTTCTATACGGTATTTTCCTAACCGAGCTTTCGTTAACTTTTGGTGAGTCGCTCAAAATTGGATTAGCATGTATTCATGTTTACGTGGTTCAATTTACTCATGTTTTTAATTGTGCATTAGCTCTCATAGTATTCAAAAGCAAACCCAATACAATACTAGTAGTTAGGTAATATACCATATTTAGTCATATTAGATAACAATGGTTTGCACAAACGGCCACATAAAATAAATATAAAAATGTCGGTGTTTTAAAAATCGACCAACGAGTAATCAGATGCTTAGCGTGTCTAGATTATTAATAGTAAATGGGAATCAAGACAATTGGGTTTATCCTAGTTCGTAGAATGTCCTATTAGTCCAATGGTGGAAAGCACAAAATGAGCAAAAATGCAGTGGATGAATGTTTTCGGACTCAAGCCCGTTCGGTGGCTCCCAGCTTGGGTGACTCTAGGCTCTTTATTGTGGTGAGTGGAGTAGAGAGTTGAAATGCTTGTGTTCACTTAGCATCTCTTGGCCTATCTAGTGTGGAGGGGCATGCTCCCTTTATAGTTCAAGGGGAGGCGGGGATTACAAAATGAGATGTTGTGGTAGTGAAGAAAAAGTGAGTATAGAGGTGGAGTGCTCGTGCTTTTTCTTTGGTTGAAGGAATCGAATCTGACAAGTCCAAAGAGGCGAGGGTGTCCATGTCGCCCATGCCTTGAGGTACTGCTCGCTCGTCCATTGTAACAGTCATGTCGTAGTACCATACCTACGCCCTCCCTCCACCATGTGGTTATGGAGTTGGGAGTTTGATGTGACACTTCAGTGGTTGTCACTGCTTTCACCAATGGCAACGCAGGTTCATGAAAACCTAAAAGGAGAGCGAGGTAACTCGCCAGGCTGGCATTTAATGCAATGACCTGCTCTTCGAGACGCCGACTTCACATTTTGGTGGAATCCTTCCGTGGAACGCCCATACATCAAGCAGGGATGGAAGCGTGTTGACGCTCACCGAACAGGTCCCCTAGGCCCGTGGTTGGGCTAGGCAATTAGAACTTGGGCTAATGTTCATCTCCTTCGCCCCGATCCTCCGCGATACCTGATCGACTAGAGTTTTTGGGATTCCACAGAGTGTGTGGGCTCATACTCACAGATCAATGGGTCGAGATAAGTTCGCCATGGGCTTCACATGATGTTTTAGTCCCCATGTTATGGTCTCATCCCCATTCATCCCGTGCCTTCGTTAACTCGTGATATTTGTCCCCGAAAAAAACTTCACTTTCCTCACCTCTACAAGAATATGTCACCTTACTAGACTATGGAGGTGGCTAAATGAAACATAATAAAAACCTACCATATGTATTGCTTTATGATGCATAACAATGCACTGAAACAAAATTCCATTAAACTGACCAAATCTAGAAAAAATACGAAAGTACCAGGTCGTCAAGACACGCTCACAATAGAAACTAACCAACTTATCTACGAACACCCTCACTTATATTACTTCACAAACATGGTGTGTACATGTGATGGGTCTTTTGTGTTGGACTCACTCAATTCTTTTCTCGTTGGACAAAAAATTGCAAAGTTTCCTTATGATACCAAAATGGAGTCCCTCCATGTGAGTAATTTATTGTACTTCTTCTGTAAAAAATCCACCCTCCTCATAGAAATGCCTCCATCATCATTAATTGTTGTTTTTTGTCTTTTCACTTTATACCATAGAATTAGCGGATGTTCTCAATTATATGCACACTAGCTGTCTTGGAGCAAATACAAAGCCTATGCTTATTAAGACATAGTTGTTAAAATATTGATTTATCATTTGATTTTATGACTTTACGATCGTAATTGATTGTGTCGGTTCTACAATTCTATTAAGTAGAATCTCTATGATTTTGTAATTCTAATGGTTATGATCCTACGTGTTGCGATGCGCTTATGATCCGATCCAGGATCTTATTTTCAAAAACCTCTTGAGAGGCTCATATGACAAATAATGTTAGAAATGGTTCAAGAATGTAGGGTAACTGAAATACTTATTCTTTGTGTGCGTCGATCAAACTAGCAGCTACAGTTGATATACATATAGGATGATATATATGGTGGCGATGATCATTTAGCTTATAATAACACTTTTGAATCTTTTAGTTAGCTCCATGAGATGAACTGCAGGAACTAGTGTTTCAAACGCATTACCTTTTTATTGAAAGTTTGCTTGAGCACGCGACGTGCAATATAATGCAAAGCATGCATACATTGCGCCTATATTATCGAAAAATTACATGATATTGGTAGATCAAGCAAGAGCAGAACTACTAGCTAGGATAGCGGCAAAGAAGAACTACGTGGCCACAAATACCACGCCCCCGTCATCCAATCCAAGTTTCACCCTCCCGCTTGATCAAGCGCTAGCAGCAAAGCAGCCAGAGATCGGCATGACCTGGCCTGAACGGTCCTCGCATTTCTTTCCCTCCAAAATGTTGGCCATATGCGATACAACCATCGACCGACAAAGCCTTCGACCGCCGTCCTAGTTTTGGGTCATTCTTTCGCCCAAAAAGAGTTCGTAAAAAGTCAAATGAGTTTTGGGACTTTGGATCTATGTTTTCTTAGAACAAGCAAATATATTAAACCTAGCAGAACGAGATGCTATGATCGTTAGGGGCGCAAGCCTACATCATGTAGGGCTTGTAGCCACCGGTAGTTGCCATTAGAGCAACTAAATTTCTAACATTTGAGTTGTGTTGCTTCGTAGTAGCCCCGCTTAGCATGGGAGTTGGCGGTGGCGTCGTGGTGGTGTGGAGAGTGGAGACTATGGGTGTGATTGGTTGCCCCACCCCACCAGCCGAGACCGAAGGCCCCTGTGTAGGCTCAACTTAGCCCAAACCAAAAAACATGCACTCTACCTTGTTTGGGTGCAAACATGTCATATCAAATGATATAACCTATATTTCATTGCCTATATGGACGATTTTTGTAGTATGAATTGGTGGAACGACCTGTATTTGGTTAGGCACATGACCAATGTTCTGAACACCCATGTGTGCTTTTGGTGAGTTTACCACCAAGGATCATGTTCATGGTGTCCGTCCACCTCTCCACACGGGCGCAGTCGGGTGGCCATCACCTTGAAGCGTTGCAAAGACGAGGAGCAACTCATGGAGGCACACAACGACGCGGAATGCAGCTTTTGTCCGCATTGTGACCGTGAACCGAAGTTTAGCTTATTTGGTTGGATTTTTGCATCGGCAAGGCTTTTATTTTTTGAATTCATCAAGTATTTGAAGATTTAACTATGCACGCGAGCCCGTGGTAGATGACAAGTAGACAGAGGAGCAAGAAATTATTCATAAAGAGCTCACCCAAAGATAAAAGGGATTTGCTATATTTCGTGGTGCCTAAAATATAACTTATATTCAGGCAACAGCTAGCAGCCACTAGTTTCAAGCTTTTTCAATGGATACAACGCTGCCTGAAGCTAAACACAAAATTTAGAGGCATGGTCTATAGAAAAAGTAAAGATAAAATGTGAATTTTTGAAATCATCAAAAAAACATATGAAAAAGTACTTATTATATATTTCTAAAATAGATTACTAAATTATATGTCATATAAAAAAATTGTTGTATCGTTAGGGGGGGGGGCATGCCCCTGCCAGCCACCCTTGGCTCCGCCAGTGCTTGCACCAGATTCACATTGTCCATCCAAGACTGGCGGAGCCATGATTAAACGAACCTATCACTACTCATTTATATAAAAAACATAATCATTTGATTCTAACCTCTCTCTGAAAGTATCTCTCCATTGTTCAATATTGCCTAGAAATCAGACCGAAAAAATCTCTTTCTCTTACAACTGAAAACAATAAAATGGAACATATATCAAAATGTGCAGGTAGAGTTAAATTAATAGATTGTATGATTTAACGATTCTGTTAATAATTTAATCCTCACAATTTTTTTTTTTTTTTTTCCAATCCGGGTATCTGGAATCGGACATCGCTGATTGTTGCTGGCGCCTCCATCCCCATCGGCCTCCATCATGGACTCGGCGAATGGCGATCAGCCGATCAGAAGAGGGGTAGGAGGCACGGGCAGGGGCCATTGGCGTAGTCTCGAACAGACGTGTATTGGCGGCAGTACTGATCAATATAGTCTCCTCCTACAGCCCTCGCTGGGGTGGCTATGTCCAGCAATCATGGGCCGCGTGGGCCTGAGTCATTATGCTTACCCTGATTTTTTTTTTTTTTTTAATATATACATATGCAATACTCCTCCATTTCAGAATACAAGTCGCTTCCGCACTCAAAATTTTTCCCCGTATACAAGTCGCTTTAGGGCTTTGCAGCCTAGTATCGCGGCCCCCTCCGGCCCTCGACATTCGCCTGCTCCTCCCACTCCGCCCTCCCACCGTCACCGCCTCCTTCCTCCTTCCGTCCCTCGCCGAACGCCGCCAAAGCCCCACGCAGCCCGTCCCGCCCGCCTCGCACTGCTGACCGACGCGCCCCCGAGCCGCCGCCCGACCTCGCCCTCGATGCGCCCTCATCCGCCCTCGATGCGGCCGCGGGCCGCCCGACCGTCCGACGACGGCTGCCGGATCCCGCCGCGCCGGCGCGCTCCGCCCCGCCCCGCCCGCGCTGCCAGGTCGGATTTCAGCGCGGGAGGCCTCTTCTCCGGTCCTTCACCGGAGATCTGCCGCCTCTTCCTCTTCTCACACCGGCGGAGCGCCATCCCGTTCTCCTCCGACAGCTGGCGGAGGTCACCGAGGGCCGGTGATGCGGGCGTCGCGCTTGCCGACGAGTCGCCGCTTCGCCCTTCGCTTCTTTTTCGCGGCGGCATGGCCTCGTGCCCCGTGCGATGGCGTTTGAACGGAATAGGGGTATATTGGTCTTTTTTATGGTCTTGGTCCCCGTGCCCCGGCCCCAAAACGACTTGTATTCGGGATGGAGGGAGTACATAATGCATACGCATTCCTCGGGCGGCCGGTATGGCATGGCGGTCGCCGCACTCGCCATATGGCTCCGCCGCTGTCCATCCGCGAATGCATCCAAAACAATATGTCATTCTCGAAATCAAATATCTTTATTTTTGATCAAATATATATATATAAAGAAAATTCCAATATTTATAGTATGTAGTTAGGTGTAATTAGCTCCTGACAGATATGGGTATTATTAAATGTATGTACTATGGTCCTATTGCAACGCGGACTTGTGTTCCATTTCTGTGTTTTTTTCTATGAAAAAATAAACTACATCCTATGAAACTCCCATACAATTCCTGTAAAATTCGTGCGTTCAGAAGGGGCCCTTATGTATGCAAGTACTTTATAATCTAAACTAAGCAATTAAACAAGATCGCGAATGAATTATGCAAAACAAAGAGATCAAAATATAATTCAACCGGCTTGTTTATTGCCTTGGCGTTAGTTCATGCCTTCAAAGCGAAATAAACATAGTGATACTTTGTGTTATAAAAAAAGCACTGATACTAGATCAAATGATTTTGGGATTGAATCAAATCTACAATAGTAAAATTGATGCATGTATTATTGTTTGCAAGTACGTCTAAACTAAGCAAAAAATAGTGGGCCAGGCACGACCCGCGTACTCCCTGGTCGGCAAGCGTCTGCACTGCTCAAAAAGCAAGCGTGGTGCTGAGCCAGGCCGAAACAGTAGGAATCGGGTCAGCCCATGGTTCCTGGGTCATAACCAACTTGACAGCCACTATTGGGCCGTCGAACTGACAGTCCTCGACCGCGAGGCCCGCATCCGGCAGCTCCGCTTTGTGACGCCCCCAGGTTAGCTGAGCTCCACTTGACAGCGAAAACAGTTGTTGTGATATGAAGTGTTTTTTTAGATTACTGGAGAAATAATGCAATAATTTAGGTCTTGTTTCCATGGAGTCAGATTCACCCCAATCCACGTGTGTTACGGTGGATTAGGTAATGGCAACATACAAACGAGGCCTTATGTGCCAAATTAGCAAGATGACATCAAACGTAGCAGAAAGTAATGATTTTGATCAAGCTAAGATCCGTGAAACATGCATATACGCTTTCTCTTATGAAAACTTATTTTTGTCATTGCTCGAAATTTAAAATAAATACAAACTTAAAGCTTCCAATTCAAAATATGTCTATAATATATAGAAAAAAATAGGACATATTAATATATAAGAAAAGGGAAATGAAAGGAGAAAACAAAAAAACGTGTCCACTACCAAGAAGAAAGGTTTTTTTTTCCTGAGGGACACTAAATTCAAACTTTGTTAGACTAAAAAATAAAATTATATCAAAAGTTTATATTACAAAAGTAGTAATATATTAGACTGATATCTAGAAATTCTTTAAAATGATGATTAAACACTTGTTTCTACATAAATTATATATTATAAGAGAATAATAGGTTAAAATATGCTTTTAGAAACTTCACATTAAGTCACAAATCCGAATATACGGGGGAAGAAAGTATATAAGATGTGATGTGCATATACTCCATCGGTCTCTAAATATACATTTGTCAGCTGAATAGCAACATGTCCGAAAATAACTATCGTTACATAACCCTTCATTCCAAATTATAAGATTTTTTAAAGCTTTTCAAACTTTTTCAAACAACTATGTCTAACAAAAAGAGGAAAAGAAATGTATTGAGGGCTAGTTTGAGAAAGTCTTATAATTTCGAAATAGGAGATGGTAAATTACACTCCATTCACGAATGCTAAGTTTAACCCAAATCAAACAAGAAGAGCAATAAAAGATCAACGAGTGCGGCGGGCAAGAAACAGGGCTACAAAGGGCGGCCTCTTCCTTCCGTTGCTTGACCCGAACGTTTTTGCGCGCTTGAGACGGGCGAAACCATGTTATAGGTTGTGGGTGCCCGGGCACCCATATAATTTCAAAATTACTGCTGATCCATTATGACCGAACAGATCAACACCGGCAACAGTTTGTTCGGCAATAGACAAAACGTGGCAAGTGGGGCAAGTGCCGTAGGCCGAACATTTTTTGCGCTCGGAGACGATGTGCCACTGCGCTGGCTCTGCCTGCTGTATCCAGCCATCGACTTGGCAGTGTCGCTCAGCTGAAGTGGTGGCCAGTGGGCAAGTGCCGTAGGCGAAGTCACAGTGGCGGCGTCACTTGCCACAGCCATATGGTGGTATATTTGTGTGTGTTGGCAAGAAATCGTATCCCATCCATGCAAACACATTTGGCGTTCGCCGATCACAGTATCACCAAATTTAAATCGCGTGTTACGTTTGTTTTTGGTTGTTATGCTGTTTGCCATTAGTATATATATGACGACATGTCAGCTTGTAATGACCAACAACTCTAAATAACAAAAAAAAAAAAAGAGAAACCACCAGCCGAACAGCAGCTCATGTGAATTTTTTTTCCCAAGGAGTCAAGCATGTTTTAAGTTTGATCATTATGCTAAACATATCAATATTTTTTTTTAACATACAATTCGATCATAGAAAATATTTTATACTAAATCTATTAGATTTTTCATGTGTTGATACTGTTTTATTTTTGACTTAGTTATAAATAAAATTTATTTAAATTTAGAATTGCACTCATCTTCAAACGGAGTGGTTAGCCAGGCTAGTTGCCCAATGACAATTCTTCGTCTTCCGCCTTCACCTTTGCCAGAAGCGGTATACGTACGCGCGCACGGTGCCGGCCGGCCCCACACCTGACAGCGCCCACCTGATCCGTCATCTCCTCGACACGCACACCCCCGGCGGGCCCCGCACACCGCCCACGGACCAGCACCGGGGGTCAGCTGGGGGTCTCGTGGCCGTCCAGTTGATCGGGCGAAACCGGGGACAGCAACGTGGCCCGACGGAGTCCACGCGCCGACGACGCCAAGACGAATCCGGTTACGGCCGCAGAAGTGGTAATGCCAAGATCAAGAAGAAGAGATATGGTAGCTGGATAGTTCTAGACACTTCGTTCGGGACCAGAAAGCTGCTTTTGGATATTTTTACTGGAGATTCTTTTGCGATTTGCGACAAGTAACGAACGTACTGTATTGCAATATGGTCCATTGTTTATTTCCCTTGAGATAGCTACTGACATTATTACTCTGTAGTATACGGAGTAGTTCGTACCACCACAAGCAATGTCACTCTGCACATACTCCTGCTGTACGTAACTAACTCATCATCATAGTACAAAACTAGAAACGACCGCAGGTTGCCAACTCATCACTTTTACAGTAAAAATGTAGGTAAACATAAAAAAAAAAAAAAAAACCATTTCAATGAGGACATGATTTTTTTTTTTTTCCAATCTATATTTACTGTTTATGCTATAGCTATGCTCTAGCTAGTTAGGCCACACAAAAACCCGAGTATGGTCTTCACATTAGATAGATTGGTGAGATAGCCATCGATTGGATCATCATACATGATACCCCAAACAGGACCCCCAATGTGTGACAACCACCTTCACGTTCTGGTGTGGAACGTGCGTGGCTTAGCCGCGCGCTGGAGTGCAGTACGGTCCGTCGTCGACCAACACCGTGTAGCTGTGGTGTGTGCAGAGTCTAAACTTGTCAACGTGTCTGTAACCTTGAGCATCGTATGCAACTCGGCGACTTAGTTGCTGCTCATCATCCACGCCGAGGTGGACAAGTGGGTTAGTGCTGGCTTCAGCCACCTTGCGAGGCTGATTGTTGTAGTACGCTAGTGTGTGCGTTCTTTCTTCTCCCATACCACGGTTTCTAGACTTAATTTTTACACCATTCCTACTAGCGGCGCCGTTAAGTTAGCCGATTTGTGTTTGTGTGGTGGTCTTTTTGCGCGAAGGCACCTGGCGCTGGCTTTCTTTCTACATTAATGAACTTCTATCTTCTGCTTAATCGCGACGCGCATTGCCAAACACACTTTCGAAAAAAAAAAATCATAGGTACATGATACTACACACCCACGTGCTTTAAACAAAAACTGTTCCCGGACTATATATGGAAATATTGCTCTTGTTGTTTTATTTCATATTGAAGAGACATCACGGTACTTCCCTCCTACTAGTGGTTTTCTTTTTCCTTAATGATGTGTTATTGTCAGAGCTAATTCACCTATTGACCTTTTTCCTTATGCATCATTGCACGTCAAATCCGCCCACTGCATTTCGCACACTGTATGTAGTGTGTGCAAGCTTAACCACCATATGCATAGGCCTTTTTTCGAAAAGCAAAAGAGCATATACAAACAACAACCAGCTATTCCTGACTTTCTTAAGCCTTATTCAAGGCGGACCTAATAATCACGCATCTAAGCACAATCAGCCAAAGGAAGGGGCCCCACCATGATGGTGGACGAATATTTTAAAAGCCATGATAATGGGCAAACATCGCACCACCACCGTCAATTATCACCGCTCATCATCGACAAATCTCGTCCAACTTGCCTTGCCGCCCCTGATGTCATCGACAATCTTTCAAATTCTTCATTGGGTGAGACAGCTGAGTAGACGACGACGTCCATTGTCAAAAGCACGCTTCTTATACTGGTCGTCTGATTTCCACGCATCGGACGATCAATAGCACCATTGTTAGAGCAAATTTCTAATGAAGGACCTTCTCATTTTGCTTGTTCATTCGCCCTTCACAAAACACTGAAATTTACTGGTTGAAAGAAATTGCTTATGCGCCATAAACGGAAAGTTTATGTTTACATATGTCATGTAGTCTCACGGTCTTAGTACGGAGCACGTGTACCACGCATGGTACTAACTTCCAAGTTCAAATAGTAGCACACCACTGTTTCAAATCATTTTATCTAGTTTGGCTATTTAGGACATCAAAATTCTATTATGTGTGTGCTATCTTCTAGCCCTTATGAATATGAAATTTTTTTCTTGAACTTATTAGCCTAGCTTATCACCGTTGGTACAATATTTTTCTCTCACAACAAAGCATGAGTCAACTTATCGACCCACATAAACCATCGGCCGATTGCTAATAGTTATGTTTTTATTTTATAGGCTTTAGTGCTTGTTCAAATTTACCTAATAGCCCCATTCCATGTGACTTAAAGTACAAAATTATTTAGCTCGAAAACATTTAATTAAGCTATACATGTGGAATTATGTTGAAAAATATTTTTAGGACCTCAAACGACTTTAAGAAAATATTTTTCCCAAAAATCTTTCGACCAAAGATAAGCATAAAACACAAAATAATAAGACAATTATTTAAGACCCCGTGGAGTTACCCCGCGAATATTTGTTATAAAAATCAAAAAAAACTATCTATTCGATGTGCCTCCGCCAAATCACAAGTGGCAACACAAACACCCCCGTTAGTGTTGAACCACTGAAATAGCAGGCACCGGGCACATGAGGCTATTAAAAATTAACTCCCAACCAGAGGTCCTAATCGCAATTTCACGGAGCATGCGAATGATGGATGGATGCATGTCCATGGGGGTCATGCACCCATGCCATGCCGCCGCCCCGAAAATATCAAGGCCATGTCAGCAGCGCCAGAGGCGATCTCCCACCCCAGCCCAGCCTCAACCCGGGGCATTCCCGAATAAAGTATCTCCTTCCCCGCGCACCCGCGGGCCGCACCCACCCACCGACGAGTGGGCCGAACCCACCCGTGTCCACCTGTCGGTGACTGCAGTGATCCGTGTGGGCCTCCACTTGTTGCGCGCGGGTGAAATAACGCAGGGCCGCACCACCACCACCCCCCCGCATCGCGAAAAATCTTTTTCTCGCCTCTCCTCGCTCCTCGCCATTTCTCTCTCCTCCCTCCGCCTCACCCGCCGCCCGCCGCGCGAAATCTGCGCACGGACGCCGCCGGCTGCCAGCGGAGAGCCTCGGATTAGAGCGCGCCCTCGAGGTAATGCTCCCGATTTTTTCCCGGTTTTTTTTTCGTGTTTCCGGCGCTGTATTTAGTATTTACTGCGGTTTTGCCCGTTGATTTACGGCTTTCCGCTCGCGGCTACTGGTGCCAGCTGGCCTGCTGGATTTGTAGATACTTTTGGAGCAGGTGGTTTTATCGAGGTTCTGGTGGTAGATTTACTAGAGATGCCGAAGATTGGACGATGAATAGTTTAAATTTTGGCGGTGGCGGTTGAGATTGTAGTTACCAATTTAGCATGTTTTGTTTTGGCTAGCCTCGACGGGTCGATGCGTGGGCTACTAGGTCCTTTGCTCGCTGATTGCAAATAGTGTGGATTTGAGCTGGGCCTCGGTATTTACGGTGTCATACCAGTTTATAGAATTATGTTGCTGAAAAAAAAACGTAGTTACGGTTATGGAAAAGAGGGTGGAGATAATCATTTGGAATTGTATCTACTATAAAGGTTGTTAATCCTTTTTATTTAACATGTCTGCTTTGGTTATCCTGTTTGTTTGATTCTATTTTTCTTTTGAGGAAATATAGCAGACAAATCTGAACTTGTACTAGAAATATGCAAGTTGAGCATACAAGATTATTGATCCAAAATAAAAGATTTTTTACCTTCAACTTCCATATCTGTCATCCTATTCGTATGAACTGTTCGTCAATCATCAGTACAGGAAATTAGGTGATAAGTTGTGTCCTCAAAATTGCTGAACCTTAATGGACGACTTTTTTTTAGATGTGGGCACCTGTATGAACTTTCTATAGGGTAAATAACTGATTCCCAAACCACCTTCCCTTGCAGGCAGTTTCAGGAAAAAAAAAACGTCATCTTGAATATTTTAAAATGCTCTTTTACCAAATTGATTCTTCATTTATGTGATCCAGAAATGTAGTTTAAAGTTGCATATTGATTCTTCTGGATTGTACACATTTTTTTTTTAGCTCCATCCCATTTCTTTTTGTTAGTTCCTATATTTGTTGTTTAGTTGCTTCACTCTTAAATATTAATTCTCAATATTATTCATTTCCCTCTATTTTTTTTGTCATATATTTGTAATGCAGAGGTTTTCAAGCAACTATGTTTGGGATTGGCTGATATGATACTTGTTCACGTTGGGGGATGCAGACCCCCCCTGTGGGGGGTTGACTGAAGAAGTTAACAATGCGCTTAGGATAACTTTGTGTCTTACTGAAAGTTTCTTGGTTTTGATGCAAATAGCATTACTAAGAGTCACGACTTTGGTGGCCTAGATGGATGAACTGACTAGCAACTTCAACACGGTGTTGATTACAGGTGCTCTTATTGGTTATTGGATCAGCGTGTGTAATTTATTTCTTTCCCTTTGAGAGCCTTTCTAGTTTCTTGGGCAGGCTCTTGATGAGCTACCAAGCATGTCAGATACAAATGTGAAGTGGATCGATGGGCTTCAGTTCTCATCATTGTACTGGCCTCCACCCCAGGATGTGGAACAGAAGAAGGTATCTTTCTTACTTATTGAGTTTTGTTGTCTATGCTATAATTTTCAAGATACTTGATGTAATTATAAACACCTTTGGCCTTTTCTTGTTTGAAGGCACAAATTTTGGCCTATGTCGAGTACTTTGGCCAGTTTACAGCTGACAGCGAGCAATTCCCTGAAGATGTAGCTCAGGTACCTCATCTCCTACAACAGTTTAGTATTTGTTGTGGGCAAAATATATGCCAGATTGTTTACCTTATTTACCCTTTTTTTTTTTTTTCTTCTGTGCAGCTCATTCAAAAGTTCCTATCCATCAAAAGTTAAACTTGGTAGATGAAGTGTTAGGTAATGAAAACTTCTTATGGGGCTGTGCTATGATAGACATATTGCTTCTTGAATTGACAGGAAATTCAGGGAAGAATTTGACATATTGCTTTTACTCGCACTGTACAGCAACTTTTTGTTCTTCATCATCGGACATGGTCATGCAGTTGTACATCCAATTCTTTCCGCGCATCATAGATGGGACGCTGTGCTATGATAGGCATGGTCCTCCATTCAGCTCCTTCATCTCTTTTATTTAGCCATACTTCTGAGGTGAGTCCATTATTGCTGTGGTTAGTTTCAGTTGTTCTCTTTGTGTTTTACTTTGAGTTTCACTATTTTATACTGCTTCTCATTAACAATTTTTCGCCCTGCAGCAAGAGTACTCAGAACAGTGGGCCTTGGCCTGTGGAGAAAATTCTTAGAGTCTTAACTCACTACAATAGGCCAATCTTCAAAGTTGAGCGCCAACATAGTGAAGCTGAATGTAGCAGCACATCCGATCAGGCAACATCTAGTGATTCCACAGATAATAAATCTACTAATTCTCCAGGAAGTGAATCTGACCGGGAGCCATTGAGGCCACTAACCCCGTGGATCACTGACATATTGCTAGCTGCACCTTTGGGCATTCAGTGACTATTTTTAGATGGTGAGTAATATTATTTGTAATTGAGCTTTTTTTGTTTATTGAATTTCCTTAAAACTACAAAATATGTATTTCGATCAACAATGAGTATATCATGGACAATGTATACACAGAATTCAACAAACAGCTAGCCATGATAATACAGGAGTAAAGGGAAGGAATTCATTATCAATTCATACTGCAACCATGTCTGCAATTTAGCTGCTAGCCTGCTAGGAATAGTATGAGGCCACATACTTCAGAAATAATTGATTACTGTGATGTGGCCTTAGATACACAAGTGGAATTGTTTGTTCTCTACCGTGAGATGTTTTTCAGCCTGTTGGAATATATTAATTTGCTGCATAAAGTTAAATTTTCGTGAATACACTTCTACTTTGTAACAGAGGCTAAGCACTTCATTTTTATTTCACATGTATCAGGTGTGGCGGTGTAATGGGAAAATATGCTGCTGGTGGAGGTTGAAGCCTCAACTACTGGTCGGTAAATCAACCACCAAATATTTTTATCTTGATATTGTAGATGTGCAGCATTACAGTAATAATAAATATATCATTTTCTATGTATGCATTCTTTCCCTACTCTCAACCTTGGAGTTTGGATGACTGATTTCTCATATAATCATTCATCCCTTAATAGCTACCTCTAGGTTTGTCCTAAGTCAAACTGTGTTAGTTTTGACCAAATTAGTATCATTAGACCAATTATGAAATGATTTTCACCATGCAGTTATTTGGTGTTCTATAGTTGAATTATTTTTTCTATAAACTTGGTCCAAGTTAAAAGAGTCTTACTTAGGACAACCCGTAAGTATCTATATTTTTGGGATTTAGGTAGTACTTGATAATGTTTGTTGTGTATGGAAAAAATTGTAACATCTCTGGGTGATTTAGCTTGCAGCCGAGGATCTGGGAAGCACCCACAGCTTATGCCTTCCACCCCAGATGGGCTGTTGCCAATGGAGCTGGAGTTATATTAAGTGTCTGTGATGAGGAGGTAGCTTCGTTATGAGACAGCAAATTTAACAGCAGCGGCTGTTCCTCTGCCTTCTGCTACCTCCACCAACAACACCCTTGGGCCGAGCATTTGGTGGCTGGCCTGCCCCCTTGAACCATATGCTCGCCTGTTTCCATAGGTAAGCTCCAGTTTACTGCTATGCTTAATCCACTTCCAGATATTTTTTTTAATGGGTCAATGTCCTTTTTTAGATACTATGCAATTGCTACACCAAGTGCTACACAGAGGTTGCTTTTGGTCTTCTTGAAGCACCACCGTCATGGGCTCCAGATGCACTTGATGCAGCAGTACAGCTAGTTGAGCTACTTAGAGCAGCCGAAGATTATGCTTCTGGCATCTTGGGTATGACATTTTACAGATTATCCTTTAAGTGCCGAATTATCAAGTTTCCTATGATACAAAGTTGTCCAACCACATCTTTTTGTGTAAATTTTAGTTAACTGTGATACTTTATCGCTCTGTAGCTTCCAAAGAATTGGTTGCATCTGCATTTCTTGCGTCGCGATTGGAACTGCAATGTCAATGAGCTGGTATCGCTGCCGATACAGCTGCTGCTTTGCTTTTCGAATACTTTCCCAGCCAGCGCTGCTTTTCCACCACTGAGACATGCTGGAAGGAGTTGAAGCACATCATGAACCCCTAGGTGGCTTTGTTTCATCATATAAGAAGCAGGTATGCAATAGTTTTTTCTCAAAATCAATTTAAAAGGCTTTCTAAAGACGCTATGGATACGATGATAATTCAGAGACTTAAACTGTTGTCTAGTGAAAGCACAACTAAACTTTTCTCTCTAGTAAACATTTTTAGCCAGTTATATCAATGTCAATCTAAGTTCAGGTCAGAAGACACCTTAATATAACTATTTATGGTATTTGATCAGCCAAAACGTTGCAGTGAATTGATATAATGTCTACCTCCCGTCTTGTGCCCTATTTTTGTGTTTCTTTTATACTTGTTTCCTGTGGGTTTCATCTCTAGCCTACCCCAACTAGCTTGGGACAAAGGCTATGTTGTTGTTGTTGTATACGTGCTGATATAGTTTGGTACTTCAGTTCCTTAAAAAAGTTTTTTTAATGATCTATGATGTTCTTTGAACCATATATTCTTTTTGATATAACCCATTACAATATTCAGCTACTTTTGATGTTATAAACTTATAGCAACCCAAAGTAGGAAATTAGCTTCCGCTTGCTTTATTGCTGACTTCTGTTTGCATTGATCATTTTTTCTGTCTGCACCTTTAACTACCGGAAGTTGGAAGTTCCTGCATCTGAGGCCACTATCGATGCTACTGCACAAGGCATTGCTTCTTTGTTGTGTGCTCATGGCCCTGATGTTGAGTGGAGAATATGTACCATCTGGGAAGCTGCCTATGGTTTGCTACCGCTAAGTTCATCAGCAGTTGATTTACCTGAAATTGTTGTAGCTGCCCCGCCAGCCACCTACACTGTCATGGAGCCTGTACTTACCATTGTTAAAAGTATTGAGTATCTACCTCGTGGAAGTCCATCTGAAGCATGCCTGATGAGGATATTTGTGGCAACAGTTGAAGCTATACTTAGGAGAGCTTTTGCTTCTGAAACATCAGAGCAATCCAGAAAGCCAAGAAGTCAATCTAAGAATCTTGCTGTTGCTGAACTTCACACAATGATACATTCACTTTTGTTGAATCCTGTGCCTCAATGGACCTTGCCTCTCGGTTGCTATTTGTGGTGTTAACTGTTTCTGTCAGTCATCAAGCTTTGCCAGGGGGCAGCAAAGACCAACAGGTAGTGATAACCATTCCCACGAGGAAGCCACTGAGCATTCAAGACTAACAAATGGAAGAAGCAGATGTAAAAAGAGAAGGCCCTGTTGCTACGTTTGATTCATATGTTCTTGCTGCAGTTGTTGCCTTATCTTGTGAGCTCCAGCTGTTCCCTTGCACTTCTAAGAACGGATCACATTCAAATTTAAAGGATTCCATGAAGATTATCGTACCTGGAAAAACAATGGGATCAATAATGAACTACACAGTAACATCAGCTCAGCAATTCTTCATACTTCGCCCAGAATTCTTGGCATCTTGGAAGCCCTTTTCTCCCTGAAGCCATCATCCGTAGGTACCTCATGGAGCTATAGCTCAAATGAAATAGTTGCAGCAGCTATGGTTGCCGCCATGTTTCTGAGTTATTTAAATTAAGCTCAGGGCCTGCCTTAATTCACTCTCTGCACTGATGAGATGCAAACGGGATGCTGAGATTTCTACCAGGGCATCATCCCTCTACCATTTGATTGACTTGCATGGTAAAACAGTGTCCTCCATTGTGAACAAAGCTGAGCCTCTTGAAGCTTACCTGACCCTGTTCCAGTAAAGAAGGGTAATCAACATCACTGTGAGGAAAACAGTACCAGCTCATCGGATAGTGCCAAATTGGAAAACAAGAATGGTTCAACATCACATAAGAAAAATGGTTTCTCAAAGCCACTCTTGAAATGTCAGAAGAGGTTCTACTGAATGGCGATGTTGCAAGTACATCTGGGAAATCCATTGCAAGCTTACAGGTGGAAGCATCTGATTTGGCAAACTTCCTTACCATGGATCGGAATGGGGGTACCGAGGTTCACAAACTCTCCTAAGATCTGTATTATCAGAGAAACAAGAGCTGTGCTTCTCTGTTGTTTCATTGCTCTGGCAGAAGCTCATAGCTTCTCCCGAAAATGCAGATGTCTGCAGAAAGTACATCAGCTCACCAAGGATGGAGGAAGGTATATTTATGTGTTCTTATAAGCCTGAGTGGTGGTGTTAAGTCATCAATATTGTTGTTAGAATTCTTATGGCTAAATAACAATCCTTGTTTCTCATGTGTAGGTTGTGGATGCACTTTGTGATGTCGTTTCAGCCTCACCAACCAAGGCCTCAACTGCTATCGTTCTCCAGGTCAAGATATTGCTATATTCGCATATTTGGTCAAAACTAATTTTGTTTTGAACTTTGTTTCATTTATTTCAAATAAATTCATTTTTCCTTTCCTGATAATTTTGGTTTAAAGTTTGTTTCATTTATTTCAAACAAATTCATTTTTCCTTTTCTGATTAATTTATTTCAAAACAAACATTCTTAGTTTTGTGTTTCTGTTTCTGACAAATCTATTTCAAAACACATTTTAACTACTATGCATACGTGAATATGCACCCATTTCCTAGTCATCTTTCTTGACGATTATTTTTTTTACTTGGCGAGGAAGGATTTGCAGCCTTGGATTGCTAGAGATGACGAACAAGGTCAGAAGATGTGGAGAGTCAACCAACGTATAGTGAAGCTTATAGCTGAGCTTATGAGAAACCATGACAGCCCTGAAGCGTTGGTGATACTTGCTAGTGCCTCTGACCTTCTACTTCGTGCTACTGATGGAATGCTTGTTGATGGTGAAAGCTTGTACTTTTGCCCAACTTGAGGTGAAATTTCTTTCATTCATCAGAATTAAGTAACATGAGAATAGAAAATCGTCTGTTCTGTTCAATTATGTTCTGGTGTCATTAAACATGACCAACGTATCATATCCATGCACTACAAACTCGCATGATATATATGCCTGCTGACTGGCGTTTTTGTGTGGTGGATACGTGCAGCTTCTAGAAGTAACCGCACGGGCAGTCCATCTTATTATTGAATGGGGAGATTCAGGTTTTATCAGTTGCTGATGGCCTTTCTAATCTGCTAAAGGCATGTCCTCTTTTCTCCTAATTTCGTTCACATTCATTAAACATTCATTAAAATGCCAACCGTGCATCCTTCATAACTCGGAAGCTTAACTGAATATGATTTGCAGTGCCGTCTGTCACCCACCATCCGCTGCCTTTCTCACCCAAGTGCGCACGTGCGCGCCCTCAGCATGTCCGTCCTCCGTGACATCCTGAACAACGGATCCATGTACCCCAACAAGATCATCCAAGGGGAACAACAGCGGAATGGCATCCAGAACCCGTCCTACCGGTGCCTGGCCGCAGGCATCATCAACTGGCAAGCAGACGTCGAGAGGTGCATAGAGTGGGAAGCCCACAGCCGCCGTGCCACCGGGCTAACGCTCGCCTTCCTCAGTACGGCGGCGAAGGAGCTCGGCTGCCCTCTCCCGTGCTGACGTGGCCACCCCTGGATCTGACATCGGCGGCCACTTGCCGGCCAGTGCTGGTCGGCGAGTAGGACGCCAATCTCTCGATCAGGACGACTCGCCAGTTTGTTCACAATATGTGATTAAACTGATATTAGATGATGTTTCCAAAGCATATACGGGGCTTTGCTCCCCGATGCGATTTTATTTCGACCTGACGTCAGATGTGTACAAGCATATTTAACTGCTTGAGTTGTACGTAACTTGTATACCTGTAACTTTGTTTAATATGGTTACCGAAGAAGCAAAAACATATCTTATCCTTTTATACTTTTTTTTATTTGAATTTAATATGGTTTATTACTGAAGAAGTAAAACCTATCTCATCCTTTTATACTTGCTATATAAACGGTAAAATGAATGATAGAACGAGGACACACGCCATATACGTCCTGATTGATGAATCTGCAAGTGCCGGTACACGCTCCGTCCTAATCCTAAATAAGTGACACTTCAGTTACATATATGTCTGGATAATGCGGCTGGTTCTGGGCAGTTCGAATGGGAGTTGAATTCTGTGTGTAAAGTTGCTGACCATCTACACAGTAAAAAGACGGACCATCCACTAAATTCCGGCAAAACCACAGCTAAAAAAAGACGGAGGTAGTGATTGTGGCTAGGGGTGCAAATTGGTGACAATTTGGTGCACCTCAAACCTCTTTTTTAAGATTTTTAAATTATCTAAGTTTTTTTAAAAGTAGTACAAATACTTAAAGAAAAATGTTTGGAAAGCTGCACCTCTACCCCTTTGCACCCTTAATTGTGGTGTTCATATGTTCCTTGTGAAAAAATTCAGATCACATGAACGCCTTTGGTCCAATGCCAGATGATGTCTGATATTGGGGTTTAGTCTTTTGTTGTTCTTATATTTAGAGACGTGATATTCGTGTATCACAAAACTACCTAGGCCTGTCAAAAATTCTGTCAGATAATTCTGAAACGCCTATCTTGACAATCTGCTTTTGATAAGAAATGAGCGTGACCATGAGTCTGCTGTATCCAAATCCTCGAGAATGCTCATTCCTGTTTATAGTTCTAGGTTAGATATTAATAAAAAATATATGTTTGAGCTTCTACGCTTCAATGCCAATCTGAAAAGAGATGTTTTGGGACTTCATGACCACATTTATGAAGTAGGAGGGAAAATGAAACAACGCTGCTGCAAATGCAGCTTTTACACAGAATGCCGCAAGCAAATTTGTTCAGAAGAAGCCACCACCACATAGTGCTGAGCATGACTTTGCACTTGCTAGTTGCTACACAAGGAAAAGGCCGATGCTGAAGGTGGAACCGTGGAAAGTAACCAATCATAATACTGCTTCCAAGTTCCAACCTTCGCAATCAAAATATTTGCCTACCAAGTGGGTCTCTATGTGCCATGTACATTCTGTCAACAAACCAATATCGCTGGAGCTCTGCACCAAGACATCACTGCTGGCAAACACATCATCTCTAACCCGATGGGCTTCTCGTTCTTGGTCAACAAATATTGAGATTTTTTATGTTCCAGCCAGTGAAGATCAGACCCAGATGCCTTGAACAAACCAAGATAAATTGCTTCCAAATTTTCATATATTTCTCATGTTCAAGAACCATCACAATGCATAGCCATGGAGGCCTCACTTAAATTGCAATTCACAGAGTCAAGATTTTGTGGCGTCTGGTTGTTCTGAGGCACATTTCCGTTGGGAAATGAGTTAATGGGACCATACCCTGAAGACTGAATCAAATGATTTGAGTGAAAATTTTGGCGTAAAGGGTCGAGAAGAGAATTTGGAACGCCAGAATTGTTTGTCTGGGTCTGTTTCATCCATCCGAGTCAAGCGCCTTGCTATGTTCCCAAACGAGAAGGGATTGCATTGAACATTTGCAGAAGGCATGTTATGTGTTTGCTGTTGGCTTGGATGCTGCGGAGATGCTACAGGATCCTCTCTGCGGTTGCTCAATCTCATTCTGCATACAGAAGAAAAGCATCAAGGACTTGGGACATATGGATACTGCTCAAGCAGTAGCAGCAGCTACACTAAAAAGGCAACAATTTTGTCTCCAAATGAGATCTCAAGGCCAAGATGGTTTCAATGGAAACAGGCAACAACTTTAACATTTCACTTGACAAATTATTGATTTCTGGTGTATGTACCGTCATATGAGCGTAGCTATCATTCTAAAACAGTTTCATAGTTTACTCTCAGTAGTGCTTTGGAGCTTAACAAGGCACTAGCTATATCATTTTACAACAGTTTCATAGTTTACTCTCAATAGTACTTTGGAGCTTAACAAGGCACAATAAAATCCAAAAACAAGTCATAGTATCATAGAAAATTGTGTTAGAATCACATCTATTGACCAACACATTTTATTGTAACATTATGTTCTCTCAGGATTATTAGATTCATGGATTACATTTGTTAATAGTACATCTTCTGTAATGCACATATATAAGTTCTAGCAGGTTCAACTATTAAATTTCTATCATTTGGTCAAAAACCGAAAATGAAAAGCTTTGACAACATACAAATCTCAAAACACTTAATACTAGATTGGTCTGTGGTCCCCGCATATGACATATGACATCAGCTTAGTTTATCAATAAGGTTTTAAAAAAGTGTTAGGGAAAATTGGCGAGACAAGATGTTCACATAACCTGCAGGTATGCAAGGACAGCAGCAACAGCAGGGCTCTGAAGCTTCTTCAAGCTGACTGGACAGCCATTGATGTACATTTTTTCCTGTCAAAGCTCCACGAAGAGGATCGATTAGTCAGCGACAACGCTCAACATAAATTTCGTAGACAAGTCTAACAATGTCGCTACTTCGTATCAATTCAAGTTTCAGAATTCAGACAGGCATTTGCAGAACACCCACAAGGCCCCCAGCCCTTTATTGTTCAAGGACAAACCAGCCCACAAGTCTTTGATTACCTTGTGTTCTTCACTCCTAACCCATTTCAAAACTCAAAGAAAAATGCATATCAATTTATCACCTTTTCCCTACTCTGCACACACCATCCAAAGATTGACACCTACTATGGCCCCACATTACACTCTTTATTGTGCACAGATCGCTGGAGAAATTTTTTAGAGTAATCTATTTGATATGCAATTCGTAACTCAACATCTCCAAAAACTATTCTATAAACCCCGTCCTCATTTCGGAACAAACCAGCTACAGCATGTAAACTTGGACAAATGGGTGGCACGTTCCGCCCAAATTTTATATTCCCATACTGAAGTCTCCGCAAGAATTCCGCAAAAAGCAAACAAATTGCCCCCATCCTATAACACCATCAGCACAGGAAAAACCCAAATAAATTTCATCTCCCTCTAATAGTCCTCTTCCTCTTCCTCTACCCCGACCGCCAAGATCGCACCTCCCGCGCGACGCGGGCCGCCGATCGGAGGGGAAACGCCTGAGAAACGAACAGTGAGAGGGAAGGGGAGGGAACGCACCATGGCCCAGCGCTCGCCCGCGACGAACGACGCCTTCTGGTGCCGCGACGGCATGCGCGTACACCTGGGACAACGCGTTCGCGGCGCCCCCGGAGCGCAAGGTGCACCTCCTCCTCTTCCGGCCTCCGCTTCTTCGTCGCGTGCGCCGCCATCCCGGACAAGGCCCTCCCCTTCCCCGCTGGGTCCGGGAGAAGCTTCGTCGGCAGCGGCGCAGTCGGCGACGGCGAGGGGGAGGCAGTGGAGCAATCGCGTGGCGAGTGGTGTCGCGAGGAGTGGCGCTGGTCTACGGGGCTCCCTCCGTGGACCCTGGACACCGCGCCACTGGCTTCCACTGCAGGGCCGGCCCAATAGGCAACTGGTTTTCGTTTCATGGGCCCTTACAGAGACCGTCTCCGTCCGTAGAGAGTCCCGCCCAGCACGTCTCTATCTATGTATATATTCGCATACATACACACCGTATACAGGAGAAAAATTTGGCGCTGAGATAAGACGAGTGGAGGCGGCAAGCGAGGCCGCCAGTGTTCAAAATCTCTGAAAATTTCCACCGCTCCTCTCCCTCCCTCCCTCTCTCGCCTCCTCCTGCTCCATTCCATCCGCGCGCCCTGCGCCGGTGGCCTCGCTGAAGGGGCAGCGCGCTTCCGCATGGGGTAACGGGTCCTGCGGCTGCGGCGCTCGTCTCCGGTTCCCCTCCGCCCTCTGCGTCTTGCTCTGAGGCGGCTGACGCTCCGCCGGTGTCGTGTCTCGTCGGGCGGAGCGGGCGGAGCTAGGGTTTCGACGGTTCAGGCTCGGGATCGGCGAGATCTAGGGTCTCGACCTCAGGTATGCCTCCTCTGTTTCCCTCGAAGTCTAGGGTGCCGGGTTGATACTGATACGGGCCGGGACTTGCTTAGATTCGTGCGGTTCCGGGGTTCTGGAACCGCTGGATGTTTAGTAAATTCAGGAGATCACTGGATCAGGATAACTAGGTTTAGGGTTTGCCTCATGTATTTTGTGCATACTGCTTTGGATTGGGGAAGGAACCAAGGTTTCGCGTTCACTTTTTTGACCCTTCGTTTGGTCCTCTTGATTCAGAAAATGATTATAATTTCTTAGCATAGAACTGAAATCGCTGGGAAAACTACTCTTGGAGATTGTCTTCCGTTGATATCAGGGGTGCATAAGAAGAGCTAGATTGTTTCAAATCATAACTTCTGATTAATTAATTGCGTGGCTTTCTGCAAGAAAATTCAGAACATGTGTTAAACATTGATGAGGAAATCTTAGTACTGTAGGAAGCATTCTATTAATATCACAGTGCATGGAGAAGCTAGAATATTGGGAAATCATAATTCTAATCACATGTTTTGTTTCTACAATTAAAACAGAAATCGTGAACTACCGCGTTAAAAACAAAATTTGTGAATTTTAGTACTGTAGGAAGGGCGTGTTTTATTTCATACACTTGATGTTTATGAATTAATCTTAGCAGTAGTTATCATAACATAGGATAGAAATCAGTTTCAGTTGTTTGGATTTTAGTATGGTCAGTCATCAGTGATGTGTTAGCTGTCTCTTTTTCTGGTGCATATACTGTCCTCTTTAGTAAAAGGTTCTTCTCCTGAGCCATGGCCATGAAACCAAAACCCTGAAAAGAAAATACTCCCTCCACCCCAAATTATAAGTCACTTTGACTTCTAGGTTCATCCATTTAGTTATGTATCTAGATACAATAATATGTCTAGGTACATAACTAAATGGATGAAACCCTAGAAAAGTCAAAGTATTTTATAATTTGGAATGGAAGGGAGTATAAACTTCTAGAAACAGTGGCTACAATTACATTGAGTAAATGATTGTGCAACTTTCTATCTACAGGGAAGTGTTTTGAATTTTTGAAGAGGGAGATTGCACTGGAAGCTGCTGCTGATATTGCAAAGGGATTGCAAAACAATGAAAAGCTCATTATCAGCAAAGTAATGCATCTGGCACAGGAGAAAATACCAAATCTGGTTGTGATAAGATGCAAAGCCTGAAAAGTTAATTGCATATATCAACAAATCATCAGGTGATGTGTTGGCTTTCCTTCTTTGGCACGTCAATTATCTACTGAAACCGTAATTTAACACAGACCAAATTCAAAGTTTGAAATAAGTGTGTTTGTCAGATGCAACTGAAATGAAACAATTGCACAAACTGTGAGAAGTTTGTGGAATATATATCATAAGGATATTATCGATTTTCTAAACTTATCAAGAGCATCATTTTTCAGGCAATATGGCTGCAAAGCGCAGGAAGGGAGCTGACTTCTCTCCTTTTTGAATCGCATACGAAAGCAAGATAGCATCAAAGACAGGCGGTCTTATGGAAGCACCATCCAGGGATGCTAAGATGTTATCTGCTCGCCACCTAATCACTCTGGAAAGATCAAAACTTCAACTTTTCCCAATAGATGAGACCATTCAGGAGATTATGCAGCAAGTAAGTTACCCTCTGCACCTAAGTTTTTTTTTTTTTTTTTTTGGTAGAGCTTCATATAAGCACCATGCCACCATATACAGTCTTGTTTGAAGGTTCTCTCTCTTAGCATTTGCATTGCTTGTGCTTCATTCAATCTGACGGAAAAAACACAACCCTTACGCTTGAATTGACTTTGGCTCCTCGAAAAGAAGATGTCCTCAATTGTACAACATCTAAATACAAAATGGGGCAGTTCTCAGTGTGCAAAAGGGGAGCTCATACTCTTCCCCTAATGATACTAGACTGGACACTATAGGTGGCAGTGCAAAATGGACTCTTGAGGATTCTTGCACAGCCGCTGGCGTGCATGTTACAGTTGGCTCCCCCCTTCAACATTTAGTTTAAAAGTTCAATTTGTTTTCTATAAATAGCTGTTTTTCTTTGGAGCAAAATGTGTTGGTAGTTCATGAAATTGTCCCTACGGGTGTATTTAGGTCCCTATATTCTTAAAATGCACATTTAGGTCCCTGCTTGTTAAGTGAACTTGTCCAAATCACTAACCTGCAAATAATTACATATGTGTCACATAAGCATTGAGCTGAGATCAAATGCATGGTTTATTATGTTGCTCCTAGCATACAACTATCATGTACACCCTCCCTCCACAAATAAGTGCACTTCTTTGGCTTTCATCAAACTTGTTTGACCATTAGATCTTATTTAAAAAATTTAATAAATATAACTTATTTAGGTGCTGTATTTGTGTACACCACATATGTAAGCTTTTTATATTAGGGTGATTTGGATCTTGAATGACAATACTTAACAAGTTTAGAGCCCATATGTGCACTTTAGAATTTACAGGGATCTAGATGACATTTAAAGACAAGTTTATGGAATGCTGCTGTATTTTCATTTTCTCTGTGTGTGTACCATGAAAATCTGAAAGTTGATGTTTAAATATTTCTTATTTATTATGAAGGTATGGTTAGTTTGGGCCTGAACTGAAAAACCAATTAGTGAACCATCCTTAGCATCAGCGCTTTACTCCACAGACAAGACTATTGGCAGCAAGCCTCCTGATCTTGTTTTCAATGAACAGAAACATATGGCGGCTGGTTCGGGAGAATTTCCTAATAATTTTTTGTGACACCCTCTGTTGTGAATAAAACAAATACATCACAAGTGTGGTGGTGAGTATCAAATACTATCGTTTGTTGAAAAAATCATTATATGTACTTCAATGCTGATACTCTTTTATGATTCCAAAATAGGATAATCCAAACAAGGTGGCACCACTTTCATGGCTTGACTCCATATCTAATATTAGTTTTGGAGCACTGTTATCTGAAGCTGCACCTTCTCAAGACAGCAAGCAACCGCCTTCACAAAATAATACTTATATCCAGCAGATCCCTGTCACATGTGATTCATTTGACGCTGCTATTGCTTCGCTGATTGCATGCGTCAGCAACCAAAGTAACCAGCCAAAGGTGTCAAATCCATCCCTTTTGGGAAGCTGAAGAAACTTGCCATGCATTTCCTTCCAGAATCAAACTTCACAAACATCAAGTTCAGTTCCTGGCAACAGCATTTTCTACTATAACCTCATCTGTCTTGTGTGCAATTCCAGAACTGGGTACAGATGATCAGGTAATACTTTCGCTTGTGTAATATTTTTGTCTCTATCAGCAAACCTTTCTTTTTGCTTATGAACCTTTTGTTTCTGCAGCAACAAGTCGCTACACTGATGATGGTAGGAAAAGAGGAACTAAAATGGTCAAATGTCAGTACTGACGATGATATTAATGCAAAACCAGAGATCTCAAATGGTACTGATTATGACCCTAACAACACTGATATGTTTAGGATGCTTGGACCTCTTTGTTTTTCTTGGATTGCTGGTGTAATTCTTATGTGTATATTGTGATATTTCTTTCAGCATGAATCAGTTGAGACGACCCAGAGCCTGGAGCATCTGCCCCAGAACTCTTGAGTGGAACGGACAGTATAGAACTAAGCTGTTTGCTCACCCACAGCCTGATGCATTCCAGAAATTCTCTGTTTTCAAGAGCTCACACATCCATAAAGAACTACAGGTTTATACAATAGTCATATGGACCAAAGTGAAGGTATATATTAAATCAGGTTTCTGCTTCATGAACTGCTAATAATTTTGGGCTTTCTGAAGGCTGCTGTAAATCTATCCCCCATCACTGTATTGTGAACTTTTCCTTTATTATTTCTAGTTCACCACTTGGAAGAAATATGTATTCTGGAATTGAAATTTGCCTGACTTTATCTTGCAGAATAGTAGTACCTGACCCAAATAGGGAGCAGGGAGGTAGTCTCAACTGAAGGTTCTACCAACCGAGCAGTCACCTAGTTATATTTTTCATTACATCTTGCTGTTTGTTATGCGCACATCCGTTGAGTACAATAACAATCGGTACTCTGGCTCTTCTGCTGTAACGTGAGGTTGTTGGGCATTGCGTCTTTTTGCAACGACCAAAACACGCTGAAACTTGAGCCAACCATTTTAGCAGAAAGCTCGACCTGTGTCTGGGGGCATGGTCTGTTGGATAAATCTATTCTCGTGCTGCACCTCCTAGCTGTGCAGAGGTCGCTGTCCTGAGTCGTGATCACTTTATAATTTCTAATTGCTGTCGATGTCACAATGGTTCCTCGTTGCATACCATTACCTGTATGATTGTATCGTTGGGAGTTGCCCCCATTTTTTAAAGGGAAAAAACATTGAAACGGTACTGAAAGATCATCACAACCGATGCTTCAAATCATCACATCATTGCTAGTCTGTGAGCATCAAATCTGAATACTTCAAACCGTGTTAAAGAAAATACGTATTTGGATTGCATTGTATTGCTAGCTAGATCCTGTGCTTTTTTAGAGAAAGCGGCAAAGAAAATCCTGCCGATTTTTTATTAGACGAAAAAGAGGAAAAGAAATATTTATTTTAGATCCTCGCGGCTGAGCAACTTTTATATTTATTTTAGACAAAAATTCAGTTTATGCCCTAGCCAACCACAGCAGCGGGGGCCTTATGGTCTGACTTGATCTGATCTGGATTTATTGGGATCAATTCTTTGGGACTGACAGAGACGTCTTGAACAGTGCCCAGCCCACCTCCTCTTGTAAAGTGAAAACAAAGGCATGACCCGGCTCGAGCGATCTCGAGTCAAACAAGTTTGAAAAGAATTTGGTTGCAACTTGCCCCGAATCTTGCCTGCTTCGTTTGACTCGGATCCTTTTCCTCATTGAATAGTACGCCCACAGGCCAGGTACAAAACTTGTCTAGAGATCTGCATGCGACGCAGCCAACACATGCTTGGATTTGCAGATGCCAATAGTCAAATTTGGCGCCTGAAAGTCTGAACTCAACACCAGCCGTACTTCATTTTTTCTCTGTTCGTTTCAGTCTGATGTGCCGCTCGCTGCTGCACTTCACGGGACGACCCGGCCATCGCAAACGGACTGAAACAAACCATGGCACAATTGGTCGCTTTGTAATGGCGATCATGTGTTTCTAGCTCATCAAGCTCTCCTAGAAAAGAGGGATTTTATTAGAGTGACAGGAGCATACGTAACTGCCGTCTCCCTCCTCAACTGACTTCCTTGTCATGCCATTCATAAAACCCTGCAGACAGTATCATACTGGGTCCAATACAGCTCGCTCGTTTCGTTTCTTCTATACGAAAGTATATCGACAAGCATTGTAGCTAATGCAGCTACCAGTCCGTCACACTGTATTTCTGTTTGGTGAACAGCAACGGCGATAATGTATAAATATAACGGGGTACACCGATTATTAGTTTCATCGATCCATGCATGATTGACTAGACCTGCCAGTGCCAAACGGCAGGTCACGCTGAAACTGAAGGTCTTTTACGCTGCAACAGTTGGCAAGAGAAGGACTAGCTAGCTTGCTGTAGACTGTGTGTATATAGACTGCCAAATAATAGAATTCACGATGGCTAAATAAAGATGCGTACAACATATATAGAAGACCGCATATAAAAACAAACATGTGTGTTTAAGGAAATGAGCAAAAGTTTGATTCAGTAGAATTGAGGAGGTAGCTAGCTAGGGCTGGCAATCATGAACTGGGCAATCTGTTGCATTGGTTCCGAAGTGATTTAGTACTCAATGGGTAATGATGATGTGCGTTGAGAGAGCACCAAGACAAACCACACCACTAATCTAGACTGAGCAAGCGCCAAAATGTGCAAAAGTTTGGTGGAGTACTGGCAAAGTAACAGGTTAGGGAGGTAGTAATCGGCCGTAACATGGGAGCTAATTAGTTTCTTATCTGCAGACTCTAACAGAGTCGTATTAATGTTTTGTGACTACACACAGACCACGGTAAGTGGACATTATTGAGCCAGATTACCCATGTTTGATCAAAGCGGAACCTGCAACTGCAACTGAACAAGAAGCTCTGAAGCTGTATAGTGCCGAGGGCTATTCGCATGCCCGTTCGAGGCGGAACCCTCGAGGAGGGCGTCGACCCTCTAGCTTGCATCCAAGTTTTTTCTACGCGTGGTAGCCTTATCTTGGATTCTGATTTATTTATTTGTTCAAACAAATAAAAAAAGAATTAAAGTAGAAGGCCGGTGCCATGTGCCCACATCGAATTGCATTTGAAGTCTATATCCATGGGTCAACACATTGTGCAGTCAATGGTAACAAAGTAATAAGAAGTTGATGGCTTAGCCATGATCAGTAGAAAGAAAAAAGGAGCGGATCTCCTTGAATGCAGGGATGAGCCGAGAGCTAAGAGGCAAGGTGATTGTCATTGCCATACACTGCAAAATAGAAATCGAAGCACGTGCAAGCGCCAATTAGAAATTCAGTATGTGTTCAGCGGCATTAAATCGAAGCACCTAGCTACCTGCACGGTCATGGCAGAGTACATTGGGATTATGTACATGGAAACGAACAGGAATATAGGCATGACATCGATAGGTTTGTTAAACGTCGATGCAGAGTCTAGGAAAAAACTCTTACACAACAACACCCCACAACTCAATTCCAATCCCGCAATGGGTTTCTCAAACTGAAGCAAAGAGATTACACTCATGGGAAATCACAACACTCTTTTATCATATTGAGACTATCAGGATACACAACTATGTGAACTAAAAGGGAGATACAGATAATGATAAGTCATATGAAAATCACACTGATGATTTATCAAAACTCAGACCATGAGGATACGCGACTGTATTCAAAATAAAGCTCCTACACTGGCCATCAGAGTTTTATAGGTTAAATTCATGGACATATCTACTTACTGATTAAGCCTGCGGCCGTGGCGATTATTATGAAGATATCTATTTATCACACCAAATACCTAAAATAGTTGGATTAATCTGGAAAAAATCTAAAACAATTAGGGACCATCTTGTAGCACATTGGGAAAAGAGGCTAAACTGAGTACATACAGATTAGAGCCAACCCACCAAAAAGGGCATATCATCCACTATCTATAGGTTATGCAAGATTTAACTTGACACTTATAGATCACCTATGCGCTTGAAACTGAATCAATATGAAAGAATCTTTACCTGTGGATGAGGGCATCTTCTACCACATTGGGAAAGAGCAGACAGAGTCACTTGCAAAATTAAACCAACTACAAAAATTAGAAATAATTTTGGTGAATGAAACATACTATCTTACTGTGAATGTGAGCGGTAGCGGATTAGATGGAAGGAAAAATCTCTTGGTCTGTCTATGTGTTTTCAATGATTACCAAACAAAAGAATAAAATATCATCCACTATCTAGGATATACAACATTTAACTGACCTGTATAGATGACCTGCTTAGGCTTCAAACTGAATCAATCTCGAAAAACCTTTAATTGTGGATGAGGACCATCTAGTAGTGAGCCCTTGCAAATTAAACCAACCCACCAAAATTAGAAATAATTTTGGTAAATGAAATATCTTTACTGTCAATGTGAACGGTAGTTCGCTGCAAGCAAAAATCTCTTGGTCTCTCTATATTATTTATCAATGATCACCAAACAATAAATTATAAATGGAAAACACATTTTACACATCATACTGAATCAAAAAGTGAAAGAGTTTGCTACAGATATTTTGATCTGCATAAATGATACCAAAGTCACACATATGATTTCAACATAGACAGATGGAATTTGGCTGCAACAAACAAAAGGATGAAGGGTACGGATGCAAACCTGGGTGATCCGTCATCAGTCAGCTTCAGGGAAGAAGCGTACAAATTAATCAAAGTAACAGAATGAGCAGGGGAGGTAGATCAAAAGATAGCAGAGGGAAGCAAATAATAGAGAATCACTGTCAAGTTCTCTGGCCACAAAATTCAGAAGAAGCAAATGTGAATTATTGTCGATATGTTTTCAATAATTAATTTTCTCCGCTCCATATCTAACTCCTCGTGACCATGACAGCTCCGGCTGGTGCACAGATCCAAGAAATCAAGCAGAAAGAAAAACAATAGAATCAATCAATCGCGTACCAATTCGCCTGCGTTTTCTTGGAGGGGAGACAACGTGCCGGCTCAGCTCATCAGCAACCTTAAAAACAAAGAAAAAGCAAAGCAGAGGGCATAGCTATGGGGCGTATGGCTCGACGACCGAATCGGCGAGGCGACGACCTGAGCACGGCCCCACGCTGGCAGACGACGGCCGGCAGCCTCGCATCCAGCCTCCGCCGCCGCGGCCACGGCACGAGCGCGAGCGGGAGGGGCGGCGGTCGGTTCTCCGTCTGGAGGGTGCGGTGGTACGGCGTCGGCGGGCGAGCCCTGCAAGCGGCGCGCGTCGGTGCGGTGCGTCAGAAGCCCTGAGCGAGGCCAGTGTGGCACTGGACGCAGCTCGTCGGCAACAGCGAGCAGCGGCTGCAGGGAGCAGGTCGTCGTCATCGTCGGGTGGGGCGTCGTCCGCCTCATGCTGTTGGCCTGGATCCACCGGTGGGACGCGCTGCCGGCCGGGATCCGCCGCATGTCGCGCGGCCAGCCTCGATCCGCAGCCGGATGCACCCTGCCGATGCTGCGCCGACGCCCCTCCTGGATCCGCCGCCGCTCAGCCACCGCCGCCTCAATCCTCCTCTATCGCCCGGCCTTGCCGTCGCCCCGCCTTGATCCGCGTCGATCTGCCTCAATCGCCTCGCCCCGGCTCGAAACGGGGATGGGGACGCGCGGCTGCAGCAGCCGATCTGGGAGAAGCCATGACACTGTGGAATATGTGGTGGACGGGGAGAGAGGCCGACGGTCCTGCGTTTATTACCGCGGCGAACAGGCGTCAGAGGTAAGGCAGAAGAAGGCCGCCGAGTCCCTCTTGGTGCGGACGATGCGGGGTGGGGCGGGGTAGGGGAAGAGGCCGCGGGCTTCTGCTGCCAGGGGAGTTTCTTTGTTTCAGTTATCAATGGTATGGGTACGTCAGGCGCGAAGGCTCACAGAATTCTTGGTGGGGATGCTACATGTAAGGTTATAGATTTTTATGCGGAGTCGTGTTCCAGTAAAATTGCTTTGTAGCGCTCGATAAGAATGAATAGATACATTTCCGTAGAAAAGTACCTTTTTTTTCACACACAAAATATTTACCTTTAAATTTCCCAAAGTTGACATCAAAACATGTAGAGTAGGAGTAATCTTGTCTATGGCGAATAATAGATCAAATTAAAATTTCAATTGCGTATTTGCGTGTTGAGCATGTTGCAACTTTAGACTGCAAATTCACATTACACTACGCCTGCCTCTGTATTTGCTCTGATAGAAAATATAGTTTTTTAGACCGGAAAATACTGTTTGGATACACATAGCAATTATTATCCAGCTAATTTTTAGCTCTAGTCCTTTCAAACAGGGGGTTAAATTTTTTTTGTAGCCAAGAGTACTAGTTGTTAGTCAATTAGCAAACCAACTACAACTAGTATGGATTAACTTTTAGATAATTAGTTTGGATTAATTTTTAGCCTTAGCTACTGAGTACTAGTCCTAAAGGATCTAGATACGAGTAGTTTTGCCAATTGTATCAGAATCACATCTTAGTCCATGCTTGTCCACCTAACTATAGTTTCACTGGGCTGGAACAACTAATAAAATATTTTTACTGCTTCAACCCAGCTAAACTTTGAGGTGTTTTAGGATCCTCCAGCTAATAGAGTTAGCTAATCAAGTAAAAATTTATTTGGTTTTTTTAAACTAGATCGTTTGGATCGTCTAACAGCTAAACTTAGCCAACTAAAAGTTTACTTGTTGGATCCAAACATTGATTTTTTAGTAGGATCCAAACATTGATTAGCCAACTTTGTAGAGTGCATATCTGTGAGTGGGCTTGTACTGTCCTAATAGAAAAATAATCAAATACTTTTTTGTATTGTGAGAAAAAATGATACTAACTTGGTAGCTGTAACATAAGTATGTAGGAAAACCTTTGCAGGTCGTCGTCAACCAAATGCATCATTCCATTTTCATGGAAACAAACGTGCCATGGCTTGTGGTGTGATTCTATGCCAAGCCGTGGACTGGATCGACGGTTGTCATTAGCCAACCATGAAGAAGCTAGTCAACGCGTGATTAGAGAGCCCTAAAAATGAGATCTTTTTAATCCCAAATCCCAAAACCACCCACACAGCCCCACCAGTCAGCCTGACACCCAGTCTCCCTCTCCCATATATACGCACGGCGGGTGCGGGTCAAGGATTTGGGATTCGGCCCGAATTTCCCGAAATTCGGTGAAATTCGTCAAATTCGGACAGGCCCGAATAATTGTTGTCTCGGGCAAATTAATTCGGCTTAATTTGAATTTTTGGCCCGGCCAAGATCCATAGAAGCCTGCAAATACCTCCTGTTGGTATAAGCACGAACCCTGCTCACCGGAAACCTAGGGTTTCATATTTCCCTCCACTTCGTCTCTGGCTGGCGGCGGCGACGCTAGCGCGGGCGCGCGCCCAGCGACCGTGAAGTGCCGGCGATCTCTGATTCCCTCCACTCCAGTCGACCTCCACTCCTCCCCATCGTCTCCCCTTCCACTCCCTCTCCTCCCTAGCAGCCTCAATCCTCCATTGCAACCAAATCCTCGACCTACTGGTACGTATTTTCCTCGATCCGCGATGTGCGATTTCTACCGGGTGTATGTTTCTTTCGTCCGTGATGTGCGATATCTACAGCCATGGCACCTCGGCCGTCTGGTGTTTTTCTTGATCGACACTTTTTGGGTGCAGATCTTGGCACCGTAGCCTTCTCTCCGCCAAAGCGGGCGGGTACCAATAACAGCGCCGTCAACCAGATGAGGCTATGGGTGGTGCAACTGAGTAGCCACGCAAAGGGGTGTTCCCGATCTCCGCCGGCAGCAAAGGCTGCATCTCCGCCGGCAGCAAAGGGCTGCATCTCACCGACAGTAGCTTCCCAGGTATATGTGTGAAAACAGAGTACCTCTGATTTGTTCTATCTAAATTCTTTATACCAAAAGTATGAAATGATGACTGATGCTCCAGTTAATTTGTCAGAAAATTCTTTTTACTTAGTGATGGCTGATGGTTTTGATGAAGTGGTGAAGTTTATTTTATCGAAGGTTCTGTTTTTTTCTATTTTTTTTCCAAAACCTGATGGGTGATTGCTTCTATTTATCATACTGATTGTATATAATTTTGTTCTTTAGGCTTTTTTATTAAATGTTGTATGATTGAAAGTAACTTGCATTGGTTAGATAATTTATCTCTTAAATTTCCATGTTTTGTATTGCTGATATCTTGCTTGGGGAGTTAATTTGTCAAGTAATTCTTTTACGTAGTGATGGCTGATGGTTTGATGAAGTCGTGAAGTTAACTTTTTTATCAGGTTTTGTTTTTCTATTTTTCCAAAACTGATGGGTGACTTTGCTACCTATTTAGCATACCGATTGGATTTAATTTTGTTCTTTAGGCTTATTATTTTTATTAAATGTTGTATGACTGAATGTAACTTGCATTGGTCTAAATGTTTGTGAGCCATAATGATGGAAACATTAACAAGGTGTGGATGCATGGCACAAAGCTTACTGGCCAAGGTTTCAAATGTGGTATTGTGGGACTGTAAACAAAGGTGGAGGTGCAACCAGGTTTAGGGACCATCTTGGTTGTATTGTTGGTGAAGTGAAGTCATGCACAATGTGCCTAGAGATGTCTTGAGGATGATCTGATGAGGGAATTCTTGGAAGACATCAATGGAGAATAAAGAGAGAAAAAGGAGCATTAATGCTCGGGTTGGAGAGAGATCTCATGCAAGGGGTGCAAGGGCGAGTGATTGACCTTGCAAAAGTGATGAAGAAGAAGAAAGTCCGTTTGAATATTAGGCAGCAGTTGGGAGACAAGAACCTTTCGTGCAATAGAGAGGGAGATGTGGGAGTGGCAAAGGTGTCCGTGTTTCTATTGGTAAAAGTAGTGTCACAGCCTACTTTGACAAGGATATAGCACGCATAACAAAGCACTGTGCAGCCTAGAATTGACAACTTTACGTACTTCAAGTGGGATCTAGAGAGAGGCTTGGTCGAGGCATGGGCAAAGTTTTTCCATCGCGAATGACATTCTGGGCTGAAAGCTGATTGCCCGTACTTTGCGCGGTGCAATTGGGCTTACTCAGCAGCTAGGGCCTACATGCACGGTCCTACATCTCATGGAATTGACCGGGAATTCTTGGAAGCAAACTTTGAGGAAGGCGAAAAGTCCCTTGAACTATTCAAGAAGCAAGGTTGGCAGCAGTATGGTGTGACTATCATGTGTGATTCATGGACAGGACCTACCGGCATGGCCATCATCAACTTCATGGTGTATTGTAATGCACGCATGTTCTTCGTGAAGTCGGTTGATGTATGTCGGCCACAAGCAAAGTGCCAGTAAGTTGTTATTCTTATTTATTTTTGTCCATCTCTCCTTTTTAAGTTTTATTCCATAGTTAAGCCGAATGTATTACTTACTGTTAGTAACATGCTTGTAACTGTATATTGAAAAGCACTTGTGTCTATTGATGGCTGTTAGAATGTTAGATGGGCTAAATGTAATTTACTGCTAAATGTGTTTACTGCTGCAGTTAGTTTCTACTACTTAGCTGCTGCTTGTAACATGTAATTTATTTCTACTATATTTTTGCTATGCAGATTTTATACGTCGAGGAAATTAGAAGGTGGTTGACAATATTGGCTGTGAATTGGTAGTTCAAATTGTCACCGACAATGGGGCAAATTACAAGAAAGCATGTGAGAAGCTAATTGAGGCAAATACAAGCATATTTTAAAGCAGCCATGTGCAGCTCACACTATCAATCTGATGTTGAAGGACATTGGCAAAGTTCGAAGGTTGCTAATGTTGTTAAAAGTGCCAAGATTATGCAGCGTAGGTTCTGTACAATCATAACATACATGATGAGATGAAGAAGAAGATTGGTGGCGAACTGATAGGCCAAATGCTACTCGCTTTGGAACTGTATTTTATGTTCCTCAGAGTTTCCTTGATATAGGCTACAGCTCACGCGGGAACCGGACGGCGGCGTGGGTGGAGCCCGACAACCTCTCATGATCCTTCTCAGCGCTTACCGTCCCCCCGGTGTTCGAGAGGGTCGCCCGGCGTGTGCCCGGCCGACGATGCCCGGCGTCCGGCGGCTAGATTTTTTTTTTTTAATTTTTCTCCCCAATTTTGGTGCCGTGAACTGTGAAAACCGAAGCATCCATCCCCATCTGTACACATGCATTCATTTTTTTTTTTCTAATCACTGATGAATATCTCCAACAAATCTTCCGGTTGGTTTTGGTCAAATTCTGTACTTTGGCAGCAATCCAAATAAACCACCCCACATGACAAACATTTACGCCCACAGAAAAATTCACGAAAACATGTGAATACTACGTTCCACAGCCCTGGATTTGTTGCTAACTAGACGTGTGATGAGGTTAGTTTGTTTTCAACATTGTATCTTGACTTGATGAAAAGGTGGTTTTGTTTTGAATGTCACCAGAAAAAATGCTTGTCAGTTTTAGGAATCTTTTTGGGATAAGATAGGAATCTAAAAGAATACAAATTCATTAGCAATGCTATTATATGATTATCTAATCCAATTGTACACAATGGAATCGCTTGGTCAAACATGTTTCTTGGAAATTAGGCAGAGTGGCCGAGTCGCCGTCGCTGCATGTGAAGATTGATCAGGGACACCTACCGCTTTTTCAATGTCACCAAACGCTTGCAAATTTGACCGAACTAGCAAAAAAGTATGGTGCCTGAATCTGACTAGTTTCAGGAAAAAACCCAACCGTCTTCACCTTCAATCAGGTGATGCTAGTGGCTCGCCGTTTTTAGCAGTGTAGAGTGGAAAAATGCAAAAGGGACAGGAAATATGTATGTTTTCCATCCTAATCTAACCTCTTGAAAAATTCCATGTGTATGTGTCGTGCCAGGCTAATGTCATGTGAGGTTGGCGTCACACCATTATTTGCTGCTTAACCAATTGTCCTCTCTCTTTGAAAGCGAGAGGTCACAGACTGTATTCTAGAAGAAGCAATCTTGGTGTGCCCATCCTTTTAAAAGACAAAACGCGCTATGAGAAGGCATCTCGCTGCATTCTTTTCGTATGCACTTCATCTTCGTGCAGCTTTTTGCATATATTTACGATGTCTTTTTGTTTTACTCTCAAGTGGCTTCATGCATGTATTTGGCTGATGATTGTTGTTGAACAGCATATATATTTTATCTATCATATCGCCCTTCGCCTCAATACCGGCACTATCTTGCATTCCCCGTTACTGCATTTTATGATGCAACGATATGCATAGGATATGGCCATATGGGTACGGTAGTCTCACATAGTGATATGGATATGGCGATATGGATGCACCGGTATGGCTACATGTACACATAATACATACTTATATTAGGACTAATATACATGTACCCTTTCCATTTACCATGCGTCGCGGGAAGCTCTGGTACTGGTCGCGCTTTATATATATGTATATATATAGATGTCAGTGGTTTTTCAACCTCAGTTATTTGATCATTTCACTTTGAAGCTATTGAAGCACACAGCCAGGCCGGTATCAAGAACTATGGCAAAATTATTGAGATTAATTAAATTGATTCAGTTTAGAAGTTTTTAAATCGTATTGGAGCCATCAAAGCCATATCGAGACGTATCGGCATCTATCGGATAGTATGGCAGCGATGCTGATACGGTTACGGCAACGTACTTGGAGTATCAGGGTATCGTACATGGCTGCGCACGTTACCGGCCAAGAGGTGATGAGGAGGGATGTATATATACATATCTGAATTCTGAAGTGCTAACATTTTGCAGTTTCAGTCAGTGCCTTTTTATTAGCTGTATATATTAATCCTGATATCTGGTATATATATATATAAGCATTAACAGGTTCATTGGATTGATTACTCTATGTTCCAACCTCATTTTTTTGGGTGCATTGGACACCGCCATGAACCCTGTACAGTGAACCAACAGGAAACATGCATTGTACTGTGTTTGGCACAATGCGTGATTCGATTGTACAGTTCGAATTGTCGATCTGACATATACGACGACTGAGTGATCTTGTATAGATATAAAGTAATTCTAGTTAATTACAGTGTCTTGGTGATCCGTATAGCTGCTGGAAGTACTAGCTAGTTAGCCTGCCTTGAAATGAACTAGCTGGCATTGAATTTGTCCTGGAGAGAGGAGATAGAAACCTAGCTAGAATAGCCAGAATAAGAAGTTGCTTGGAAGCAGTGATATGCCAGTGGCTTATGGCTAGCTTGACAATTGCCATCATGGATTTGCAAGTACACCGTATTGCCACACTGGTGTGCATGTGATCGACCATGCATTATTCATATAAACCTTTTTCTGCGTTATTGGTCCACCATTACAGGGGATAAATCGATTGGAGAAGGGACGACGATCCGTGATTAGTTGAGCGCGCGCAGGTGGTCATCAAGGCAGCTGTCACATGGGGCCCGGGGCCCAGGACTGTCCTTTTGTTCAACGTTGATTGCGTGCATCAGCAATTGGCGTGGCGCCATCCATGATGATTACCTAGGAAAGAACCATCTTTCTTCCTCCGGCCGGCCTTTGCTTTTCATCGTCAGCTAGCTAGAGCTAGCCTGATCCAGGAAATATGGAATATGATCCTGTTTTTTTTTAAGACCACGCAAACTTCAAAGTTCTCTCGTTGGCCTTTTTGACCCGTTTTGGACTTTGGATCCATGGAGCTAATGGTTAATTGCAAATTATAAGGCGCTTTATTTTTTCCTACTTCATACTGTTCTAAATTATAAAACATTTTGGTTGTTACATTTGCTATGCACAGTAAAAGAATATATCTAGAGATATCAAAACGTCTTATAATTAAACAGACTTAGTAAATACGTAGATTTTGTTATCATAATATGTTTAGCTAAGAGACCGATAGTAGTATAGCTCTTTTTATATTCAAACAAGGACCCAAATAATAATAATCCTAGCTAATTATATTGTTAGCTGGTATCCAACTAACAACTATCTCACTAGTTGGACAAAATCAATAACAGCTAATAATTAACTAGTTTAATATGAGTATAAAGAGCTAGATCTTGTAATAATGAAAATGCTTCTGCCTGAGGATGCTACCTGCAGGCTTGAGTGGCAACACAGGCACAGCCAAGTCCGAGTGATCTATTCTCATCCCATGCAGCATGTGATCATGTGAGAGGGGCGCAGCGCTGTAGTAGTGATGAATCTGCTTCGTGCCCGGCGCTGCCTCTTGGCATTGGATACCTTAAAGAAACTCGATCGCTGGACGGCTTGTGTGGGCAGCGCGTTGTCGACAACGATTCGGCCGCCGCCTGCACACCGGCATGTGATCGAGGGCATGATGTTTACGTGCTGGGGCTGAGTGATGACCAACTAAAATTGAGTTTCTACTCAAACTAAAAATTAATTTCTACTCAAGCTAAAACTTAATTAGTCAAGGGTGGCATATGTTTGCCCGTTCAGTTTTCTCTCTGTTACCGAAGAAACTAAAGATGCTCTGAATTGATGAACTGTGCAATAAGTCATGTTTCGGAAGGAAAGCAGTTGGCGTCAGAATTTAGCATCTAAATCCAAGGATTTTTTCTCCTAATAGCATCTCGTCAAAGCTGTCAGGCGGCCCAGAATGGGTCAGTCCCAATGGTGAGCTGGGCTGGGGTTTGTCATGCTCTGAAATCTGAAGTCTGAAGTCGACAAAATTCTAAATTTTGTTGTATTGTTTTCCTTTTCTTTAGAGATCGACTGGAGTCAGAGGTACTACAGCTCATGGAGGAGACCATAAACAGACTCGAACTGGCGTTACAACAGATGTGGCGGCAGCCAAGCCAGTATAGGTTGTGGGTGTTCGCTGACTCAGTGTGAAGTACTACTTGCAGACACTGCATTCAGTTATGTACAGTACGCCAGCAAAGCTTGGTGCCTGCTGCTGCAACAGTGTTCTTGCTCCATTTTGTCGAGTCAGGGCCGGGAGATCCAAACTTGTACTTTTTGCACAGATTGGATGAAATGAAGCGGCCATCGCCTACTGTGAATTTGCACTCTCTCCTTTTCATGAACTACAAAATTAAGTTTCTTCTTTCATCTATCATGATTATATTCATTGGTTGAACTTATGACATGGTTAAAACTCATACAAAGTCTAGAATACAGCAGTTGCCTTCCTTTATTGAGAAAGGTAACCCATATAGATCACTTGCATTTCCGGCTGTGTTTTTTAACGATTGGGCCTTCACCCGTATTTCATTAAGAGCGGAAAAAAATGAACCAACGAGCATACAACACCGGGCACCAACCTGATGGTGAGGTGCCATAAGCTGACCCCCAAAAATAGAAATATAGCTATGCTTGACAAAGTTGTTACATTTCCCGGACGTTTAGAGCTGGAGGATCTATCTTATCCATGGCTGGAGGGTTAATTTGGATAGCACCAGAATTTTTATTTTCAATTTGTGTGGTAGTGCCTAGAGGAGACATCACACCAACAATTGGACCCTTTTTCATGCATTATATTGTCATTATGAGTGGTTTGGTTGACGTTGCTGGATTCCTAGTATTGGTTCAGTTGACTTTTTGCATTGTCCCCCCACTCACTTGCTTTCCACTTAGCTGTTTCACCACTATTGGTGCGTGTCTACATGGACGATAACACATTGAAGGTTGTTGCCTTGTTGGAGCTAGCACTACTTCTCTTCCCCTCAACACCTCCCATTTGATTCCCTAAGCTAAAGACGAATCTATCACGGTCATGGTGATACCAGGCTAGCTTCCCTTGGCTGATTGATGTGGGCACGATGGTTTGGGTGTTGCCGAGGATGTGGGAGTGTGGGGTGTTGGTTTCGTTCCTAGGCTTTTCACCTAACGATGAGGTTGCACGTAGTACTATCCATTGTAGTGGAAGGCACACGACCTTGGGACGTTTGCACTACAAGTGGTTCTATTAGCAACCACGTGTTTCTAGGATTGTAGCTACGAGTTGATGTCCTGGTTCTTTGGATTGAGAGCTCAATTAATTGTGGCAAATGGAGGTTGAAGTCACATACTAGTGGCAAATTAAATTTATCTTCTCTAACGTGGCTCTTGCACCGTCAAGTATGGTGGTGTTTCTTGATTTCTCCTAGTTCTCGTCGGTTGTGGGCGCCACTCTCTTCTCATTAGTCAGCATCATCCATGCCTAATGTATGTGCTCCTCCTCTGTTTGGAGACCTAGCTAGCTAATACAGATAAACAAAAAATAATATTCCTCTATTTTAATTTATAAATTATTTTTTACTTTTATTGATGTACATTTTTTATTTTATGTAGGACAGCAAAATCGTATACCTAGACGGAAAAAACCCAAAACAAACCTAAAATTTTAATTTGGGATAGAGGATGTATGTACACAACACAAAGCCCATTATAGACTAGTCCGTGAGCAAACACAAGTATGCGCATCTTCATCAGCCCATTAAATTTCCTAACACAACACATTTGTTTCCTTCTTTTTCCTCCCCTCCCGGAAGCAAAAGCCAACTCATCTTTGTAACATCCCAAAATGGCCAAGTGGGCCCAATTCACGGAAATGGGCCGACGGTGCGACATGAGGCGGTGGGCCGGACATGTGAGCGGGGGTTACTGTACATCCGGACCGGGGGCATGGCGACTTTGTGCTTTGTAGTTCTCGGGCCTTTATGCTTAGATCCGTTCTCGCTTATCAAAACGGGCAAAGGCCAGTTTAGAAGCCATCTTGTAAGCGTGGGACTGTTCACACACATGCGTAGCGTCATGGCTCTTGTAGCAACCAGATGTTTAGTACCATACCGTGAATCACGGGAGCCGAGGGCCAACCAACTTTAAATACTGGGCCAGCGTGGTAACCTTGGTTAACCGTTTTGAGCGGGCCGCTTTGGCCCAAGCGGGTTGCCCCTAATGAGGTGGGACCACTCCTCGGTAGGCCTGGGCTGGGCGTCTTGACTGGATGTTACAATCTTCCTCCTCCTTGAGAGCTCAAGCGGTGCGCCCAGCCGCCCCCCTCCCTCCCGCATCCGGCGACCTCGCCCCGAGGGCTTTGATGAGACCCCCTCTAGAAGATAGATCCTAGTACAAGCAGTAGTTAGTAGTAGTCCTTAGTATGAATTCCCCTAGTGGTAGGTCCCGTAGTGGAAAGCCCCAACCTAGAGTTGTCACCGTCGCCGTGGTAGCCATGGTCTCCATGGTCTTCTCGGTCGTCGCATCTAGGTCTAAGGTGGAAATAAAATAAACTCAATTTCCTGCCATGCAGATCTCCTCTGCTCGATCTCCACCACCACCTCCACCTCCACTTGCCATCGACGAGACCGCTCCCTCCAGATCCACCAAGCGGTAATCTTCGCTTTCTCCTCTTCCACGGCTGACCCACGGTCCCCGCCCCCTCTTCCCAAACCCAGGTGGCTCCTCCCATGGTGCTAGTTCGGCGGCTCACCCCCTCGGATCCCGGGTTCAAGTTTCTTCTTCAACCTCAGGCGGCGACTTTTAGAGGATCGCCGATCATTTGATGCGCTACTTCTCGGATGGCTCGACACTAGCCCACCTTCAACCGTTTTGCGCGGTCAATCCATCTGGGTGTATGCGTCCTCGACGCCTTCGATATACCGTCGGCGGCCGTGCGTCTCAATGCCATGGACACCATGCCCTTCTTTTCGGATCAAGTTTTTTTTTTTTGTAATTTAGTCCCTACGGAGGATCTCTTTGCAAAAGGGTTGCTTGGATAATTAACCCTTGGATAATATATTATATGTGCTTGTTGTCAAAAAAAAAAATCTAACCGACTTGGCACCGCTAAGCCCAATATGGTTAATATAAGAAAGCCCATTTGCTAAAAAAAAAACATAAGTAAGCCCATTGGAGCCCTAATGTAAATCCAGAAGGAAACAAAGCCCACTTCCATGTCCACGGCAACCAAACAAGTCCGTCTAAACTACTGTTCCTCTTCTGATTTGGCCCTATCCTCCCTACCCGCAGCCTCACCGCCATGGCGACCATCGAGGACTCCGCCGCCGCGGGCGAGGTCCGGCGCCTGCTCGCCCACCTCGACTCCCAGCAGCAGATCCTCGCTGACTGCCACGACGCCTGGTCGCGCGCCTCGCACACTTCGCCTCGCTCGAGGACCTCGCCTCCCGCTCCGCGGCACTCGAGGAAGCCCTAGCCGCCGCCGACGCTTCCACCTCCGAGTCCCTGGCGGCGCTCGAGGCCGCGAGTCCGCCATCCCCGCGCGCCTCGACGAGGCCTCCGCCGCGCTCTCAGACGCCGTTGCTGAGGCCGAGACTGAATCCACCGGGCCACCTCCCACCGACATCAAGGGCGCGCTCCGGTGGATATGCCGCCGCATGGATGCTGCTGCGCTCTGGCGCTTCATGGCCGCACACCGCCGGGAGCGCACCGCGGTCGGAAGGAGGTCCGCTCCGCCGTCGTCATGGCCGTCGACCCGCCCCGCCTTGTCCTCGACGCGGTAAGCGATTTCTTAGCCGCTGGCAGTGGCGTCGGCGAGGACCAATTGTGGGCGCTCGGCATTTTGGTGTCCTCGTTGTTCGATTTCAGTGGCCGGAAGCCTTCTGAGATAGGAGATACATTGGTCGAGAGGGGCGTTTGCAGTAACCAAAGAGTGGCAAGAGCGCTTTGGGATTAATATGGACAAATTGTCTTCCGGAAGACAAAGAGGTAGAGATGGCTGATGCTGATGGGTTAGGGAATTCAGGAGCAACAGAGAAGAAAGAAGAAGTAAAAGAAGATGAGGAGGAGCAGGAGGAGGAGGAGGTGGAGGAGGAGGAAGAAGAAGAGGAGGAGGAGGAGGAGGTGGAGGAAGAAGAAGAAGAGGAGGAGGACCCAGAGGAAGTAGAGGAGCCTGAGGCACTAGAGAAAGAAGGGATGGGGTGAAGGGAGAAGGTGCAGGGGGAAAGGTGTCTGAGGAGGGAGAAGAGGCAGAGGAAAGATGTCTGAGGTGGGAGGAGGGGCAGAGGGAAAGGTGTCTGAGGAGGCAGAAGGGGCAGAGAAAACAGGACCTGAGGATGAGAAGAAGGGAGCAGCAGTGGGCACCGTGGAGGGAAGACAGGGAGAAGAAGGTAACAAGGGTGCACCAGAACAACCGGAGGCACAGATATTTTTGCAGATGGTAGCGGCATTTGGATTGAAGGACAAGTTTGATGAGGAGTTCTTGAGAAGGCTATTTGTTGCTAATGGGCGGAAGAGGGAGCTTGCTAAGATTGCGTGTGTGCTTGGATTTGAGGAAAAGCCTAGGAGGTGATGATCTATTAACCTTGTTTATTAAGTATGCTAGGAGTTATATTTATTTATTTATTTATTTATTTATTTATCTGATTCAGGATCAGCTTGTTCTTTGAATTATGATTGTATGGTATTTGCAGAGCTATTGTTGTTAGATTATTAGAACAAATTTGCAAACTGTTATTGTAGCTATTTCTTAAGTTTACTTAACAAATCTATAATCTTTTGTTCAAGAATGAGACATACATGTTAAATAGTCTCATGTCAGGTTGTCCATGTGAACACCTTATTTGAGATAATCCTTGTGTCAGCCTATTCATTCTGGATCTAAATAACCATGTGAAACATGCTGAACTTTGCTTGGTGCTAATGTTACCATTGGTGCTGAAACAGCACCTACGTTTTTTGAGTATTTGGAGCATTTTAAAAATGAAACTGCTGAATCCATCATGGGATTTCATTGAACTGAAAGCCATCACGATTTTATTTTTCAAAGTGGCCTTCATATGCAGAACATGGTTTGAGCTCACTATCGTTCAGTTCACACTCAAGTTGACAGACATTCAACTGTGTTTGTGCTCTTAATAATTTGTCTCAGGAGAGTGCATCTTGATTACTAAAGCTAATATAGTTTCAAGTTTAAGTATTATCTGTTTCCAATCTTAGTTTTTTATTGAACAGTATGTGCATCCTGAGACTGTAACCAGTTTAAGATAGTGCATACTTTTAAATTGAAGATTTTTTCTTCTTTTTGGTGAGAAGTGAACCAGGATTTTCTTAAAATCTGTGTTAAATTTTGTCATATCTGACACTTTCATTTAGTATTTTTTGCTCAATTCAACTGTACTCTAATAACAAGCATTTTTTTAAATGAGAAACAAGAGTTGACAAAAGCTACTTTGGTGCTTATTTTCAGATATTATTGAGGAACTAATAAAGTCAGGGAATGCTATAGATGCTATATATATTGCCCATGAGGCTGATTTGCTTGAGAGATTCCACCTGTGCCTCTCCTCAAATCTTATCTCTGGGAGTTCCACTGATAAGGTTCAGGCGGTGTTGAAAAGTGGAAGACATTCCAGTTCTGCTCTTGTAAGTATTTCTCTTCTGCCCTTGGTCCAATCACTCTGCCATTGATTGCTTAATAAACGTTTAATTTGATGAGGGCCTTTTTTTCCTTCCCCGATACCTGTGAGGAGCCTTATATAATCTTATATGTAGTCTTTGTTTAGGATAAAAATTATTTTTTGCCATAATAGTAGAGCTGAATTCCATTACCACGCAGCAAAGGAATTACAAATGTTAGGTTAGAGACTGTAGTGACGCAGAGAAATGGTAGCAAAACCCATCACCTCTGAACACAAAGGGGTCAGCGCTAGGCAAACTCCCAAACTAACCTACTTAAAAGCCAGTTGCAACTGACTACAAAGCAATAAATTCCACAGTCCAGAAACAATGGTTACAAGCCAACGTTAACACCACCCAGAGCCTGAAAAAAAAAAACATCCAGGGAAAGACTCAGTTGCCCATCATCTTCAGACTGTAATCCTCAACATTTTCTTCTTGTCATCCTTGTGCTGATGAAATGATAAAATTAATAATATCAGCACTAAAAACCTTCATTGTGGCACTACTAGTTCCTTTTTTAATGGACCTTGATATTGTTAAACCCATTTGCACCACCCTGGTATTCTCTCCTGCTTTGGATTTGATTGTTGTCTTCTTTGAATGGAGTTTCACCAAATCATCTCCTCTTTGTAGCTGATAGCATCACATATACAGTTGTACTAGTCACCAACTTCGTCTTCTTTGAATGGGGTTTCACATATATATATATATATATACTTTTGCACGCTTGTTTTTTTTTTTGTTCTGAAGAATACCTTTCTGTATTATCTTTGCTGTAATTAATAGCTCATGCTGAAGATGGATACATTTTTTTTTTTTTTTTCAGGAAGAGGCAAACAGCCTGGAGGGCAATGCGTACAGGTCCATCATAAAGGTGTGTTGAGTCTTGTCAGCTACAATCGGTGTTTCCTATAGAGGCATGAAAGAAGAAGTTAGAGAAGTTGGAGAAAGAGAAGTCTGAGAGGAAGAAGGCAGCTGGCCCAAGCAGATTCCAGAATAAGCGATCCCCGAGGCGCAGCTGGACCTTATCCCTTCCCTGCTGCCAAGGCTGCTAGGGGTACAAACTTTGGTCCGCGTTTCCAGAACCCAATCTCACGATATGCTGGATATATAAACCCAGCAGCTGCATCTTTTCATACTATGTGCCTGGGAGCGTGTCAGGGCGTCGAGGTGGTGTGCCATATGGTGGACCTGGAGTCCCTAACTTTGCAACTGGTGGTGGACAGCAATCATTCCGCCGTTAGGTCTAGGGCTGTTGTTGTAACTGAATGCTCCTTGTTGAGCTAATAGGACCTCCTGCTATTCAAGGGTACTTGTTCGGTTCTTGATTTTCGTTGGATGCTGGATATTGAAGGCCGTGCAGTATACATTCTACTGCTGTGTTTCCTTTGATAAATTTGAGATGGTGTCTTCCATAATTTTGTGGTGAACGCTTATCTGGACTTATTACCCTTTCTTTCACTTAATATACGCTTACCAATAGCAAGAGGAATTCACACGTCCAATGCTAAATGAATTACTAAGGGCATGTACAACTCGCGTTTGTACACCCTGTCTGTGTGTTGTATTGCTGTTTATTTTGTGGTCCAAGGAGATTGCTGTTTATTTTGTGGTCCAAGGAGCTCCGGTCTATAGAGATGCGTTGTGCGGCTAGTCGATGAGGAGGAGGATCCAGAGTGCATGCGCAGAATTAGAAGATTCCATTTACCATTTTTCTAAGAGAACTGTGTGTCATTTCTTTAATAGATAGAAAACGGTCCAATTACATCATAAATCCATAGCTTAGTGGTTTGTTACACTTGCGCGCTTGTACATAACTAGGGAATTTGGTGCCGAATGAGGAGAGTAGTGATTAGACACTTAAAATTTTGCCCAATTAAGCCCCCATTTACCTATGTAGATCTGCACTAAGATTCAGCTATTGTATTCCATACATCACAAAATGAGTACTGCAACATAGAGATAATTCTATAATTATAGTTTATCGTGACATTTTTAAAATAGGTAAAGGCACAAAAGAATTTAAAAGAACCAATAGCATAAATGTTGTGAGATAACCTAAATGTTATTAGCAAACTACCACCTTTTTGTCAATCTTGTCGTGAAAGCCTTCGTAAAATCGGATGACCCACTTTTTCTTTACTTTAGAACTTAGACACAATCCCACGGGGAGATAACTTTGGCATATTTTATACAAATAGATATCGATGCTTTCATATCCTAATAAAACATTAAATGCTAAACTGCCGGTCGTGAACCGTTTGGGCATTATTTAGAAACAAGTGCTAAATGCAGGACACGTGACAAATGTTGTTAGATTCATGAGACTAACACGTGGCAGGGGGCGGTATACAATGGAGCATGGTGGATACAGTATCTATCCTTTTTTTCTTTTAAAATGAGCCAAACGATTTCGTTGATTAGATGTGAAAACCTAACCACCTATCGAGTACTCTAAACTTCCTATTTTGTAATTTTGTTGCATCATTTAGACACGATTAACGTTGGGCCTGAAATGAGCACGCCCAACCCAAGCCCATGCCAGCGCGAGCGATAAAACCGTTTCCACCGCTGAGACCGGAGCCCCACAGTGCCCTTGTCGCTCGCCCCCCCGCCCGCCGCTCGGCTCAAGCATTCCCTTCCCCAAACTAACTCCTCCCCGCTCACGCCCACAAAAATTTCTCCCCTTCCCGCCCACCGCTCTCTCCCCAATGGCCTCCTCGCCGGCGAAGCCCCGCCAAGGCCTCGTCGCCGACTAAGCCTCCTCGCGCCCGCCTCCCGAAGAGCCCGCCGCCGACGCCGCCTCTGATGACCCCGTCGTCCTCCTCCGCCGCCGTTGGGAACTCGCTTCCGTGCTCCACTTTCTCAGGGTGAGCCTAGGGTTTCTTCTCGCTCTCTCGATCCGCTGATCGCTCGGGCCGATTTGGTTTTATTCGGTCCGCGCTGACTCTGATTCGGTCCCTCTCTCGATTCGCAGGTGTTTGAGCCGGTGATCAAGGCGGACTTGCGGCTCTCCGCGGAGGAGATCGAGATGGCCCTCGCGTCCAATAACCGCGACCTGGCTCGCATCCACATTGCCCTCTTGAAGGTGGTTGTTTGTTTGCCCCACCCCCAGCTCTCTACACTCGTTTCAGATTCGTGGAGCGTTTATGAATAGCTTGGCATCCGTCAGTATGTGCAAGACCGTGTGCAGAACTGTAATTTGCATTCAAATTACGTGCAGGTGTGACTTGTAGACGAAAGGTTTCTGTGTTGACGAGTGATGTGTTAGTGAGTTCATCTCGTCATGAACTACAGTAAACTTAGAGCATAGGACCTTTTTTTTTTTTGGTCTCTAACATCAATTGGTACAGAACATGGTTGTGATAGTTCATATCTTGGTTTGACCCAAGCTGCCATTTCCCGATAAAAAAAGATATGCGGTTGCCACCTTATTCTTTTTGACCAAGTATTGCAGGATGACACGTTGTTAGTTACGAGCATTCATGTTGTCTGAAGCTAGGGATAGTACCTGATTATCTGATGATTTAATTAAAACAACAACAAAAACAAAGGCTTTGTTAACTATTTATATATATGTGTGTAGCCACCTTTCATTTCTCCCAATCATCTTTTCAGTGTATTGCAAGTGCCTTGGTCATCATTCTGGAAGTTATTATATTAGGATAGTGAAGGTCTTCCGCTAACTGTAGTGTCCACCTGTCTGTCATTCTGTCTCACAGCTTAGCTGTGCAATCCAAACATGCACGCATTATCAGCATTTGTGCATGGTGCATATATGGGGATCTTGCCTTGTTTGCATGTTAGTTACCAATTTTTTCTGCCTCATTTACTCCAATGTTATTAAAGGCGTTGCTTTGGTGTCGCCTAATCAGCAAAAGCTCCACGCAAAGGCGTTTTAGAAGACGACTCACCTCAGATTCGTCGGGCGTCCGCCTTATGACCGGGGTCCGGAAAACATATCGCTTTGGTGACCGATTCATCCCAGATCGAGCAAAGGCGGGCGCCATATGAGGATGCTCTGTTCATGGCGTCTGGAAAATAAAGGAGAATCGGCAGGGGAAAAAAAGGAAAGAGGGAAGCACGAGGAGAAATAGGCGCACAGAGGGGAGCGGGCGCGGGAGAAACAGAGCAGGTGCGTGGGGAGACCAACCAATGGCGTGTAGGAAGCTGCAGCTCGCTTCCTCGCCAGCTTACCCGTGCCGCTGCCATGGGAAGTTGCCGCCTACCCGCCTGCAGCTGAGCCATGCGGCTGTGTCCTCTTCCCCTCCGGTCAAGTCTTGGGAGGAGCAGCCGCCTGCGAGCCGCCCACCTCCCAATCGGGCGCTGGAGATGAAGATGTGAGGGCACATGGGCTGCCTGGTGGGCTGGGCCAGACCACTTCTTACTCCTCCGCCTTTCTTTTTCCTTTTTCCTTTTTCTTTTTTGTTCACCTTTTACAGCTGTTGTTTTTAAATTTTGCTTAAGTTAAGGCGTCGCCTTTGCCTTACCTCCTTAAAAACATTACTCCATGATTTACTATAGTTCTGCATATGAACGAAATTTTGTCACTTGACATTTTTAGCACAATTTGTCTTGTTTCTGACTCAATTAACATCCACTTTCTTTTATCTTGGACCATGTCATGTTCGTTTGATATTTTTTTCTCTCACCTTTGCTACCAAATATGCCAGGGAATACCTCCAGTTAATAAACATCTAAATGATGAGGATAGATGGATTATAGTAACTGCCAAAAAGCTAACAGAGTGGTGGTCGTGGGTATGTTGTTTGGCTTGGTCTTTTTCCATGGCATGATTATAGTATAGATTGCCCAAATCTTGATACTATTTTTTGGTTTCAGGTTGCTGAAGGAGCAAACCCATTCGAAATAATCCAGGGTATGTGTAGGTCTGCCAATGCATTTGTCTAATGTTTTGATGATTTTATTGCTGCAACATATTTATGTTTGCAGGGCCGAAGTTGAGACGTATAAGCAGCAAGATCCAATCAACCGGTTGTTGATACTAAAAGCACTTTGTGAAGTCCGATCTGAGGTATGCTGGTTGTGAAAATTGCTTATTTTTTGTCAAATATCAGTAAGCTTAGAAATTTGATCTTGCTAGTTTAATAAATAAAAAATGGTATTTTACTCCGCATTTACCTGACTGAAATTATCTATCATGCAGCAAAATGATGCGGTGTCATATGTTAATGATGAAATCAAGAAAGGAACTCATATTTCCAACTTTCGGAAAGATAAACTAGGCAGTGGCAGTAGTGGGACTATATACTGGTAAGTCATTTTTCTGTTCAGTATCATCATTGTCAATTCTTGATCCATCATCTCCAGTCAATGAAGTGCTGATATTCACAATTTAAATTGCTTCAGCATCGATAGGTTTCAAAACAGTAAGAGAAAGAATATGATGTAATGAAACAATGGCATATCTTTCTGCAAGTGAAATACATTGATATGATGACTTGAAAAAAATTTGAACAGAAAGTTCAGAGTGGAATTTGATGCTATCTGTACTGTTCTGGATAACTAGAATATGCTGAAAGTGCTGTATAATTTATACTTAATATTTACCCAATTGTTCCTGTTTTGTGTGCTTAGTTATCTTGGTCGATCTGATCCAGATGCTGAACCATAAGGAGTGCTTTTTCCATTTTGGGTTAATGAAAAGATAATCTAAATTAGGTTTTACAAGCTTTCTTCTTGCCAAACTAACCACACTTGCACGCAGCCAGCAATGCCACATTAGTAAAATTGTTTCTTAACCATTTGATCCTAGTTTCACATCTCTTTTTCACCCTGCATCTGCCCTCCTGTGCATAGCTAACATGGTGTTTCTCAATTGTCTGGATGATTACAACATGGCTGCTAACCAGGGTTTTCACATGTATACATTAAGAACTCTTCTATGGATGTACATGTGCTTCAAATGTGGTAGTTTTATCTGATAGTTTTAGACCTTGAGTCTTTCATTTTAAAAAGTTCCTATCCTTTCATCAACAATTTCCAGATAAATAAGTCAATAATAACTCCTTTTTATCCCTTTTTTCCTGACCTTGTCATATGAAATCCTCCTGCTTGTTAGGTATGACGGTGATTCAACTATTGGCCATAGATTATACACAGAAGATGTAACAGTGAATTTTAAGCAGAATTGAAGGGGAAGGGTGGCCGTTTGATCTAAACCAGTTACCAATATTTACTGGGAAACAGTTGCAACTAACCTTGACGAGTTTCTTGAAATATCAGTAAGGGCTTCTGCTTATATATATTTGATGTGCAATTATATTTTTACTAAAGTATTTGACATAAGAAGTTGACAGGAGAAGTTATCCAGAAAGGGCCATGCTGAATCTGCCATCGCAGAGCATCTTAAGACAGAAATTGTTCCAGCTGTGGAGAAGTTTCAAAAGGTAGACACTCGCTGATATGTTTCCTAAGTTCCTATCTATTTCCACTTGTGTTTTTGTAATTAGCATGAGAGGTGTTTAAAACACAAATGCTTATGTAATATTTGAAATAGCTGCATTATCCTTCGCATCAAGTATTGTTTTAAATGTGGCTAATTTATCTGATTTCTCTCTACAGAAAAAAAGAGAGGGATTTAAAACGTCAGAAGAACAAAGTTTTGGCTTTTGCAAACACTTTCCAAACCCGTTCATTGCGTGAACGTAGGCCTGTCAGCTACAATTTCTGTAAGGAGCTTCTTTATGGACCATTTCATGAAACACAAAAGGCCATCAAACATTCAAACTTACTACAGTCACTTTTACCTGCATGTTGCTTCCAATATCTGTTCTGATTAGGTTAAAAAACACTTTGAATAAAATTGACATTTTTGTGACCAACTGTCCTTTTCTTAATCTTTGGATATCTATTGTGTGCAGCTGATTATGATCGTTCCATTGAGGGAGGCGATAAGAGCTGTACAGTAAGTTCGAACCATCCAGCACTTATTTTATCTATAGCATCAGCACCTGTTATTTTCTTTATAGTAAAAGTATGGGAGTGGGAAGATATTTATAGAAAACTCTGGGAAGTGGGAATTGAGGTTGCCTTTGTAACTTCAAATAAATATCGCATATGAACTATGGATTGCAATCTCAATAAGTTAATGTCTAGATGGTCTTTTGAAACTCATCAATTGTTCCTTTATTAGGTAACTACAAAGCATTCTTCTTGAAAATACTTGTACTGTACCTTTTTAGGAAAGGAAAAGAACAAGATTCACGTGAGGCAGGAACAAAAGAGAAACGTGCTTCACATCATGGAGAGGAAGGTGCCAATGGAAGATCTGACATCAGTTCGGAAAACAACAAAAAATGGAGGACAGGAGGATGCCAAGTACCTAAGTGACCCAAGCTCTGGTGATGGCGAAGACAGAGATTACAATGACAGGGATGTCAGCTCCACTGACAGTGATGGAGAAAATGCTTCTGATTCTGATTCCTACAAAGGCGACATGGAAGAGGAGGATGTGTCTGTACCGCGCAAGAGAACACGTCTTGCTGCCCGTTTGGCAAATGACAAGCCTTGGCCAGGGCTCCGTCGGAGTCAAAGAAACATGAAGAATGATGAAGAGACTGTGCATCCAGGTCAGCTCACCCCTCCACCAATGACGAAGAAAACACTGAGGCAAAGGCCCACACCGGTCTCCAAGCAGCTTGACAGTTCTTTCTCGGGCTCTGAAGATGATCTTGCACGGGTTGTTGCAGACTCAAGAGGATGAAACTGAGTAATTTAGCTGAGGTTCTGTCCCATGTGGTATTTTGCATTTTGTCTTTTGGGAGGCCGGGAGTGGTTGAATTCCATAGGTTTAGCGTCACTACTCACAAGTCACAAGGCACTTACAATTGTACCGGCTGGCGGAAGACGCAGACAGCACCAGCGTTTTTCCCAGTGCTGATGAGTTATCTTCAGAAAGTCATGGGGAGCACCTCTGACCCACTTGTATGGTGATTTGTACATATGCGTCTAGACTGCGACGCATCACCACTGGAGCACCCAGAGATCTAGCTGATGAATGCTTCTTCTGATTGTTGCACTGCGCGACCTGCTGTAAAATACGTTATCTATGCATTCTAAGCGAAATGGTGCTTATGTTTGCCTGAGATAGCTTGCCTCCGCTACTTCAGATGTGCAGGTTTATCTCAGCCTGCAATATTTTATATTTATTGCCATCATCTCTGTATACATGACAGTTCTGTACATGCGCTCTTTGACGAACGACTGCTCATATCAAGGCTTATCCGGTAGTCTTAATTTGAAATAAGACCGTGGTTCTTGCTGTACGTTTAAGAACCGAATCAAACGACTGCATAAAAAGTCCAGGCGTGGCGGTTAAAATTTTTAGTGCGTCTGAGTCTCAGCTGTGTGGGGAGAGAAAGCAACCTTTTTAGGGCTGACAGGCAAAAAAAAAAATCCTTTGGAGTTTACTTTTTGTAGTAGATAGAATACCCAAGAGGATACTAAGCCTTTTGGCTTTGCCATCCGCGTATAGTGTTATAAAATACAGTAGGCTGACTATATCGGCTCTCCACAAGCCGATAGGACACTTCGATGCCATATAGGCCACCTGTCAGCTCCTAAAAAATACATTTAATTAAAAGTTGCTTCTCAGATCTTCATGACCAAAAACTCATGTTTGGTGCCTGGTGGAGCTGGCGAGAGGGGGTGACGCCGGCGGCAGCACCCGTGCTCGGAGGCCCGCCGCCGCCGGCGGTGCCCACGCCGACAAAGTGCCATATATCAACTTTTTTATACAAACAACTTCTAGATTTAGTCATTAAAAAAAATATTACCGAAGAAACATAGGAGGTTCCCTTGGTAAAAATGCTAATTTGAGCGAGCTTGGAAATATATACTATTGCAATTCATGATATTGTAAAGATGCCATTGTAATGTAATTCATCTTCTCCTTATGCTTCTAGTTCTACGTCATCGGCCATGGACGAAGCGGAGGCTTCCGCAGCGCGGTGCGGCAAGCCGAGGCAGAGCAACAGCAGCCATGGCCGGAGCCTGCGCTGCGCAGAGCACAGGAGGAAGGCGATGACGGGAGTAGCACGGCGGCAGCCTCGACGCTGCCCGCGGATGACAGTGAGAGCGGCACGTGCTCCGCGGCTGCAGCGCCGGACAGGGCGTGCTGCTCCTAGAGAGGTCCCCGAGACAGGCCTCGAGCGGGAGGCGCTGGTGCTTGCTGGCCAGCTTGTTGCGGCATGGATCTCGACGTCGCAGCGCGCGCGCACATCGCGGCCTTGTCAGCGCAACTGGCAGCCGCACCGCCATTGCACGCGTCGCCATGGAGGCCCACCTTTCAGTCTACACATCTATCTATCCAGTTCTGAATGAACTTGTAAAATTTAATTTTATACTTACGTCTCTACTCACGACAAAGTAAATAAATCTCTACACAGCTGCTTGTCGACGAACTATCTGATCGTTACCATCTGCCGGGAACACACGGATTCATCTTCATCAGTTCCAGGATGGGCCGCCTCCGCTTAGCCGGCCACCGGCGCGCGGTGAGGTCTTCGAAGGCGGCGAGGACGTGGCGGTGGACGCCACGGTCGTTGCAGTCTAGGTAGCACGACAGGAGCTCCTCCATGAACTCCCGGTACTCCGGCTCCGGCATCCCTTCGGCGCCGCAGGCCTCCGCCATGCCGGCCATGGACTCGAGGAACTCCGCCCTGGGGTCGCTCGAGTACGTCTCCACCAGCACCGCCGCTCCTCGCAGGGCCTGGGCTGTCTCGTCCGCGGCGCCCGCGTCGTCGATGAGCGAGGCCGTGGGCGCCGGCGAGACGAAGAAGCGTTCGGAGGCCGAGATCGCTCCCGGGGGCAGATCGTCGTGCGGCGACGCAAGGCCGGCGTGATTACTACCTTCGTCGTCGGCGGCGGCGGCGGGCGCGCGCCGAAGGTGAAGGACGGCGAGGATGATATCGCGGAGTGGTACGGGTGGGACGAGAGCTGCTGCGCGCACCGCTGCCATCGCGTCGCCATGGCCGAACGAACTCGAGCTAGCCTTTCCTCCTCAATGAGCTGAGCAGCTGAGCTGAACCTGGAGCGATCGAGCGAGCGAGCTTGCCAGTTGCCTGCCACGAAGAAGAACGGCGTTCCTGGCTTGCACCTTTTATAGCGACAAAGCGTCGCCTCGAATAGACCAAAAGACCAAAACCAAATCTTGACGCGTCAATCAATTTTTCACCGTTTCGCTAATTAATTTAAAATCGCGCGCCTGATTACATTTTCTAGACGAAGTCTAAGCCAACTCTGTATGGCGTTTCGATCTTTATTATATAGACGAAAAATAAAAACAGATGACCAATTCTACTGTACGTTGTGTATACGGCAAGTCGGCAAAAGCTCGCTCCAATTGTTCTACGGACGGCCGTCATCATTCCGTAATTGCAACGGAGACACTGGTAGGCCTTATCCTTAGCAGCCGTGTGTTCCTGGAAAATTATGAGAACATAGAGCTATACTCTATCGTTTCTGAAACGACGTTCTCGGAACGAAAAATGTGACCATGTTGCATGTTCCAATTGCTTGCTATGCCACAGGCTTTAACTCACTGTGAAACTGAAAGCATGGGTAAAATCCGGGCGGGCAGATTTTGAGGCGGCTAGTACTGTACAAAACTCATCGGGGCCGGGGTGCAGTGTTTGGATCCTATCGCTGTCAGTGTGAGTAGCTTGGTTCTCCGTTTTCTTCCCGATGAGGACATGGACTAATGATGGGTCCACCAGCAGCGTTTAGGCAGCCGTGCCGTGCCCGTGGCCTAACTTTTGTCGATGCCGACCTCAGCGCTCACCGTTAATTCCGTTGTCATTTCGTCACAGCTTGACAGCCGAGAGAGAGTCCACGAAAATGAGAGAGTAGATACCCGGAAGGAGCCTGCAGTTAGCCCTGTTTGTCACAATAATAAACGGCCGTAGAATCCCAAGAAAAAACCATCCTGGGTGTATTTGCAGTCGGCAGCAGTCCTCTCGTCGCGCCTGGAGTAATAATCTCCTGCAGCATGCGATCAGTTGGGAGACAGGAGTAGCTCTGAAATTGCACGCGGAAATTCGGAAGATGGGCTGCGAAACCAACGATCTACAATGAGTCCGTGAAGACTGGCGCTGGCGTTTCGACAGGTGGACGCGCGAGCGACGGGGCGTTTTGCTGGTTCTTCCGGCTCGTCGGCTTGCCATGGGGTGGCTGTTGCAGCTCTGCGGCTGCGTGTGCAGCCGGGCGCGTGGACCACCCCCGCGAGGTTTCGGGGGACGGCTAGCGGCGGCGGCGGTGGCGAATTGCTTGGATCCGAAAGGCTGGGCTAGACATTTGAACTAGAGTCTTTGGGCGAAAGCTTTGGCGATGACGACGCTGCGGGCGCCGTCTTCCCCCGTTGGGGGTGTCGCGTCTCTAGTTCCGTCCCCACGGGTGTGTACCGGGTCCGTCATGGACGAAGCGACGGCGGCGTTTCGAACGTCGTAACCTTGTTGAAGGCGTTGCTGTGGGTTAGACTAGGCTAGGCTTCTTTGGATCCGGCTCCTTCTTTGGGTTGTCGTTCTCTCTGTTTGTATTGGCGTGGGTGTGGTTTTGGGCCCGGTTTCCCTCAAAAAACTGGGTCAATCTTCTTCTTATTAATCCAAAGCCGAACGACTTGTTCTGGATCTTTCAAAAAAAACAATGAGTCCGTGAAAAAAACTAAGGAAACTCTAATAGGCTCATAACATGTATTAATGGTTTTAATTACATAATACTCTAACATGTACAATGCATAGGCTCATAACATGTACGCACACTCACCCCTATATTCTTATAAGAACCTCCAAAGCACCAGATGTTCATGCTCCAAGAAATTTGAATGACTGCCTCCTCGTTTTCCTTTTTGTGTGGTGAGGAAAATCACACGCTGTGGGCCATCGAAATATGGCCCAATGCCATCCTGTGCTTTCGGTTTAGGCCCAACACGTGCCTAGGCATTTCACAGTGCGAACGTCCTTTTAATCCTGATGAGAATGATAACTTTTCTGTGTTCCTTTTATGTATTGTAATAATGTAACTATAGGTGAAAGTTGGATGTATCCAATGGATACCCTCTAGTTCTTGAATTTCTAATTTATTTACTAAAATTCATAATGTCTAACTTTTGCTCTGCCTTTCACCTCTAAATATAGCTCTCTGGAAATGGCGATGATTTTAATCTCCAGCGACATGCCAAACTGGAACATAGTACTAACTCACGTAATATTGCGCACAGAGATTTCAAATAAGAGTTGTAAAATGAACGATACACGATGAGTTTTGTGAAACGCTGAAACATCTAGGGAACACTCTTCCATTATATATTTTGCACTTGGAGCAAAATGAACTGATACACGATGAGTTGGATCCTGTCGCTGTCAGTGTGAGTACCTTAGCTCTCCGTTTTCTTCCCAATGAGGACACGGAGTTCACCACCAGCGTTTAGGCAGCCGTGGCCTAAACTTTGTCGATGCCGACCTCAGCTCACCGTTAATTCCGTTGTGATTTCGTCACAGCGGTTTTTTTTTTTTTTTAGGGAGTCACAGCGGCTTTGACAGCCGAGCCCACGAAAAAAGGCGTGATACCCGCTAGGTTATTTACCAAATTAACTTTAGGATCAAAAGGAGCCTAGTTCGTTTGTCACGGTAAACTAAACGGCCCGTGGAAGTCCAAGAAAATCACGTGGTATGTTTGCAGCACTCGCTGTACCTAGAGCAATAGGGTGTGTTTGGTTCGTTTTTTAGACTAGCCTGGCTAGCAAAATTAAGTCAGACTAACCTAAGCCTGTCCTGAATAAGCTTTGGTTGTTTGGTTACGTGTACTATGTTAGCTTAGCTAGCCCTAGAATATGTTTGGTTGTCTGGACTGTTTCGATACAGTTACCTCTTCTTCGAATTGGTATAGTTATCTCCCTTTAGGCATTTCGTCGAACAACAAGACCGGGTGAGCACCAAGACCAAAACGACACGATTTAGTGAGCAGCAGCACATAGCAGATGAGCAAGTACGCAGGACAGATGAGCAAGCACGCAGGAGCACCACAGACGGGCACAACATGGCCGCGGCAATCGCGGCTAGCAGCAGCAACTTCCCTCAACTTCTCCCCCCGGGTGTTGCGGATGAGCAAGCACGGTCGCCCAACGACACGCTGAGCACACATGACGTTGTTGTTGTCGCCGACGATGGGCATCTTGGGCCGGCGCTGCTGTTCCACGACCCTAACGGCCCGCGGCGAGGCACTCCTCGCGGCGTCCTCGAAGGTCCCTCGGAGTAGGGCCGCCGCGTGAGCCACTAGAGCCACATCGGAGATGCGGGCGGCTGAAAAGCGAGCCCGAAGGCCAGAGCTCGAACTCGGGGACCTTGCGCGCCCGAGTCACTGAACTTGACACCAACATCGGCCGCCGCCCGAAGCTCGATAAGGAAGGGGAGAGGGTGGCGCGCCTCCAGGGAGGGGCGAAAGCGATGGCGGGGAGGGTCACCTCCGTCTTTGCTTCTTTGTGGCATCAAAGGGGGGATGAGAGGAACTCCGGTGGTGAGGAAGGAGCTCGGGGGCCGAGGTGACCAAAGGAAGTGGTGACGGAAAGGCGGCTCGTGGGCGGCTCGCCCGCCGTGATCGAATCGACCACTTCGGCCGTTCTCCTAGAGCCCTGCTAGAGCGGTGGGATGGCTTGGTTGAGCCCGCCCCAAATCGAAAAAAAAGCAACCCGAACAAGCAAAATTTGGACCAAGGGAGCCATGGTTACACATGTGCAGCCAACCAAACACACTCATAATCTCCTACGGCCCAAGTTGGGACATATATATAGGAGTAGCTCTGAAATTACGCATGGAAATTCGAAAGGTGAACTAGCGAAACAAACGATATACGATATGTTAGGAACTTAGGAGGTCCATTAACTTGTGAGTAGGTTTTGATTAGGTCCATCAACTTTAAAAGTGGATTTGAGGTCCATAAACTTCTTAGGGTATCTCCGACTTACACAAGATGGAGTCCAAATTCTAGCAAGCAAAGTTCTCTATACATGTGCTTTCAAAAAACATGATCAACTGTCAAGGGTTCATAGCGCAATGGCAAAGGTCATTGGTTGTGGGGCTCCCACACACGGGTTCAAATCACGGGTGCGACACTTTATCCTAGGTTTATTCCAGGATTTTTCCGGCTACACATTAGGTGGTAGGCGACGTCCCCTGCGGGATGCTGAGGCGCTGTAGTGACTTCGTGAACTTCAAGATTGTCGGCTCAGTCCTTCAAAGGTGCTCATAGGGGTAGGGTTTGCGTACGTGTGTTCATAGGGGGTGAGTATGCGTGCGTGTTTAGTGTCTACGTTGTACTGTGTAATCTCAAAAAAAAAAAAAAAACACAATCAACTACGAAAATTTCAACCAATCACGCACTCCACACCCAATAGAAACTCGATCACCAATCACACACTCCGCACAATCCAACCAAGGATCAACTTCAATTCTTGATAGTAGATAGCATCGCCACCTAGGGTTTCTGGAGACTGGAGGGGTGGCTCAACAGGAACACAAGATAAAAGTAAAACTGGTCCACCTCATCATACGTACAAAGGGCATCGATATAGCCACTCAGGGGCCTAACTCTCCGACTCCCCACGGGTAGACCGAAATACAACTCGTTTAACGCACAAGCCCAAAAGACGAGACTAGCCTGGACTACTAATACAACCCGACTTGACCATAGTGCACGCAAGGACGAGATAAAAATAGTAATCCCCGCTAAGATGCTAACACTCATAAGTCATAAGTCATAGTTAGTTGGTGTTCACCTTGCAAGCTAGCTTCGACATACTAATAAGGTTGCTGATCACGCCACGTCCTCATGCATAGGATCAAATTGTACAAGCAAATTTGACGCCGGTCTTGTCATCTCGTATTTCTTGTGCAAAGAATTTCCAACAAAAATATTACACACCAATTGAAGAGTGCCATCCAGCTATGTTTCCTTCGTCCCCTTGGCTTATTCACATCAAAAGAAAATGAGGCAAACGAATAACTTGACGAGCCACGGGACGTGCTTGCGGCCCGTCGAACGGGCGTTGTAGCCCGTGGCGGGGGGTCTGCACGCGGAGGCGCGAGGTTTTGAAGGGGGCGGCGGTGGTCGTATCCACTAGTTAGGTTCGGGTGGTCGGATCCGAAGCTCGGCGGCCGGATCTAGCCTACCTTGACCGGGTGGAGCGACGGACAACCGATGGATGGATGGATGGAGGCGGTCGGGCTATTCGGTTGTGCCCGACGGCCATAGGGTCGTGGGTGGCCGGGCCGCTCGGATCCCTCTTTTGCGGCTAGAAATGTGGCCTCGTATATCGGTGCAGCGATCTCTTACTCCAGTTCCAGCGTGGGGAGTCATCGGAACAATGGTGGTCGGAGATCTTTGGCGGTGAGTTCGATGACCGGCGCTGCCGCAGCGTTGACGACAGGCCGGTGGCTCGGTCGGACAAAGGCGGTGGATGGCGTAGAGAGGACAAGTCATGGCCAATGTTGTGCATGGGGTTGAGTGCCATGGCGAAAGCTTTGTCCACTTGGGCCGATGACAATGATGTCTCCCGCACCTTTGTTTTCTTCCTTGGAAGCGTCAATCACCGAGCTTCCCTTTGTATGACTTGTCTTCCCCGGATGAAAACATGGACCTTACGGTCAGGCGATAGCGGCACAAGTGGTGCCATGTTCTTCCTTGGAGATGTCGTTTTGAAAGATTGTGCTCCGTCCGTCCTATCGCGATCGCCAACGTCCGCGGCGAGGATGGTGGAGGGCTAGTTGAGGATTCAAGTTTGCGGTGTCAACAACAAGAGGAAGGCGAAATATGAGGGAGGGTGTTGGCGTGGTACTTTGAGGGCCTCACATCCGCTGGCGGTGGATCATAAATCCGGCGAGGAGGCCGTGTGGGGAGGTGGTGGCCACCGATTTTGAGTTACCGAGATGACCTACATGATATGGCGTAAAACGGTTTGTCATTGTGGTGATTGTTTTTTTTCGATGCGAGGTGTTCCGACCGGCAAACTGAGGAGTGGAGGACATGCTTTTATCTTTTGACTAGCATCGAGCCCGTGCGTTGCTACGGGATAACTACATTTTATATAAAAACATATGGATTGCATGATAAAATAACAGTACTATGAAATTAAACAATAACATCAAAGTAACATTTAATCCAAACACACAAGTTTTATTTTATATAAAAACATACGGATCATAGGTGCACATGTACACATGATAATCTTTGAAAGGGTTCAAAGTTAGCGGGATAATGTACGTATACGCATGTAAATGGATCAAATATGAATAGAAATATCAAATTATAGTTGAGTGCTTAGTTTTGCACCTGGTATGGAGGAAATAGAAGGGGTTGGCAGGTTGAAAGGTCCTAATGGCTAGAGGAGGGGGGGTGAATAGCCTATTAAAAATTCTTGCAACAACACTAAGCACCGGGTTAGACAATAAGATGGCGTAGCAAATAAGCAATGCTTCAACTAGCTAAGCAAGCCACAAGTCAATTCTAATGTCTCTAATTTACATAAAGGCTATGTCGCTAGTTTACTCTGGGTGAACAAGCAAGACTAACTAATTCTACCACTAGGAGCTAACAAGGCTAAGCAACCTACACAAGCTACTCAAGCTAAGCACCCTAACAAGACATACTACCAAAGTAATGCGAAGGAGTGCTAGAATACAATACCACCGGAGTAGTGTCGAGGTTGTAGCCAATCACCGTGATCACTAAGAAATCTCCAACGAGCAAGAACAAGTGACACGATGATTTTTCACCGAGGTTCACGTGCTTGCCCAAGCACGCTAAGTCCCCGTTGTGGCGACACACTCACTTGACGTATGCTAAGCTTAATAGCCGGTGCCAAATCCCCTATGGGATCTCAAGCAAACGATCACAAGAGAGGGTCCAACAAGCCACGAGCAATCCACTAGTGCTCCTTTTCGAAATCTCCCGCTGGTAAGGAACGACCCCTCACAATCACCACCGGTGTGGCCTCAAACAAGCTCCGCTTGAGCTCAACACCGCCTCTTGCTCCAAGCCGCTAGGGAACCGGGCAAATTCCCAAGAAAACAAGAATCCCGCGGGCTTCTCCAAGGATGAAGTGCCTCTAGATGCAACCACCAATGCAATGCACTTCTATCACTCTCAATCTCACCAAGAATTCAAGTTATGGATGGAGAGATGAGTGGAGAGGAGTCTCACAAGCTCACTAGCAAGTTAGAGTGTTCAAATGTGCAAGAGAGAGGTCCAAATACCGCCATCCAAGTATATATAGAGCACCCCTCGAAATAGAGCCGTTGCTCTAAAAATTTGCTCTCTGCGGGCTGATCGACGCACCGACCAGGACTCACCCGGGCGAAGTCCGGCCGCGAGAAGTCCAATCCACGCTTCGGTCTGGCGACAAGCTTCGCCCCACAAATGACAGCTCCAACCATGCGTCCGGCCGACGCTTCCGGCCGACACGGATGCATCCGGTCCAGTGGTCCGGCCCTCGCATCCGTCGGTCTACCGAGCGGCGATGAAAAACACCCTTTACGTTCTTTTGATCGGACTCATCGGCCGGAGCGCGGTCGGTCGCGTCCGGTCACCTGCTCAGGCGTCCGGCCACCCCAGGATACCGTGATCTTCATCTTTTTCTTTGCTCTTTGCTTCAAACTTGCTTCGCCTCTTGCCATGAGTTGCCAACACGCCCAAGATGACTATGTTATCACCAATGTTAGCACGTCGAGATGTTAGGCAAGATCGAAGTTAGTGCTCTCATGTCCTAAATGCAATATGCAAGTCAATTGGACCTAGAAGCACTTCACCAAAGGATTGTCGCGGCATTCCCTCTTGATAGTCGGCTATCTATCCTATAATATGATCACACGCTCTATCGTGTCTTGATCACTAAAAGGAAAACCCTATCAAGATACATTTGCCTTGATCCCCCAGGTTCTTCTCAAGCCGATCACCGAGCTTGACGATCCATCATGTCCACCATCATCGCCCATGTTCATGATCATCATGCTCCCTTGTCATCCATCTAATCCTATCTCATAGTCATCACTTAGAGCAAAGGATTAGTCCACAAGTGTGTCATCAATTCCCAAAACCAAACATGAGATTTCAATCTCCCCCTTTTTGGTAATTGATGACAACCAAACTCACAAAGATTTGAAATAAAATTCAATTGAACTTGAATTGCTTGCCCATAGCATTTTGATCATGAATCAAGGATTGGACAAACATTTCAAGGTTCGGTTTTGGTAGTAGTAGCTCCCCCTTCATATGTGCTTCCATGTGTTTAGATCAAGTTGGCACATATGTTAGAAAGAAATCTTGGGGAGAGATACTAATACCAAAAGAGATGCTAAGGTTCTAGAAATTGGACCTTTGAAGCGTGAAACCGTCGGAGTCTTTAGCATCAATGTAACTAGACAAACATCAAAACTCAACATACCCCATGAGATCAACATTATAGGCTAAAATGTGAGCTTTGTCTAGATACATCCTATGCATGCTAGTTGGTCAATACACCAATCAATTTTCAAAAACTAGCATACACCAAGCAATCATGTATATTGAATTTAGATTGCCAATGCAACATCACATTATGATCATGCACATACAAATGCACAAATATTCTATGAGCTTGCTCCCCTATTTGTGTGATCCTTTCCAACATCTTTGTGACTTATTTCTCCCCTTTGTCAACAATCACCAAAAAAGGTGTAAATGAGAGAAATCAAGTCAATCAAAGTATCACATGTGGTCTCATCTAGATCACTTGTCTTTCCATGTATTCAAGTTTGAACCAAGGACAAGCTTTTTTCACACCTCATATACATAAGGGTTATCTTGCACCATGTTAGAATACACATCAATAGCGCATTTTCTAGAGTTGACACTAGGATTGCAAGCACATAAACATGTCATATGCCACCACTAGTTCATAGAACCATTCAAAGCAATAATGGTGCCACACATACATTGAAATCATTTGATTTTCCATGAATGAGCCTATTAAGCATGCATGATGTCTAGATGCACTAAACAAGTCCTTAGCTATATATGAATGCCATGACAACCAACTTTTACCTTAGGGTTTGTCGAAGGAGAGGCATGTCATATAAGTGGGGTGCATCAACTCAAGTTGGAGAAGTCAATAATGTTCAATTCTCCCTTTAGCATGCAAAATCTCTTCTCATCAAGTGGCTTGGTGAATATGTCGGCTAGTTGATCTTCGGTGCCAATGCCCATGATACAAATGTCACCCTTTTGTTGATGATCTCTTATGAAGTGGTGCCTTATATCAATGTGCTTTGTTCTTGGATGTTGAACCGGATTTTGGGTCATTTTCTTTGCACTTTCATTGTCACAATACAATGGGACTTTGTCAAATGTGAATCCAAAATCCTTCAATGTTGACCTCATCCAAAGCAACCGAGCAACAACTTCCCACTAATGTATTCGGCTTCGGCGGTTGAAAGAGCAACACTATTTTGCTTCTTTGAAGACCATGATACTAGTGACCTTCCAAGAAATTGACATGTGCCACTTGTGCTCATTCTATTGATCTTGCACCCTCCATAGTCGGAATCCGAATATCCAATCAAATCAAACTTGGATCCCTTTGGATACCATAGTCCAACATCTTGTGTGCCCTTCAAGTACTTCACAATTCTTTTTGTTGCCTTGAGGTGACTTTCTCTTGGATCGGATTGATATCTAGCACTCATGCCCACACTAAATGCTATGTCCGGTCTTGATGCGGTTGCATAGAGCAAGCTTCCAATCATAGACCTATACTTCTTTTGCTCAACCATGTTGCCACTTGGATCGGGGTCTAGGCTTCCATTGGTGTGGACATTGACTTGGCATCTTGTAGATCAAACTTCTTGATCATGTCTTTGATGTACTTGCCTTGACTAATGAATGTGCCATTCTTCAATTGCTTGATTTGAAGTCCAAGGAAGAATGTGAGCTCTCCAAGCATTGATATCTCAAACTCATTGGCCATCATCTTTGCAAACTCTTCACAAAATTCTTGATTGGTTGACCCAAAGATAATGTCATCAACATAGATTTACAACACAAACAAGTCCTTTCCAATCTTCTTGGTGAAGAGAGTGGTGTCCACTTTGCCCATCTTGAACCCTTTAGAGAGGAGAAAATCTCTCAACCTCTCATACCATGCTCTTGGTGCTTGCTTCAAGCCATACAAAGCCTTCTTCAACTTGTAGACATGGTTGAGATACTTTTCATCTTCAAAGCCCGGGGTTGTTTGTAACAGAACCTCCTAATTACCGGGCCATCTCGGCACCTGTCATTGTCCCAAAGACCTCGACGTATGTGCGATATACACCCGATAACTTAAGAAGCCCTATTGATAACTCATACCAGGATCAACAAAGGAGTAGCTACAACATTACAATATTTGTTACAAAAAATTGATCAGGTGGAAAGAATAATAACATTAATTTTACAAAATGTGAGTAAGTTACATTTGAGTAAACTTAACTTAATTAATTTATGGAAGTTTAGTAGACTAGAAGACAACCCGGATCATGTCGTGCCCACCGACATAACCTTGGTTATACAGCACGAGTCAAAACCTGCAACAGGGGTTAACAAACCCTGAGTACGGGAGTACTCAACAAGACTTAACCGACAAAGAAATAGGAGAAGACTTAGGAATGCGGGTTTTGGGGAATCAAGGAAAGGCTTAGCAAGAATCAAGAATTCTTTTGCGAAAAGCTTACTAAAAGTGAATCCTTACTTTCAATATTTTTAATTCTTATTAGTAGCTCATATACTCTAGGTTATCCTACTCTAGAGCAAACATTTATTTCATAAGCCAACTTTCTTTTCTCAAAACCATATTCCATCAATTACTACGAAGACGGTGCGAGGATCAAGTCTCCTTTTCTCGTGGGGCAAATATCGATTCGAACCGCTTAAAAACCCAAATTGGGATACCTCAAAGACACGACATATGTAGAACTTAAACTTGCATATGTCAACCCTCACTCGGACCGTCAAAACGGGACCGCCCCACGCCACCCGAGAATACCGTACACCTCCAATCCGGGACTTTAACCCACGAGGGTAACTTGTACTCCCGCCATCTCTCCACTCCCAGTGCGCGGTTGTACGTTCCCGATTTGGCTCACCTCCGAGATCTCGGGCTTACTCGTATATGTGGCCAAGATAACAAATTCTTGATCCAAGGGCCAATCAACGAAAAGGTCCTTAACCGACACTGACGGATAAGCACGACCAGGCAACCCCTGTCGGCTTTACCACCGTGAGACACAACCCATGTCCCGTCTGGTCTCAAGTTAAACTCTACACCTCATTATTCTTCCAAACCGAACCATATTCATAATTAAAACATTTTGATGAAAAAAGCTTAACTAAACAAGCAGGGCTAAGCAATACTAAGTATTTTCAAAATTAAACAGGTTAACAAGGATGATATTGCAATAAACAAGGATGATAATGCAGCAATTAGGTTATCACTCAACTCCTAAAACTTAATGCAACATATCATAAACATAAGTGTAAAAGCTTTGTAAAATACAAGGAAAGGTTTAAATGTATCCGGGGCTTGCCTGTGTTGCAGGGAAAAGTTAGATTCCTTAACGAGATCACCCGAGTCATACTTGACATCGATATCACTGGTGGATGGATCTTCTTCGAAGCTCGACCATCATGAACCATCTCACTCTCGTATACTCTACACGTAGATGATGATGCATGCTTTAGCATGATGAAGTATAAATATGATGCTTGATGGATGCATGAAATGATAAACACTTGAGTACAACTTTCTTTCACGATAAAGTTGTAACCCAACAAAACCAACTTGTTGAACTACTCTACAAGATATCATCACCATTGCCTAAAAGTTCTCAAGGACCATTTGATTGTGGTATGATCCAAGATTCTCAAAACAATCCCAAATCACACACCAAACTTAGGTCATTAGGCTCTAACACTCACCTTTTCTAATAAATAAAATAAAGCATGAAATAGAAAATAAATTAACTTTCTCAAAATGGCCCCAAACTTTTTATACAAGTAGATCACATCATAAAAACAGCACCAAATAAATTTTCATGATTTTGAATAAATATTTTATTTTCTAAAACAAAATCGACACTATTCATAACAAACAAATTAGTAAAACAATTCTTTAAAAGAAAAAAGGCCATCGGCCTAAAGTCATTCGGCCCAGATTGAACAGTGAAAGGTCGGTTTTCAACAGGCCTATCCAGCCTTGACTTTGCACTTTTATAAAAAGACCCTTAAACTTTTTAAAATTACAAAAATGTGTACGAAACACTATTTTAAAGAGTTAAGAAATTTACATTGGGAATCCTCGGAAAATATTTTATTTGAATGTTGATCCTCCTTCTATTCCTCTTCTTCTTCTTTCTTTCTACGCACCAATGAGAAGCGAACGCGTCGGCCCCCCCAAATCTCCGAGTTCGGCTTGGCCGGGGACCGGGGAGGACGGAGGACGCCGCACGCCACGCCGCACGCTGCTACACGAAATCAGCGGCACGGCAGAGATGGCCGCCCGCGCCGGGCGGCGCGCACGCCATGGCGCAGATCGAAGCGCCCCGGCAGCCGCTCTCGGCGGCGTCGGCGTGGGAGGTGCGGACTAGGGACGGGGTGACCAGACGGCGCGGCGGAGGCTAGGAGGAGGTGCTGCCGCTTCGCTCGCAGCTGCCAAGGGCCATGGCGGCCTTGGTGGCGACGCCTGCGGCCATAGATGGAGGCAAGGGAAAAGACGAGGAGGACGAGGTGAGTGAGGAGAGAGTGGAAGGACCTCGATCCTGGGCGGCCCAAAGCGTCATTTAGACGACACGGAGGAGCTACGCCGGCGCAATGGAGTGGACGCTGACGGCCGCCACGCGCACGGACGCGTGTCGCCCTTTGAGGCAATTCGACGAATACCGGCGGATGAAAAAAAGTGGGCCGATTCGGTGCTCGCTTTTGGGCCATTTCTAGGCCGAATTTGAGATGGGCCAAGAAGCAAAAATGTTCTCCACTCATCAATCTTCAATTTTCATAAAAGGCCCATGATCATTAGCTGCTCGGATTAAGAGATAATCACATGCCAATTTAGCCTTGTCAATGAATTTAAAAGGATTAAAAAATGTTGTCAAAAACCTTGTCAAATCAACTTCTCGACTAATCCCAACTTTTGATATGTTGTTCCTCAAAGCATAAACTCAAATCCGTATTTTTTGGTCCAACTCAAGTTGCTTAACAAAAATCTCGAGAACGCGAGACGTCGATCCATATTCATGGTTTTCCGGACTTAGAATATTCTAAGTCCCGGAAATCGCCTTTTCTTTCCAACTTGAGTGATATATTTGAGGCACTTAGGAGCCAAAGCATGACTTGACCCAAAAAATAACTTTTGTTGTACTCCTCACAATCTTTACTTTCACTTAAAGAGCAAACCTCATATCTTGCTCAGAAAATATAGTTCCACTTCGGTCAACGCATCAACTTGATAAACTTCCGAACTAGGGTTTTGAGCCAATCAAAGCATTTTCGAGGTAATTGCTCAACATGAACCCTTAATGGCTTTTGTTGGAGAGTTCATTTAGAGTCATTTGAGTACTGTGACAAGGGTTGGTTGACTTCACCTGTTCCAGTTACATTATTGAGCCACTGAAAGCACTATATAAGTAATGGCATGACTTATCATTTCATGTGATTTTTTGATTTCATCTTCGAAAAACTTAAATCCACTAGCTAAGGCACATATAGGTTGAGATACGGAGCATAAGAAATCATGGTTCCTCTAATCACTTATGTCCTTAACCAGGCTCCAAATATAAGCATCAAAACTTACTTTTGCTCGAAATTGATGCCTCGAGTTCACGACCATGAACTAATACACTTGTTGTCCAAATCTATTACTTAGCTAGTAATTAACACCGGGGTGTTACATTGTTCCACATACACCAACTCATTGATGAAGCCATTCAAGAATGCACTCTTCACATCCATTTGATAGAGCTTGATGTCATGAGCACATGCATAAGCAAGCAAGATTCTAATTGCTTCAAGTCTAGCAACCGGGTGCATAGGTCTCTCAAAGTCAAGACCCCTCTACTTGAGTGTACCCTTGAGCTACTAGCGTTGCCTTGTTTCTAACCACTATTCCATCTTGATCTTGCTTGTTCTTGAAGACCCACTTGGTTCCAATCACATTATAGTCCTTTTGGCCTTTCCACCAATTCCCATACATCATTTCTCTTGAAGTTATTCAACTCTTCATGCATGGCATTGATCTAATCTTTCTTCTTTTTAGTGCATTTTCAATGTTCTCCGGTTCTTCTTGTGCTACAAAGGCATGGTGAGCACAAAAAGATACTAATCTTCTTCTAGTAACCACTCCACTATTGATGTCACCAGAGGCAATTTGATCAATGGGATGGTCTCTTGCAATGTTGGACTAGTTGCATCACTTGCACTTGATGACTAGGATGAGGAGTTGACTAGCTTGTTGCACTTGATGCTCTTGATCTTCACCTTGAGTACCACTAGTGCTTGCTTCATTTGCATTGATCTCAATTGTAGTGGTAGGCAATGGAGTGTCTTCATCATCATTAACTTGTCTAGGCCGAATATCATCAATATCCATGTTTCTCATGGCACTCTCCAAGTTGGAACCACTCACATCATCATGATTTTCAACTTCACTTTGAGAGCCTTGGGTTTCATCAAATTCAACATCATAAACTTCTTCAAGCTTGCCACTACCCAAGTTCCAAACTCTATATGCTTTGCTTGTGGTTGAATATCCAACTAGAAATCCTTCATCACATTTCTTGTCAAACTTGCCCAATCTTGTGCCTTTCTTGAGAATGTAGCATTTGCATCCAAAGACTCTAAAGTAATCAATGTTGGGCTTCCTTCCATTCAACAACTCATATGGTGTCTTGCCAAGCATCCCATGGCAATAGAGACGGTTGCTACAATAGCATGCCGTGTTGATTGCTTCGCCCAAAAGGAATGGCTAACATTGTACTCACTAAGCATTGATCTTGTCATTTCAATCAAGGTTCTATTCTTCCTCTCTCAACTACACCATTAGATTGAGGAGTGTAGGTTGGTGAGAATTGATGTCCAATTCCAAGCTCATCACACAACTCTTCAATTCTTGTATTCTTGAATTCACTTCCATTGTCACTCCTAATCTTCTTGATGGATGTCTCAAACTCATTTTGAACCCTCTTGACAAAAGTCTTGAAAAGCTCAAATACATCATTCTTGTCATGCAAAAAGAGCACCCATGTGTATCTAGTGTAGTCATCAACTATGACAAAACCATACTTGTTGCCACCAATGCTAGAGTATGACGTTGGCCCAAACAAGTCCATGTGTAGCAACTCAAATGCCTTGCTTGTACTCATTGTGCTCTTGGTTGGATGTGCATTGTCATGTTGCTTTGCCGGTTTGACATGCTCCAAAGGTTTGTCCTTCTCAAACTTCACATCATTCAAGCCTCTAACCAAGTCATGCTTCATCAACTTGTTCAATTGCTTCATTCCAACATGACCAAGCCTTCTATGCCACAACCACCCTTTGCTAGCCTTTGAGAGTAGACATGTTGTCAACTTAGCTTCTTTTTGAGTTGAAGTCAACAAGGTAGAGATCACCATATCTAAATCCCTTTGAAGATCATATTGGCACCATCACCACTAACTACTTCAACTTCTTGACTAGTGAATATGCATTTGTAGCCATGGTCACAAAGTTGAGAAACCGACAATAGGTTGTAATCAAGATGATCAACTAGCAACACCTTTGACAAGCTTTTCTCTTGAGTGATAGCAATCTTGCCTAGCCCCAACACATTGCCTTTTTTGTCATTGCCAAAAGTGATTGACTCATATTCATCAATGCCCATAATGCTAATTGACTTGAACATATGAGAATCCCCGTCATGTGTTGAGTGCACCCACTATCCATTATCCAATGCTCTCCTCCTCAAGCACGGTAATTGACCTACAAAATAAGATCAATTCTTCTTAGGTACCCAATGTTGCTTGGGTCCTTCAAAGGTTAGTCACCAAGACCTTTGGTACCCAAATGGCTTTCTTCTTTGAGCCATCCATGGTGTACCAATGTACCTAGCACGAACACCATTGTTCTTCTTCACAAGCATATATGAATTATCAAGCCTGATGGAAAAAAAATTGGTCCTCTTGTTCATGCACTTTTGCTCCACATGACCAACTTGCTTGCAAGCTTTGCAATAGCTACCATTGCTCTTCACAAAACGAGTCTTGTGAGTCACATAGGCGGCTTTGCCTTTCTTGGGGATATAGCCTAAGCCCTCCTTATACAAGGATGCCCTTTGGCTACCCAAGCACATAAGCAAGCGGTCGTCACCACCATAGGCCTTAGTCAAGGAGTGATTGAGCTCTTTACTTCCCTCTTTAAACAAGCATTCTCATGGATAAGCATAGGGTTGTCATTATCCTCACTAGAGATGGATGTGCTAGTGATAGGGCTAGTAGAGGTCTCACACTTGGGGGTTGATTCATCAACAAGGATATCACACATGATGCTTGCATTGTATGTATCAACATTCTCAACAACTAAGCACAACTTGTGCTCATCAAGTAGAGAGAAATGAGTTTCTCTAACTTAGAATGAGATTTCTCAAGCTTCAAACTTGCTTAAAGCCTCTTGCCATGAGTTGCCAACACGCCCAAGATGACCACGTTATCACCAATGTTAGCACGCCGAGATGTTAGGCAGATCGAAGTTAGTGCTCTCATGTCCCTAAATGCAATATGCAAGTCAATTGGACCTAGAAGCACTTCACCAAAGGATTGTCGCGGCATTCCCCTTGATAGCCGGCTATCTATCCTATAATGTGATCACACGCTCTCGCGTGTCTTGATCACTAAAAAGGAAAACCCTATCAAGATACCTTTGCCTTGATCTCCTGGGTTCTTCTCAAGCCGATCCACCGAAGCTTGACGATCCATCATGTCCACCATCATCGTCCATGTTCATGATCATCATGCTCCTTGTCATCCATCTAATCCTATCTCATAGTCATCACTTAGAGCAAAGGATTAGTCCACAAGTGTGTCATCAATTCCCAAAACCAAACATGAGATTTTCAAACAGTCCACCATGAAAAACAATAAGCACCTGCACAAGGCTTAGGTCGCACGGATGGGGTGGCGGTATGACCGCGGCAATACGGCGTCGGGCGGCGCGGTGAGGCGAGGGGGAGGAGAAACGCCGGGGAGGGCCGAATGAATGCATGGTTTTTTTTTCAAGTCTCTCGGATTTTTTTAATCCGTCTCCTTTGATTGTATTCTTTATTTGACAATCAATTAATAGACTTTCTTTGTTGTCCGTGGTTTCTTTGCATGCGTGCATGCCGATCTCCTTAATTTTGTTTTTATTAGGAAATTGATTAATTAGTATACTTCCTTTATTGTCTGCGATTTCCTTGCATATGTGCATGTAGGGATCTCCTTGATTGTGTTCTTTATTGTGCATTGATTAATAGGCTTCTTTTGTTGTTCATGCAGATTTCCTTGCATGCGTGCATACCGGATGGTAGGAGAGAGTAATTCATCTCCTTGATTTGCATTCTTTTATTTGATAATTGGTTAGAAGACTTCCTTTGTTGTGCGTGATTTCCTTTACATATGCATTTTTTTTTTTTCATGAGTCATAACAATCGCGCACATATCAGGTAGATGTTGCTTTTTTCCTCTTCAAATTATGGTATTGCCTTTCTATTGAAGGGCACCCCTACCTTATTTTACAGAATAAAGAATGTAATCAACTTGCGATCCATGAGCCCGGTCACAATCACGTTAGGATCATTTAAGTTCCTTTTTTTATTTGATGAAATTATGTCCTTCCTTTTGAAATCACAACGCCGAATCTCACCTTCTAATTATTTTTCTCACGGAATGGAAAGGATCGCGATGTCGCAGTTTTTCTTTTAAGGCATCTTGGATCGCATGGGAGAGTGGGCAGAGCCAAACCAAAAGTCGCACCAAAAAGTGTCCACGTTTTGTCTTTTTATGTTGTAGAGATAGAGATAGAGATGAACCAACTAGGTGTGAAAAACTTTTTGGTGTGTGTGCCTTATGTGCTGAGTTTGCGTGCTGATTTGTTGTGGTGTATTAATAAGGAATAGTTATATCCATCGATAGATGCAAAGACTGAGAATATTAATATATTCTCTTTTCTGAAAAAATACCACGGTCGATAGCTGTTAAAATACTTAACAGTGGCACATTCCATTATGTATATTTAATATTTATGAATTGCTAAACCTATCTGATGACATACTATGCACTACAAGATAATTTTTTTGTTGTTGCACCGACGTGCGCAATGGGCGCGCGAGTTGTGAGTAAATTTAGAACAGGACACACCCCAGTTAGAACAGAGTACGTGATATACTCTAAGTGGTCAATAATATTTGATGCTTTGATCAATATAAAATTTTAAATATCCCCGTCCCAAACCAGCCAAGCTTGCTGAAAAAACAAATAAGGGCGGCCAATTGACTGACTACACAAGAATCACCATGGTCGGCCGGTTTCAGGGCGGCCAAACATATGGAAATCAACATCTCAGGCCTGCACATCACGCAATAATAACTCTTTATTTCGTCTCGAGGCTTGAGGGGCAGAAATAAGCATCCAAATGCCGGCCTTGCTCATTGTGGCCACTTCAGCTCTTGAAGATCCGATCCCAAGCAGAAAAGATAAGGGAGCATCTCTCGGTATACTGGCTTTGTCTATAAAATGCAGGCACACCGGAGAGCTTCCACAGGCCACACGACTAACACATAGTACTACACCGCAGCTGAGACGATAGAATCACGCAGCAGCTGCCTGAAAGGCCGAGCAACTAGGAAATGAAGGGAAGCAAGGTCGCCGAGCACGAGACCGACGTCCCTGCCTCCGAGCTGTGGGCGATCTACGGCACGCTCCGCGCCGCGGAGCCCTGCCGGAGCTGCTTCCACGTGTGCTCGCCAAGGTCGAGCTCGTCAGCGGCGACGGCGGTGTTGGTACCATCTTGGAGCTAACATTTCCTCCTGGTGAGAGAAACTTTATTTATTGGTATAAAGACACATAGATCTATATATATGCTGTCGTAATCTTTGATATTGGATATGCTAACATATATAGTATAGCAGTAGTAACATTAATCTAATTGCTCTGCTCTTGTTAGGGATTCCTGGGCTGCAGAGTTACAGGGAGAAGTTCATCAAAGTTGACAACGAGAACTTGATCAAGGAGACAAAAGCCATTGATGGCGACATTCTGAAGGTGGGGTTTCTGGCCTACATGATACGGTTTGAGATAATTCCAAAAGGGCCCAACTCGTCGGTGATAAGGTCGACTATCGAGTATGAGATTGATGACGCGCACCCAGAGCTCGAAGCTCTGGTCAGCGTAGCATCTTTGGCTGCAGCTGCTGAGAAATTTTCTGAGCATGCTAAGGAGACGAAGGCCGTCCTCAAGCGACCTCTTGAAGCAAAAAATCTCAAGAGCGGTGTTCAAGTCTATCAAGCTAGAGAGTTTCATCGCTTTTGTGTTATGTTTCAAATATACCCACTCCTTTTAATAATTACGAGACGTTTTGACTCTTTTAGTTACAATAGCTTTTGCTATGCATTTAGATATACATATTATGTTGCCTAGATACATGGCAAAAATGATCGCAAAACGCCTTATAATTTAGAACCGGGATACTTTTTGTTTGGTTTTGTCTATGACACCTGTCACCCATGTTCACTGGTTTATAGCTTTGTCAAGGTATTTCCATGAATCAAAATTCATCACCGTTAATCTTCAGTTAAATGGACCATTTGGATTTGTCAGGCTTAAAGTAGCCATTTCACTTAAAAATTTTCCTCCGTTCCAAATTGTAGTTCACTTTGACTTTTCTAGATACATTGATTTTGCTATGCACCTAGTTATACACTATGTCTAGATACATGAAGCAAAACAAATGGATCTAGAAAAGCCAAAGTGAACCACAATTAACTTGAAAAAGATTGTGTATTCCTATGGCATGATGCCATGGCTAAGTGGAATGGCTACTCATCTTCCACCTAGCGATGACATGCCATAGGTATTTCTCAGGGCTTCTAATCCCTTTCAAAAGTATGATAAGAGCTTAACCGCTATTTTTATTAGATGAGATAAGAGAAAAGTAGAAAAAGGATTAGAAGCGGAAACACAATGCGTTCCATACGTACTATAGAGCACTTAGCAGCTACTGTCCAGTCTTTAACTGGCCCTGACTAAATGACTCATTGCTTTCCCTCGGCAGGTTTCTCTTGCCAAAGGTTTTGAATGGAATTACATCTTTGGACCGGCGGGTGATGCCTCCTAGACTTGGCGCTCTATCGAGCATGGGATTAGAGGTGCTAAAACATGGTGTTATTAGTAAAATAATGTACAAGCTGCCCCCCTCCCCAGCTCCCAGCGAGGCGTTTCGGGGGCTCTTGCCCGTGACCAGCGCCGTATTACGCCCGGCGTGGCGTATGGCTGCCACTTCGCGGCCCGTCAGCGTCAGCTACTCCACCACCCCCACCCCTCCATCCTCCCCTCCCCGACTCCTCCGGCCCGGCTCCCGGCCGGCGCAGCAAATCCGGGGCCCGCCCGAGCCGGATCCGGCTTCCTCGCCGGATCCGCCTCGGGCGTCGGCGGCGCTCCCACCGGCCTCCGTCCCCGCCCCGCTCCGGCGCGGATGGTCGGCGTCAGCGGCCGTCCGGGCGGCCCTTCTCACCGGCGGCTCGTGTGTCGTGTGGGGGATTGTCATGGCGCGCTGGGCGACCCCTCCTACCCGGCTTCCCGCTCCCGGCTGCGGCCTGGGTGGCGGAGTGCCACTGCCGCTCGGCGCCGCCCGCCTGCCGGCTGCGTCGGTGCCGTCGGGCGTCCCGGGCGGGCCTCTCCAACGGCGGCTCGCTGCCTCGACGCGCCTAGCGCCCTCCTCCCCTCCGAGCTTCCCGTCCCAGCGGCGGGCTGGGTTGTGGGTGTGCGGCCGCTCGGCCGACCCTTCTGCTGCGGTCTCGCGGATGGCGGGCGTAGCGGAGCGGGTCGCCGTGCCTCCCCTCCGCTCGGCGGTTGGGTGTTCTGCGACCTTTCAGCATCCTCGCACCATGGTGGTGTCGGGCGATTCTTATGGTTGCATGTCGCCGGCGCCATGGTGGCGTTGGAGGCGGCGCCGCTTTCGCCTCCTCGACATCGAGTAGCGCCATGGTGGCGAGGTTGATGTCGCTGAGCAAAACACACCCCGCCTCCCCTGGCCGACACCAGGGCTGCGCCGCTCTCTCGCCGCTTCGTTAACGAGTCGCGTTCTGCCGCTCGGCCCCCGCGGCAGGGATTTGATGCCATGGCGAAAAGCTTTTACCTATAATTTGCCGGGTTGATGATGCCGACACCTTTCACGCCGCTCACTTCCTTAGAAGCGTCCCATCGAAAGGCCCTCTTCTCCTGGGGGGGCTCCTTCGGTGGCTCCCTCCTTGAGGCGCTGTTTGGAAGGTTGGGCCTTTGCGGCGTGGTGGTGGCTCTGCCGATGGTGTTCTTTGCTTCTTTAGAGCGAGCTGCTTGCTTCGTCTACTCTCACTTTGGTTCGCCTAGCTCGAGGGAGGTGTGGTGTCCCGCCGCGTGGTCAGCGGCGGTTTGACCTCGCGACTACACAGTTCGAGGCTATGTCTTGACCCTTAGCGGAACCTACAGCATTTCCCTAGCGCTAAGTGTTCCTAAGGCATCCCCCAGCGGACCACGCGCTGGCCAAGGCTCTGCGGAGTTTCTAAGATGCCCCTTCGCACCTACGACTACCCGTCGCATTTGCGGAGTGCGGAGTTCGACGCGTCTCCTTCGCGGTGGCTACACTACCGCCACTGGCGGTTACAGTGGATGCTTTGCCACCGCGGGTCGGACTCCACATCGGTTGGCGACCATTGTGTAGTTCTATCCTATGTTACGTGGCTTAGCTTTAGGTGGTTCGGTTTTGGAGTTGTAGGGTGGAGGTCCTTTACACCCCCTCTCGTTTCTTGTTGTATATTTTGTGCACAGTAGGATTCATCAAGAATCTATGAATTACTTGTGAATTCTATGTAATTTTCCACTTCTCTTAATGAAGTGCGTGCTAAAAAGCACGCCAGAAGAAGAAGAAGGACACAGATATTGCGGGATAAGTGGCTTCTGCGGGATTACCGTTCGGTCTGATTTCCTGAAAACATAAACAAGCCAGCTGAATAAGTTATTTTTAACTGAAAATCCACTTTCAAAATTGATGGGTCTAACTGAAACCGACTCACAAGTTAATGGAACTCTGATGTATTTAGCTCTTTGTGAAAAATCTCAAGGAACTCCACCATTTTTCTGATGCTCTGCGCACGGTAGAAATTTCAAAGGGGTGAATTTCGCACCACTGCGAAAAATCTCAGGAAACTCTGTCATCATGAGGATAATCGCAAGCTATAGGTCATCGAAATGTGGCCCAATGCACGACTGTGCTTTGTGTTTAGGCCCAATACGCTGCCTACTCGGCTACTTCGTCTTCGTGCACTGTACTAAAAACCATTTGATCTCTTTTCTCAGTTCTTGTCCGTTCCAACTTTGCATGGCGATTCTTCGAACGGTTTCGTTCTGTTTCCAAAACTTTTTAAATAAAATTTGTGCACTGTGCTAAAAGAGGAACCATTTTGACCACTTATCTTAATAAAGAATTTGTGTGTGGTGGCTTGCTTTTATTAATAAAAAAAGTTTTTAATGACTTAAATTTGACTATGTTTGCATGTTTTTTTTAAATAAGATAACTGGTCAAACCTACGTCAAAGAAGTCACGCCTTGTAACTTGGGATGGAGGAACTACGATTGAAAAAGGGGATTACTATGTTTTCAAAATTGCCTATGTTTGACCTATGCGTTTGTGTAAGACTCTTTGCAACAGTCAACAACTAGCAAAGCAAAGAGATGGTGGATTGTGCTAGGCGCAGGTGCTGGTTTGGCAACTAGATGGGGAGAGAGATAATACAAGCTTAATCATTTGGAAACTAGATTTAGATGGACTTTTTGAACTTGTTCTAACGTCTACACAACTACACTTGTATCTAACTAGTAGATTCATCATAATTCATGATTTTTGAAATTACTAGTATATATTCTAGCAAATAAATTTCTAAGATAGCTGCGGTGCTCTGCAGGAGGGCCCATGTTAGCCAAAATCATGCATGTGATCCGATTCTCATGTGGTTCCTTCATTTCTTTTCTCAAGGGTGGCCCCGTTAAGCCGGCTTATCACCACCAAATACAGATTTTCCTTCCTCCAAAGATCACCGGTCGGCCACAAGATTTCTCTCACAAAGATCAGCCAAATGCATACTGACCGAATGCGCCATATGCCTCTTGACATCATTCCTATTAGTAGGCCAAAAGTCACGGACTAATTCACCTCATTCTCGTTAAACATAGGACAACACATTTTCAAGTCTATGTGACTACATTCCCCCACTCCAATTTATACCAAACAATATATTAGTGCACTCCATTCCACTAAACAAATATGATCAAAGCATTGCCTCAAAAAATGATCAAAGCAACATCCGAACTTGCAAGGATTTATGACATCAATTCATTCCGGATGGGATCCGAGAAAGACGTAACTCGTGTGGGAAGGCGGAAACGTCAAACCCGTCATCCTCTTTTCACTTTGGGCGGCATTCTCGGCATCTCGCTCCATTTTCTCCCGCTCGAAATTTTCCTCAAACACCTTCCCTCATCTGCCTCTCCCCCCTCCCATTCCCCAAACCCCGAGCTCGTCCACTCCGCGTCTTCGCTTCCCGGCCTCCCTACGATTGGGCCCAGGCTCGCCGCCACCAGATCGCATTGGGGAGGAGAGGGGAGGGAGAGGCCGGGAGGGTGTCTGCGCCGCCGGTAGCCGAGGTAGCTGCCGCGATGGAACCGCGGCGGCGCCAGCAGCAGCAGTCGATCCTCTCATTTCTCCAGAAGAAGCCGCCGTCGTGGCGGGATTCCTCCGGAGAGGGCACGCCTCCCGAGAAGCCGCCGCGGCCCCTATGGGATCCATCGACGGCATCATGGAGAGGCTCGTGCGCCCTCCGGCGCCGCCGCCGCCACCGCTTGCGGCCAGGTACGGACGGACGCGATAATAACTGGCCTCGGTAGTCGGTGCAGCACCGCCGCCCTGTTAGTGTGGCGAGGGGCTGGGTTTTGGGCCTCTGGTTTTGGTTGGGCGTCGGTTAGCCGGCTGGTTGGGTCGTCGCGAGGCACGGGATTGCTGCGCTGGGTGGAGCTTTGGGTTTTGGTGATAGCGCGGATCTAACTTATTAGTGCTGGGTTTAAGGATGTGCTTTATTCGAATTGTCTGGCAGAGACTGTCCAGGATTTTTACCATATTTAATGTTCATCTGTTTCCACTGCAGCTCTGCCTGTGATTAATCAGCCTAGCTTCCATTTTATGCAGGGATCAGTATGCTTCCCCACATTTGAGGGGAAAAAACTTGCTCATGGAAAATCAAGGCCTCTCAAACGAGTGCTCAGGTGCATTGTTCTCGAGACCTATTTATGCAGAACACACCAGAACAATACTTCCCCGGAAGGAGGTGCAGATATGGCTCCTTCTCAGAAGCCCTTAAAGCTTTTTCACTGAGGTCTTCCACTGATGAATTTTTTAAGAGCAAGCACACTGTTCCCAGAATTTGGCTCATATCAATCTCCTATTCAGAGCATCCAAAGAAGCTATTCTCAGAGTCTCATACTAATTGTATTCAGGCTACAGCCAATGAGAACTTTGATGTGCAAACTCCTTCCCAGGCTGCTTCAAAGAAAAATCTTCCCAGGGCTTGCTCATGGTGCTGGATACACCTTTAACTGGATCTGGTTCAGATCAAACTCTTTTGCAGCATTCATCAAAGAAGTTCTCGTTGGTTTCTGCTAATGGTGAATATAGTAGACCAGTGGTGAGAACCTTTGGGCAAATTTCAAAATAATAATCGTGCAGCAGGGTCTTCAGATCCTTTGTATATCAGACCAACAAATTTGTTTGCAGAACTTGAGGCAAATGAAACTCCATCGAAGAATCCCTCAAAGGAATCCTCCTTGCTTATGGACAGTAAATATAATGTAGTATCTGCTATGCTATTTCCAGAACTTGACTCTAGTCCTTTGAAACCTGAAACACCAGCAATGCAGGCAGCTATTCCTCGCCTGAAGCGAAGTTCATGAGGACCAAGGAGTGGATGCCAACAACCAATGTCCCCTTTGTGGGCCTTGAACAAGAAGATGAAACCAGCTCACTGTTCAGTTGAAAGTAAGGATCATGATGAAATCGCTGATAACGTGCGCAGCAAATTTGAGTGGCTGAATCCGTTTGCCATCAGGGATGCAAATAGAGAAGCGCTAAATGATCCACTTTATGACAAGAGTACTCTTTTCATTCCTACTGATGCATTGAAAAATGTCAACAACTCAAAAAGCAATACTGGAATATCAAGTGCAAATATATGGATGTTGTCCTCTTCTTCAAAGTGGTGAGATTTTGCCATTAATGATTCATAGCTATATCAGGCACTCCTTATTTTAGTAATAGAGGTCGTATAAGTATATAACCTACTTAAAGTGTTTGATATATATCATTTGCTGGGAAATTTTATGAGACTTTATGAGGATGGAGATGCTGAGATTGGCCAAAAAGAACTTTGACTGGAAAATGACCGATAATGGGGTGGGCAAGTGTCGACAGGTACCGTTCTACACTACACCTAAACTTTGAAGTATTTCAATTACATCTCAGTATATTGTGCTGCTCGCTCATCAAGAAGTACTAGTGGTGGGACGTGTGCCTCCATGTGCCCGTGGCCCAGTCGAAAATCCATGACAGTGGATAAGTATTGTTCTAAGTATTGAAAAGATAGTCACATAAGTTTAGTACACAGCCACATGGAATTTGTACCTTATGAATTCTCGTCATGATATATATATTTAACAGGCTGGAAAGGAAGCAAGTAAGTTTGTGTCTTCTTACTAACTGACGACAGATGGGGATGCAATGGCCTGGATATTACAGTTATTAGGCCTACGGACTTGGTGCAGTGCAAGAATATTGAACATGTATGATGTGTCCTTGGTTTCATGGATCCTTAGTGCAGAATATCTATTGTGCTGTTTTTTGTGTTTTCTCGAATGCACGAGTAGAACATGTGGCCGATGCATGCTGCTGTTTGTGCCCTGCCTCTCCTTGGCTGCCATGATGGAGGAGACCCTCGTGTCTCCTCCCTCCTGTACATATATTAGTTGTCTTTTCTTTGTCAGAGAACTATCAAATTCATTAAAAGTTAGGATATGTACCTCTCTGCTCATTACAAATTAAAATATAAATTGAGTCGTATCAAATTCACTGAGAAAAAGAGAATTGAGGACAACAAGGGGGATCACATATTTTCGATCTCTGAGCATATTGTTGAGAAACTTACATGGAAATCAAATGAGAGTAAGTGATTGTCCAATTCCTCCAAACCCCAGAAGGGTGGGCAAATAGTTATACCGCGACATGGGCCATTACGGCCTAGCCGCCGCATGGGCCTAACATATACACTAACATCTCCCCTCACCAACCTCCGACGCCAGCCGATCAAGATCGACATGAAAGAAATTAAGCTCCCCGCAGTCACAACTAGCCACCGGGCACGGAAAACAAAGGTCGGCGAGGGCGCACTTTGGTGAAGATTCCCTGTCATAGAAGATAATGGCATGATGACTTGCTAGATGCCGAACGGGTGGAGAGGTAGACGCTCGACATAAAGAGACAAGTCAATACCACACCAACTCCGCCACAATCGCTAGCAAATTGCAGAAAAACCGCCGCTGCTCAAAACCGCCCTGGCCACACAAGTAGACGCATTTAGCCTGCAAGGGACCGTGGATCATCGTGCCGTGAAAGCCGTCAGCAGGATGAAAGACGCTTGGGGTGCCCGTGGATCATGGGATGTCAAGGTGAGGCATATGCACCAGCCTAAACCGGCGCGAGGATCTGCCATGTGGTCGCCATCGCCAGAGAGCCGCCTCGAGTATCAACCACATGGTCGAAAATCCGAGCCCGCCGAGAAAACATACCGCCGCCGTGCGTGAACAACCCCCTCGCGTCGAGTGCGACCCCCAGAAGTGGTGAAGGGGACCGAATCCATATCAGGCGATGACACGAAGAAGCCGCGGTTGAGACAATGTCATCAACATATAGTAAATGGCGATGGCTAAAAGAGTAGTGTCGGACTGGCCTCTGAACCCCAAAGTGAGAAGAAGGTGGCAACCGGGAGTACCAAGCACCTGGGAGCCTGCGCCACCATATATAGTGACTTTTGTTGAGCCCAAAAACCGGTCGCCGACCGGGTCGACAAAACCCCGCCGGCCGATCGCAAAACCGGCTGAACCATGGAGACATCTAGCCGATGCACCGCCAAGAGCGAGAGAGCAAATGCAGGAGTGGCGTGGACGGATCTTAGGCGGGCCTCAAATCCAATGGTATGGGAGAGCCACTGGGTGGCCTCGCCCGGGGCATGCTCCCAGCCACAACCGCGGGCGCGCCAAGCCGCTTGGGTGGCGGAAGTAGCTGGGTACTGCAGGGCCGCGTCGGGATTTATTATTGCCAACCTGTATTTGGTGGGTGTCTGGTGGCCTGCAGCAAGAGCCGCGATCCGCCAGAGGGCAGGAAGGGAAGGAGGAGAGGGAGTATATGTAATAGGCAGCTCGCCGGGCGGAGTTCTGGTATGGTCCGGGCGGGAAGGGATTTGGCCTGCTCAATTCCTCCAAACCCTAGAAGGGTGGGCAATATAGTTGCTGTACATGGGCCACATGGGCCTAGTCCTACACATATACACACAAATAATTAGCGGAACAATTAGGACATTTAAACATAAACAAATCGGAGGCTTCAGTTCCCTGTCTAGAAGATAATATGATGACTGATGCTGGAGCGGACTCAATACCACACTAACCACAGAAAATGCTCAAAACTCACACACGAAAGTGAATTGGGGGACAATATATCAATAATTAGAATCTGGAAACATGGCAAAATTCTGTAATAAGAAAAAATAGGAGAGATAAAAAAAACGCAAGGAAATTATGAACATAGGAGCTTACTATTGCAGGAGTGTTGGAGGCAATGGTATGGTGGCACGATGAGGTGGTCGCCAACCTGTATTTGGTGGGTGGTGGTGGCCTGCAGCACAACAACAGTAGTTCTGTAGTGGGTGGGAGTGACGGTCTGCCACCAGTTTGCTACACACAGCTGTCCTGTGTTGGGAGGCAGACTGGTGGAGCTAAAAGTGAGATCGACAGCAGTGCCAGAGACAAAGGAGGTGACTGATTCCATGACTGGGGTCACATGGTGGCTTGCTTGTTCTTTTTTTTCTAAAAATTTTTATGTTGTAATATGTTACTTATACAAAAAAAAAAATGTTATTGCTTGTCTGGGATGGCAGGAAACCAGAATTGGTTGGTTCAAGCTCTAGCAATCACCACTTTGTCATGTTTCCAGCCATCTTAATTTAAATTCTTGGTGATTTAATGTATCACTACCTCACTAGCAATTACAATATAGTTTCATGCTTTATCTCATCTCAGTCGTGATTATTTCCTAATGGTATTGACGTTAACTTCACATTTATAGGTTGGCATTTCAGAAAGTGGCATAGACGATGCTGTTGATAAGCTTGTAGCTCGGGGGTAAGCTCATCCTGGTTTTGTTCATTTCCAGAACTATGTAGTTTTTCAGGTTTATGATTGATCTTGTTATCATAACATTACCCTGAGCATCAGCAAGCTCATGTTGCTTCAGGTTGGTAATGGTTGGTCAATGTGTCTATCCTTATCGATGGTGGCAATAATGAGGGATTTCCTGCATTATTGACTCCTTTTACAATTTGATGTTATGTTGCTTTCATGAAATTCTTCTGTTCAAAGGTTTCTACAATGCATAAAAATTTCCTTTTTGAACCTTATGGTCTACAAGACATCCATGATAGCGTTCTTCCTTTTCTTTTCCTTCTTTTTTTTGGTGGTGAAGCGGTTAGGCTATTGCTCATGAATCTGACACCTATTTCCAGGTATAAAGTTGGAAGAATAGAACAAATGGAATCTGCAGACCAGGCCAAAGCTAGAGGATTACGTTCTGTAAGTATTCAGTACTGTGATGAAACACCCATTAATTCTGAGTATTTACATTGATTGTTCATCACTTAGCTAGTGGCATTCTGGCAGAAGCAGCAAGCATGTGCCTTCTACCTTTTTAGAATCTCCCTTTTCTCAGTTGCATGTCCAGATTTGTTTGTTCTGGTATGGCACTCTTTTTGTTCAAATGTCATGGGCACATAGTCACGTACATTGTGATTTTTCATCCTTCTATGTGCTGTGGTGGAAACTTAGTTTTACTTACAACACAACTATGGTTTGATGGGTGTAAATTAGTAGCTATATACCCTGTGCAACACAAAACTCTATAATTCAGTATGTGCTCATATTTGTGGTGCAATGTAAATATCTTCCTTAAATGTGATAATATTCTAGTGGCATCACAATTTTTCTCTAAAAAACTTCTGCAAGGTTATCGAAAGAAAGTTGGTTCATGTGTCCACACCGTCAACCGCGGCTGATAACATCGGTACTGATGCTGTTCATCTTCTGGCACTGAAAGAGGTATGTTGATAACACGTTTCGAAAGAGCATTTATTTGAACTTGTAGATGTTAATATATATGTTTTCAAAGAACTTGGTCAATGTAAGATAAATTTGAGTTAGAGAGTTAGTGAACTATAATTTGGAACAGATGGAGTATAACTTGAAGCATTATTTCATCAAAAGAGGAAAAATGTTATCTTAGCACAAAATAATCCATTGAACTTTCCAAAGTGATCTATAATTTCGAACAGATGAAGTATAACTTAAAGCATTATTTCATAATAATCCAATAAAACTTTCGATCTCCAAACTAAGCATTATTTCATAATGTTTAGTGAACTTAAAGCATTATTTACATTATTTCTAAAAGAGAGAATATTTTTGTGAAATTAGCACATAATAATCCAATAAAACTTTCCAGATATCTTTTTAGATAATGGAAAGGCTCCAGCTTCTTGCATCCTCTGATGCATACAACATGTCTTCATTTGTTCATTATTAGAAAGGTTCATCATGAACAAAAGCGAAACAAAGAAGAAAATAAATGCATAGCCTATAATTAAGCAGTCACCATACTTGGTGAAAAATTGCATTGCTACCACCTCCGAAGAGTGGCTTGCCTTCCAAAGGGCTTCTCTTTGTCTTTCCTTTTTGTAGCTGTCTCTAGAAGCACAGACATGCTCCCCCCCTATGTAGCAGGGTGCAAATAGGTTTGTTGTTAAATATCATGTAATTATGGGCCGGCTAAGCCATACAGACCAAAAGTTGGCAACCCACTCCTGCTAAGATCTGTGCTTTAGTACTAGTTCGGTAGTTCCCTCCCTTGCATGCACAATAGCAAAGTGATACTCAAAGAGAAGGTTCTCTATGTTTAGATTTGTGGATACAAAAGCAACTAGCATTCCAGTTTCTTTTGGCCAAATTATACTTGGTCAAAATCAGCCCTCTACCTAAGTAAGAAAACTATTCTTGAGTGGCCAATCTGAAACAAACAGCTAATCTGAATGATTACCATGAGAAATGTGTTAGATCAGAGGTGCATAATGCATTTGCTGAAACAAATAGTATCATTCTAGATTTCACTGACAGTTAGTTTTGTTCTTGCAGTTTCTCTTGGTAGTTTGGCATGGACTTTTTAAGTAAAGTACCATTATAAATGTGCAATTGAATATCTTGAATTTTGCTTTATTAAAAATCTTCATATGTGATTCTATTCTGAATTTCTGATGCAGCTTTTCCTTGGAACTTTCAGGTTACCATAGCTTCTAGCGGTTCCCAGGTCTATGGATTTGCTTTCCTAGACTATGCTGCCCTTAAAATTTGGGTTGGTTCAGTCCAAGATGATGACTCGTCTGCAGCTTTGGGTGCTTTGTTGATGCAGGTATGCTCTTGTAGTCCTTTATGATTGGTTAAGGGAACCAGAAACTGTTATTCATTATTATGCTTCTTTTTCAGGTTTCTCCTAGAGAATTAATCTATGAAACTTCAGGTCAGAACATGCTTCATTTTCAAATCCTTGTTTTGTAGAGCTAATATCTATTCTCTTTTGTCAGGCATCTCAAAAGAAACTCAAAGGACAATAAGAAAATATGCCTCAGCAGGTAATTACTCCTAAAATACTATTCTCTTTCTTTCCCAGCAGATAACTCTTTTCTTAGACAGCAAGTTAATAAGACATCAGAGTTTGAAAACTTACAAATATCTTTTCTTAATTTTAGGATCTGTGAAGATGCAGCTGACCACCCACTCTGGGATTGATTTCTCTGACGCTTCACAAATTCAAATGATAATACACTCTAAAGGGTTCTTTAATGCATCAACAGAGTCATGGCTATCTGCTTTGGATTGTGCAGCAGATCGAGATGTAGTTATTTGTGCACTTGGTGGACTTATTGGCCATTTGACTAGGCTCATGGTATACTTGGCTTACCTTTTTCTTCCTTTGATCACATTTATTAGTCATCTCAATCGATTGTGCCGTTCACAACTGTTTGTTTTTCAAAATTGTTTTCCATCATTTATGTATTTTTGAATTATCCTGCAAACTATTACATAATTTTCTCTCTATTATGTCGGCCATTGAAATGTGTTCTAGTTCTAATTCTACAATCTGAAAACAGTTATATGATGCCCTGAAAAATGGGGAAGTCTTACCATACCATGTGTACAAAACATGTTTAAGGATGGATGGCCAGACTCTTGTGAACCTTGAGATTTTCAGCAACAATTTCAATGGTGGTTCATCTGGTAGGGACATAGATTCTACTTTCTTTTATTGCTATCTTATTTTTACTCTTGAACATTAGTCTTTAAACAGCGAAACCAGTCAAAGATAATATTGCTGAATCTATACCTTGTTGCAGGTACTTTATATAAGCACCTTAATCACTGTATCACAGCATTTGGTGTTTACTGCTAAGAAGGTGGATTTGTCATCCGGCTTAAGGACATTGATGCTATCAATAAAAGGCTGGATGTTGTTGAGGGTTTTATCCAAAACTGTGGACTAGGACCTACAACACTTCGGTATCTCCGGAAAATTCCTGATCTTGAGAGGTTGTTAGGACAAGTTAGATCCAGTGTTGGGCTATCATCTTTGCTTCGACTGCCTTTTATTGGAGAAAAGATACTGAAGAAACGTGTAAGTGGGTTCTTTCCTCTTTCAGTCACTAGCTTATTAAAGCTTTGGATTCTCTTATAGAGCTAAGTTTTGGAGCGATATTGAAATGTAATATCTTTGCCATATTCAGTTGATACTTTATTATGCAAGAAATGATCTTAAGACTATGAAACCTTATCTGAAACCATAGTTGCTTGTAAAAAATATGTCAATAAAGGAAATTTGTTTTCCTGCATGTTGTGATTTATTTTCGTGGTCTCCAGTAATATGCTATGAAATATTTGCTTAAAACAAACGTGTTATGCAATCTTGAATATGTATACACATTATTATTGGTACTAGTTTCAATGAGATTTTTTTTTTTAAATGCTAGGGTTTCAGAGGGAAGACCTATGTTCTAGATTTGATTACTAACATGTGAATTTTCTAGTTTTTCTTCCTGTCAGTTGATGCTTCATGGAAATTTTATGGCATTTTCCAGATTAAAACATTTATAATGCTTGTCAATGGCCTCCGCAATGGTCTTGACTTACTAAATGATTTACAAAGAGCGGATCATGGTGTCTTGGCACTTTATAAGGTTGTGGAGATTTCATCGTTGAGCAACCTTCGTGACTCAATCCATTATTTTGAACAGAGAATCCAAAATGTATTTCCATGTGGCCAGGTACAATATGCCATGGTTTCCCATCTGCATTAGTGTTGCATATACAAGTGCCTGTTTCTGTTTTAGTTATTTACTGGTCACTTGTATTTCTTCTGTTGCCATTACATATTGGTTGATCAGGATTCTGAATTGTCTTCGGTGATTGATTGTGCCAACACCTTGGCTGAGCTAGTGGAGAGCTTTATTGGAATGGCTTCTGAATGGTCTTTGGTGATCGATGCTGTCAGCACTATTGATGTACTTAGGTCCTTTGCTGCAATGACATTGTCATCATTTGGTGCCATGTGCAGACCACAAGTTCTGCTGAAAGATGATATTCCTATACTTCGGATGAAGGGTCTGTGGCATCCCTATGCTTTTGCAGAAAATGCAAATAGCCTGGTACCAAATGATTTAACCCTTGGTCAGGATTTATCTGGTCTCAATCGTTTTGCATTGTTGTTAACTGGTCCAAATATGGGTGGAAAATCTACAATCATGCGTGCCACCTGCCTGGCTGTTGTACTTGCCCAGGTCTGTACAATCTTCACTTAACCTGTCTGTTCATGATCTTATTCAAATTATTCAAATGTATTACCAAGGTTTCCTCTTCTTTGCAGCTTGGCTGTTATGTCCCCTGCACATCATGTGAGTTGACCCTTGTAGATTCCATCTTTACGCGCCTTGGTGCAACAGATCGGATCATGTCTGGGGAAAGTATGTAATCATTTTGAGAAATTAGTACAATTCCCACTGTATCTTGCTGTTCTGGGTCCAATGAGTTAGAATTTATAAATATATCTCCGTGTGTCAGAACAGTTCTACAATGTTAGTAAATTGGATTATCAGTAGAAAGCCTTCATTGTATCTATTTGAACTGTTTTGCATCATGAACTTGTTTAGTAGATCAATCTCTTTATATTTCATCATCTAATGCTATGTATGTACAGCATTCAGTATGGTTGGGTATGAGATGACAATGACCTTGACTGTGTTTTTATAACACTGTTTGCAGGTACGTTTCTCGTTGAATGTACTGAGACTGCCTCTATTCTTCAGAACGCAACTGTGGACTCACTTGTCTTGCTTGATGAGCTTGGCAGAGGAACTAGCACATTTGATGGATATGCAATCGCATACGCTGTGAGTCTTTTCCTTCTGCAGTATCTCAAATCTCATCCTTCATTGCTATGCTTTATGTTCCCTTAGTATGCTTTCATTTCATAATTATGTCTCAATGACTGGTAATGACTCTTTAGGTGCATGGTACAGGGAACTTTTTTTATATAAAATAGCAACAAAACCTATTTGGCTGGTTCGCAGATTTGGGGATTTGTTAACTTGCTAGCATTAAATATCACATTATCACATCATTTCATGTATTTGTGAGAATCCTACCATGTGTTTTATCTATCCAGTAAGATGCAATATAGGTAGGTTAGACAATCTTTAACAAAGGTGCATTGCCTTCATGTTTCACGGGCATGCTTCTCTGTTTCTCTTTCCATTCTGCAACAGCTCTACTGGTCTCAAATGCCATTATTAATTATTAATGATATCTAGAATTGAAACTGCCCTACTCTTGCAATGTCATACTGCCACTAAACTACTCTCTTTCTCCTGTTTCCACATCAACAATACATGAATCTACAAATGTACACTTATCAGTGATAACATCTTACCTATTGTCTAACTGTAACTCAGGTGTTCCGCCACTTAGTGGAGCGTGTGGGATGCCGTCAGCTCTTTGCCACTCACTACCATTCTCTCACGAAGGAGTTCGCCTCACATCCTCACGTGAGCCTCCAGCACATGGCCTGCATGTTCAAGCCAAGGAGCGACGGCAGCGGCCAGAACGAGCTGACCTTCCTATACCGGCTGACCTCAGGGGCCTCTCCAGAAAGCTACGGCCTGCAGGTCGCCACAATGGCAGGGATCCCAAAGTCGATAGTGGAGAAAGCGTCTGTCGCAGGCCAGGTGATGAGGTCTAAGATCGCCGGGAACTTCAAGTCGAGCGAACAGCGAGCTGAGTTCTCGACCCTCCACGAGCAATGGCTGAGGGCGACCCTGGCGCTCGGCATGAGCGGGAAGGACGGTCACCTGGATGATGACATCATTGACTCGCTGTGCTGCATCCAGCAAGAGCTGAAGTTCGCTGGCTTGAGGAAAGCGAGATGAGTATTCACCGCCACCACTAATCATGTACTTAGGAGCACTAATTTATCAATGCTTAGATTGCCATCGCTTGTATGTTAATGTTGTGTCTTCAAAACACGGTAGATATAATGTAATCCGCGTTTCTTTTTAAAGCACGAGTCTTGTTACTCTTGTACCATCGACTAAGTATTGTGTGTATATATGTCTTGTGATATATCTTATCTGCCCATTGAAAGGCAACTGCAATGTCTAGTGTTGAGAGGCTCATTAATTTACTGGTTCGGCTGAGCTGCCCGCATAATAACGGCAAGAACTGGTTGCTAGCCATAACTTATCATCATTTGTCATGTTTGATCAACTTTGGTTACCACCACAAAGTGTGGCAAGACTTCTTTCCATTAAATTAGGCTCCACATTCAATGCTTCTTTTTTGGAAGTGTTGTAAAGATTCTCTTAAATTTTGAAATGTGGCAAACAGTATTTTGGAACATTTATTTAACCTTAAACGGTTGTGTCAAATTGCGGCTGTCTCTTGTTGGGAACATGACACCCCTAATCTGAAAGTGATGTGCCGTGCTGATTCTCGTGACACGAGATTGAACTCATGATGTTCCTTTTCTAATCTCCGCTAACTGAAACCTAAATTCTCCTCAACTGTCCAACGCATGGAGCAGTGTCTCAGTAGCAGGTACGTAGCTGATCAGTCCTCGAGAAAAAAATGAACCGTGGCTGGCTGCTCCCAAAGCTGATCACACCATTTCAGGTACTAGCTAGCACACAAGATAGCAGAGCAGCTGGTGCCCGGTAGCCATGAATGCATGCATGCATCCCAAGTCCGAGCGCCGGTCACATGCCAAAAGGACGCATGCCACCAATCAAGCAAGCGAACGCCGCATGCAGGTTGCTTTGCAGCTCGCTCTCGCTCACGAAGCCCACCAAAAAGAGTCAAAAGCTCCCATGCCATGACCCAACCAACCAGTTTTAGCAAATCGACGCGGGTACATTGAAGTCAACCCCGGCCAGCCAGCCACCAATTAAACCCCGAAGCAGCTGGCGGGCGGCGGCTGAGCATCACCCATGTCCAATTGCTCATGCCATGCACAGCGTCTCGCGTTTAAATACCACCCGCACGCCATGGCTTCCCCGGCCTCACGCAGCAGCGGCACAGGAAAGAGTTCCATTGCATAGTTGAGTAGTTTGTAAGTCATGGCTGCTAGGCTGCCTTCCATGGGCCACCACCACCGGGCGACGATGGTCTTGCTGCTGCTGCTGGCCGTCGTGTGGGCGGCAACCGCCGCTGCCGCACGGCGGGAGCCTGTGGCGTGGAGGCCTGGCATGATTAGAGCTGAGGACTGTGACAACAAACATGGTAAGGGTGGTGGTGGTGGTGGCGGCGGCGGCGGCGTGGGTGTAGGAGGCGGCGCGGGAGGTGGAATAGGTGCTGGTGGAGGAGGTGGTGTTGGAGGTGGGTTAGGAGGAGGTGTAGGTGCCGGAGGTGGCATAGGAGGCGGCATGGGCGGTGGTGGTGGGTTAGGAGGAGGTGTGGGTGCAGGAGGTGGCAAAGGGGGTGGTGGCGGCTTTGGAGGAGGTGGTGGTGTAGGCGGTGGCATTGGCGGTGGCGCCGGGTTTGGAGGTGGAGCGGGTGCGGGAGCTGGTGGTGGAGGTGGCCTTGGTGGTGGCGGGGGGCTCGGAGGTGGAGGAGGGTTTGGAGCTGGTGGCGGCGGAGGTTTTGGCGGTGGTGGTGGAGTAGGAGCTGGTGGTGGGGCTGGTTTTGGAGCAGGAGCAGGAGCGGGGCGGAGGAGCCGGTGGTGGTGCGGGGGAGGAGGAGGACGGCGGAGGTGCTGGGCGGAGGAGTTGGAGGAGGATTGGGCGGTGGCGGTGGGGTCGGTGGTGGAGTAGGAGCTGGTAGTGGGGCTGGTTTTGGAGCAGGAGCCGCCGGCGTAGGGAGGAGGACTTGGCGGAGGTGCTGGACTTGGAGGAGGTGTCGGGCGGAGGAGGTGGAGGAGGATTGGGTGGTGGTGGTGGATTTGGAGGTGGAGGTGGTGTCGGCGGTGGGTTTGGTGCTGGTGGGGGGTGCGGGAGGTGGCCTTTGGCGGTGGCGCTGGAGGCGGCGGTGGGATGGGAGGTGGTGGAGGCATCGGGGTGGCTTCGAGGTGGCGGCGGCCGGTGGTGGTGTGGAGCTGGTGGTGGGTTCGCTGGAGCCGGAGCGGGAGGCATGGGCGGTGGGATCGGAGCCGGTGGTGGAGCCGGACTCGGAGGAGGAGCGGGGAGGGCTAGGCGGTGGAGGTGGATTCGGTGGCGGCATGGGCGGTGGATTCGGTGGCGGTGCGGGAGGTGGGTTTGGTGCGGAGGCGGCGCGGGTCTTGGGCGCAGTGGTGCGGAGGTGGCATCGGGCGCTGAGCCTGGTGGAGGCATTGGAGGTGGGACCGGGATCGGCGGGCGGAGTTGGCGGTGGTGTCACCGGGCACAAGGGCGGCGGCGGGCACCATCACGGCAGGAAGCGTGTGTCGGGAAGGGCGACACAACACCTCAACCGACGAGCTGTTGTTCAGCCTTTCTTCTCATTATTCGGTTTTGCGTAGAACCTGATTTATACCATGCTAAATAAGGGGACCTAGCCTCTCACTTGACGATTAGCTTCTCGGTCTAATTTCCCCATTTGTTCTTTCCACTTGTATCACATTGCATCTTCTTGGGTTCTTGCAACTTTTGTACAATCTTATAGTTCATTTCATTATATATTTAATTGTTTCATTTATTCGATGGCAAGGTAAACCGATACAGAATCCAAGTGTTTCTTTTCCAACGGTCATGGCTGCCATCGCTGCACCTCTGAATTTACAAGTATATAGTATGAAAAAAAGAAGTCATCTTACAACTTGTTGTATTCCATGGCAAGGTAAACCTCTTAACTTTTGTATAAAAAAGAATGAACAAACAACAAATTAATATTCCCTCATTCAAGTCATCCTACAGCTTTAGTTAGCATCTTATTTCCTTACAAGTCAAACAAAACCATCTTGTTGGAGTGGCCCTAGAGCGTGCCACCCCCTAAGGGACGAATGAAGCAATCGATGGGAACGAAATGCACTCAACTGAATGCAAACTGGGAGCTCTTTCTCATTAATTTCATCCGTGTCTTTACAATGCCCCCACGAGGCTTATTTATAGTAGTCTGTAGACTTTTACATGACCCTTTTACCCCTCTACTTTCACAGCTTCCCGGAATATTCTCCTCACCACCGAGGGGCTTCTTGGTCTTTCCTGTCGTGCGGCTCCAACACTTCCACTCAGGGCCCACACGTCGCCATCCAAGCCACCTGAAAAACCCGTTAGGACAAGCGAAAGACTCAACCGAAAGCCAGGGCTTTCGGCACCACCGCCGAAAACCAAGGCTTTCAGTAACATAGTCGAAAACTAGAGCTTTCGACAATGCGGCCGAAAACTAAAGGTTTCGACAACGGGAGCGCAGCCTTATGGCTCAACAACTCGCACCCGCAGCAATCGGTCAGGGAAACTTATTTCTATGGTGTTTGGGGCAGCCTTCGACCGAAAGGCGCACCTTCGCTCAAACCGCCGTCCCCCCACGCCGCATCACCGACTTGTTCTGGGCGGACCGATGTGTCGCCCGGCTTCGGCTCTGCGCCTTCCTAGCTAGCGAACCGAACGGGCCAACTTTCGGCCCTGCCGGGCTTCTTCCATGCGATTGTCCCTCTTGCCCGCCTACCGATAGTTCAAGGATCAACACCGCGCAATTGGTGACTCGAAGCGAATAAGGGGGATGCCCGGGGTTCGGCTTCCCCCAATAGTAGCCCCTCGGGGCTGAACGGGTCCGACTTTTGGCTCCCATTTGGCCCCTGTTAACAATTCGATCAAGTAAGAAACCCCCTCACGAACACGGAGGCGGGGCGAGGATTTTTGTTGTTTATGTGCAGTTTTTATTTTTGAGGACGGGAGAAATCTGAATTTGAACCGTTACCCCTGTCGTGTTATGCGTGCCCCGATAACCGCCTTGATGGGACGGTTTCTCGCCCCACGAGCCCCTTGCACTATATTGGGGGGTACACCGTGGGGCGGCGGTTACTGGCCTTTGCTTTCCTCGCTTACACCTTCCGCATGCCTTCATCGATTTCGGCTCACCTCCGGGTTCGGTGCTAACGCTTTCGGCCCCCTCCGCTTTTGGCGGTTAGGTGATCGGGTTTTGCCTATCCAGCCTTGAGGGCTTCAGTGGGCAGAAGACATCCTTTTCGATTATCTACTTAGGACTGCCTCTATCACTAGGGAGGATTAGAATGGTGCATGTCCAGAAAATTATTGACAAAACTAAACGTCACTTGTCTGCTTGGCAAGGCCGGCTTCTCAACCCAGTAGGTAGGAGAGAATTGGTTAGGTTTGTGCTAAGTTCACTGCCTGTTTATCTCATGACATCAATGAAGGTCCCAAAGCAGCTGATCTCGAAATAGACCGAATGAGAAGGAGGTTTCTCTGGGCGGGTGACAACGAAATCACTGGAGCTAAATGTAAGATTTCCTAGACAAGGGTGACAAAACCCACTGAGTTTGGCGGTTTGGGTATCATTGAATTGGAAAAAAAAAATGCAAGAGCACTACGGCTTAGATGGCTTTGGTTCGAATGGATTGATCCCACCATACCGTGGAATGGATTGGAATTGCCGATAGACTAAAAACTGACATAGCTCTCTTCAATGCAGCTACTAGGGTAACTGTTAAGAATGGAAGGAATGCCTCATTTTGGAATTCGAGTTGGATTGAGGTCGGTCTCAATGGAGGTTTCATGAGTGTTTCATGCACATTAAATGTAGTGCCACATCAGCAAAACTTTACTTTTTGTATGAAACGCCTAGGAGAGAGAAGGAAAAAGTTTCACCATGGTACAACCTTTGGGTACTGTTTCACATGCGTTGGAAACGGGGTGAAACCCCCATTTAGCCACAAATAGTGTTTCACCATGGAACTATGCAATTAAACCATGCAATGAGAGAGAGACTGTGTGACCCTTGAGCCTATAAAACTATGCATTGAGGGAGATGCTTATTTCATGTCAAAGTTTCATATCTTGAAAACCGGGAGGTGAAACTCTTCATTGAGACTCGCCTGATGGGCGGTCACCGTCTAGCATGTTCCCAAGCCCGAACGGAGAATGAAGCTTTGCAATAACGAAACGTGGGTTGCACGCAAGACGTTGTTGCGTAGACGTTGCACGCAATCTAGACCACAATCTGTTGCGTGAGTTTTTTGCTCTCTGGCCTGCAATTGAACCTATCTGCCACAGTATGAACTAGGAGGAGCAAGACTCCATTGTATGGACGTTGGAGACCTAAGGACAGTACTCAACCAAATCTGCTTACAATATTCAGTTGGCTGGTCACATTCAGTCGCCTTTCCGTAGCTTATCTGGAAGGCCCGGGCACCTCCGAAGTGCAAGTTCTTCCTATGGCTACTGCTTCAAGACCGACTATGGACAGCGGCACGTCTGTAACTTAGACAATGGCCAAACAATTACTTTTGTGCCTTATGCGAAAGAAACCTAGAAACAGCACATCACTTGTTTTTCGAATGTCCATTCTCTAGTCAGGTTTGGGATCTTGTTGCATGTTGGGGTAACTGTCAGAAGCTAAACTCGTCGTCTTGGAGCTTCGCGAATAAAACATGCAAAACCTTGGACTGTTTCACTGAGATGCTGGCAGCTGGGGAAAGGAGCACACATTAGCGATTTTGACACTGGTTATCTGGATACTACGAAATGATGTGGTTTTCAACGATAAAAGGAAGACAACGTAGGCTTTACTGTCAGCAATCAACGATATGGCGAGGCTAAAGCTGGACGGAAAACTTCGAAGCTCGTTAGCTCGCTCGGCTCGTCAGCTAGCGGCTTGGCTCGACTCGGCGTTCACGATAACGAGCAAGCCGAGCCAAGATTTTAGCTCGTTAGCGATAACGAGCCAACTCGAGCCAGCTCGTGAGCCGCCGCCATGAGCTAAATGAGCCACGTTTTCGGTGAAAAATTATCGTAACATATCTTAGTTTTATGTTACTTCACATTTTTGCACTCTATAAATGGTTGATATGTTAGCACATATAAGTATTTTGATCAATTTAAAATTGTTGGATGTATTATTTTATATTATTATCATTTTCAAGCTTTATATAAATGCAAATATTATATTTTGTGTATTTTTATACCTGGCTCGCGAGCTTAATGAGCCGAGCCGAGCCAGCATTCTAGCTCGTTAAGATAACGAGCCGAGCCGAGCTAGCTCGTTATCCTAACGAGCTAGACCGAGCCGAGCCGAGCCGAGCTAGCTCGGCTCGTTATCCAGCTTTAGGCGAGGCAATGGTCACTAGCTGGCTGTAACTTTATTTTTACCTCTAATTCAGTTGTTTTTCAAAATTGGGCGTAGTTAGAAATGTAATTTCTGCCACGGACTGAGCTTAGGTTTGGCAGGGGAGCGCTTCTCGCGCATGTAACAGGACTATTGCTGCCCTTCTTAATACAACCAAAGACAGGAAACCGGATCTTTCAAAAAAAAAAAAAATCTTCACAGTACTGATTTCAGCCACTACCTGAAAATACTTGTTCAGTCTCATAAAATGTTAGTATGCATCAGTAGATAAACAAAAAAATCCATTCAGCTAGTGAGACCTACATAAAACATCTGTTAGAAAATGCCATATTGATAAAAAGGTTCAACAAAAGGAAAATCTAATACTGTTAAAATCATATTAGCTAAAAAGTTCCACAACAAGGACCAATTCAGAGAAGAAAGTTGAAGTCGAGGATAAACTTCACTACTTCAGCCATGGGCTAGGCAGAGAAACTAACAAACATCAACGTGATAGTTCAAATTCAAACCCAGCTCATAAATAACCACAGCATAAACTTGGACTATGTATGAGCAGTAAGAGATCACTAGTGGTTCTCTTTGCAAATGGAAAAAGGCCATCCCAGCTGCTAATGAGCATGAGTTACAGTTCCACCATAGACCATACACATGAGCCACAGAATGAGATGCTTAAATTACACTCTAGTGAGGCACAATACCAGCACGTGCTGCAGCGTAAGCATCTGCAAGGCCAGGAACAGAGTCCATGTGACAGTCGATGAACTTTGATTTGAAGGTCTCCTCTCCATACATAGCTAATGAAGAAAACTCATATTGCTACCGAGCAACCCCTTTTCCTGCAGGATCTTCATGACACAATGCCGGGGCACTAGCCGCTTCTCAAGGCTCATTGCAAGCAGGACAGGCCTTTCCACAATGAACCGTGGCTCCATGGCAACCACATTGACAAGGAACTCAATCTTGCGGAGAAGAATTTCGTCGGACAATCCTAATATAGCAGGCGTCTTGGACACTGCAGTGGAAACCTGAGACTTAGAACAACCAAGTGTCCTCTTAAAGAACTCAAGCTTGGCAGCAACCTTCTCTTGTGACATACAGGCAACGACAGCCACTGCGTGCCTGAACATCCCCGAAGTGGGAGGCACCCCAAGCTGTTGTTCTGCCCGTAGCAAAAACTCCTTCACGCGTTCCGGTTTATAGGAGAGCACCCGCGGCATGTTTGAACACAGCCGAGCAATATCTCGAACACCCCACTGACGCAACAAAGCAATGTTAGGCTTGACTGACCTCTCGATGCTCATGCCGAGGAGGCGGATGTTCCTCTTTAGGGCCACTAAGAACTTGTCAAACGAGCCATAGAAGGCGATGAAGAACTCGAGCCTGGGAACGACGTCACCGCGGCGGCGGAGAGCATCTGGGCCGATCAGGAAGAAGCGGACGATTTGGGGTGTAGAAAGACCGACGTGGTCGCGGAGAGCAAGAAGGCGGGGCGCGATGTGCTTCGCGGAAGCGCAGAGGAGCAGCGGGTCCGCGGAGACGACGGCAGCAATGTCGGCGCGGGAGAGGCCGACGCCGGCGAGCAGGGCGATGATGGCATCGGGGTTTGAGGCGGAGTTGAGCCGGGAATGGGAGAGCTCATCCAATGATCTCCTGGATCCAGTGGATAGTAAATCGCGGGACAACTTCTTGGACACCTCGCAGGCCTGTGTTTGGGCGAGGCCGCAGGAGGCGACGAGGTACTCCTCGAGGGAGAAGGGCGCAGGGGAGGTGGAGGTGGAGGTGGAGAGGAGGCAGAAGGGGCAGGGGTGGATGTGGGCGGGCAGCGGTGTTGCGGCGCGGAGCAGGGGGAGGAGGCGACTTCGGAGGCGCAACATCACCGCGGTGGAGGAGCGGCGCCGGCGCTGGCGATGACAGGTCTCGCCGTCCCTATGGGGATCCCACGGCCAGCCAGTCTAGGGCTGCTTCGTACCAGGCCGAAACGTGGAAACCCACCTCGGGCCTCGGCCCGCCCAGCATCCCCACCCGAACCGTGGCCCAGTTGGCCGAAAATGAACAAAGCCCACCTGCCTCGCCTCTTCTTTCTATCGGCGTGCAGGTCAAAGGGCACGAGCTCACTTACTAAAACTTAACACCCAACTGAGTATATAAAAAAAACACCCAATTGGCCGTTTTCTATCAGAGATTACCGCTTGAATATTGCTGCTTCTGCTGTCGGTTTCCCTCAGATTCAGAATGCAATGAACATACCCCTGTAAATGGCACCAACCTCCAGGGTGACTTCCATATGTTAGCCTAGTTTACCAACAGGAAACTGAAATTCTGAAATCTCTTATAAAAAGACTAAATTCAGCAACAACCACCAGTCCATCACCATACAGCAATATCAGCATAATTAATTGCGATGACAATTCGACAAAAAAAATTTGCATGGCTACAGAAGACATGTATGAGATTGCCAGCTTGTATCAAGCATCGAAACCAGTGGCAGAAAAGCGTAAAGCACAATGACTGGAATGAACCAGCATACACTTGATTCATGGAGTGTCCAAGAGTACAAACATAATGTCAAAACTGGGTGTTCCTAAGTAATCATCCTAGCTTCATGCGTTTTTATAGTGGTGAAGCTTGTACAGCAGGACTTTTCCACCTGCATGTCCGACAGACAAGAACCCGCTGCCAGGGCTGAAATCCAGGCACCGTGGATAGTGAAGGCTGAACCGAGGCCCTGGCCAGTTCTGGAACACGTTGAACGACGGGACGTGCACAAGCCTCATCCCGTTCCTCTCTTTCCTTGAGCTGATCGCCAAGATCTGGGCATCATGGTTGAATTTCATTTCGCCAATGTCAGTGGTCAGGTTTTTCGATCGTCTTCAGTGGCTTCCCTCTTCCCGCCAAGAAAATCGTCCCTCTTGTACACATTCACGATGCCGCTGGTGGAGCCTGTGGCAAACAAAGAGCTGTCCTGCGAGGTGCAAAGTGAAATGCCAGCCAGGGAACCATCATCAAAAGCCTTGTGGATGCACTTCCTCGTTCCGAGATCCCAGTGGTAAACATGGCCATCTCCACCACTGCTCAGCAGCTGGTTTCCACCATCCGCAAAAGCCAGTGAACGCACGCTTCCGTTCATCTTGAGGGTTCCAATGAGCTGCTTTGTCTTGGCAGAAATAAGAAGGATGTACCCTTCGTTACCGACAAAAGCAATGGTTCTCGAATCAGGTGATATCTCAAAGCTCTCCAGGCTTTTCTCCTCACGCCCTGTCAAAGGTCCAATCTTGCTAACAGCAGCATTCACCAGGTCAAATGAGTAGAAGAACTTTCTCCTGCCTGATAAGATCACCTCAGAGCCATCAGGTAGAAATGAGGCCTTGTGTACTGGGCAGTCCCCAATAAATATGCTCTGGATCTTGGGGTTTCTCTTTCCATCAATCTGGAAAAACCTGAGATGCTTGTCCAAACCTGCAGCAAGCATCAGTTGCCCATTCCTATGAAACTGCACTGAATTGATAGGACCACTCGATGGATCCTGGATATTGGCATCAACAAGCCTTGAGAACTCCAGCATCCCAGGCAAGAGCTTGACAGTATCCTTGACAATAAGCTCATCATTATTCTGAAGGATATCATCGACACAGCCCTCATCATCAGACTCACCATCTGGCGTAACAGGAAGAGAAGTTTTCCGGTCCATATCAGCCCAGCCAGTGAAGGGGTTCAATTTGGCATGCTGACCACGCAACCTCGCCTCATACTCTTTCCCTGAAATCAGATGCTCATCTTCCTCTTTTCTCAGCTTCCTCAACCTTGAAACCTTCACAATGTCCACCTCTGTCCTTTCTTCCTCCTCATCCACCCAAACAGGTTTCCTGCACTTGATACCCACCACGTCTTCCTCATCCTCATGGCCCACATCCTCCTCATATATAGGAAAATAATCCGTGCCACCACCAGCGGACCTATCTGTGAAAAACAAAGGCGCATCCCGGTCAGGAGCTACAAATGCAGCCCCAACCTCAGTGCCAAACTCCAGTGGCGCATAAAGGGAACCAAACAATGAGCTCTCCAGCTGCCGCATCTCCTCTTCCTTCCTTTTGTTCTGCAGGGACTCCTGCACCATAGTCCTTTTCTTCTTCCTTTCCTTACTGTGATTCTTCAACTTTGCTTCCTTCCCAACCTCTGCATCTATGGAGGTCGGAGAGCCAATGTCCTCGTCATTGCCATCATCAGCTTCACTTTTCCTGAGGCGGCGCTTCTGGACCGCGTTCTGGGATATCAAGCTCATCTTTCCTGGAGAATTAGTCTGCCAAAACAACAAAGTCCTGTCAAAATAATCACAATAACATAAAGTATACAGCTTCTAATAGTTACGCATTAGGATACAAAAACTACAAAAGTTCAATTAGCCTCATAAACTGAGACATGCAAAACAATCAATGTTGCAAACATAGATAAAGTACAGGCTCTAGGCAACTATGTATCATAAACTATAAACTACATGTATGGGTATAGGGAGGATATGGATAGTGCTTTTTCACACACAAACTTTTTTTATAAATAAATAAGCATATTAAAAGCAGTAGCAACATAGCACTAGCATTAAAATTGCCCTTCATTCTTGCATTTTGCCGTTTTGCTCATCTTTTCTAGATTTCCAAATTCCAATGAGCCAAACACTCCAGCAGGCAGGCAACCTCCTGTAGCTGCTGGCTCCTCCTCCACAATCAGACCAAGTAACCAGATAATTTGACTGCAGCAGAGGGGACAGGAAGGGAATACAAGAGAGGGGACAGAGAATAAACTGGCTGTGGACTTGCAGTTACTAGATGTGTGCTAGTTCCTGACTCTTAGACACAAACAAACAGGACCTCTAGAACTCCACTCTCTGAAGGAGAGTTATGAGTAGTTTCTCGCGGAAAGTGCATCAGATTGGTCCTCCAAACTAGATAATGGATAGTTCATAGCAAAAATGACAGTTAGCTGAACCATGACAACAATTAGTAGTTTGATATGATTGTAGATAATGGATAGTTCATAGCAAAAATGACAGTTAGCAGAATAGCATGATCCTCCCACACAGGTAGACATGTCAGGAGATCAAGAACCCAAAGAAAGTCTCAAGTGTATCTCAACAATACTGTGTAATTAGGTAAACTAAACAGTACATAAACAAGTCTAGCCAATGAGCACAATCAGCAAGACATCACGAAGTTCAGAGCATGCGATAAAATACCTGCTACTCATTAGGATGGGGGATTAAAAATACCCTATGCTAATGTTTCTTAAGATTATATTTTCTAAAACATAGTACTAGTAAGCAAAAAATATATATATACTGCAATTTGCAACCCTGTGGCTAAAACTTGAAAATCCTACAGTGTTATGCTTGCTTGACATTGGTTATACTGTACTCACAGCTATTAAAAGTGCCGATAAAATCTTTAATTGGTTCCAAAAACCGGCACTAAGCGCACACTGAAGCGCTAAGCGGACGGGCAGAGCTTCGCTATGGGGCTAAGCGCTCCCAAAGCGACCGCGACCGCCTTGGTGGTGGAGGTGGAGCAGCGGCTGCTGGCTCCCACTGCCTGCGGCCGCGCAGCGCAGCCGTAGGGCCGGGCACCGTCTACGGTCCAACGGATGCGGGAGGGGAGAGGGAAGTGCGTACGCAGGGTCGCCGGCCGGTGTTGCGGAGGACGGAGGCGACTGGCGAGAGGCGCGATGGGGAGCCGCTGATGTCGCCACCGAGCCTGAAACTGCCCCGCCGTCGCTGAGAGCTCGAGCCCGAGCGCGAGTTGGGGAGGGAGCAGAAGACGGCGCTGCGAGGAAGATGAAGAAACGGCGGCGGCGCCTTCGCTGGAGCAGTGTTAGGGTAAAGAAATGGCCATGTCTGAATTTCCAATTGGAAACGACCGAGAGCGGCCGGCCCAGTCGGGGACCAAGGGGACGTGCGGCCTGTGATAGGAAAGGCCGTTGGGCTTTGCTTTGGTACAGCAAACTCCGTCGGAGCCACATAGGCCGCAACGGCCCACAAACGCTGCGGGCCCGGACCTGATGCGTGCCCCCTGCTATTCAGGCCTTCTCTCTTGCGTCCAGTCATGGAGCCCAGCTTTTATCGTGATTAGATTAGATAGGCCTAGAGAGGCAGAATATGATACTATGCTGTAATTAATGGAAAGATTATTAAGGAACAGTGCTCGACTCATCCCACGGCCACACTGCACGGTACCGCTAGCGCTACGGACTTGAATTATATTTGATCGACGTGAAAGCTAGAGGCGAGCTAAGCTACGGCATCGAGTAGTAGACATGCCCCCGTGCATTTTGACCGCTCGGCCCCACGCAGCATCACTTTGTACTACTACGAATGCACCGTACTCGAATCTATATAAGCTGTAGTAGAAAGTTGCTAGATTGTTCACCATCATGCATAGATCGAGCGTGCAGTCTTTTGACAACAAACAATGATGCCATATGTAATGGAGTAGGACGACCGATCAACAGTGTGTTCAACAAGTTTGAGAGAGAGATATAAAATGAATACTCCCTCCGTTTCAAATTGTAGTTCACTTTGGCTTTTCTAGATTCATTTCTTTTACTATATATCTAGACATAGTGTATAACTAGGTGCATAGTAAAATCAATGTATCTAGAAAAGTCAAAGTGAACTACAATTTGGAACGGAGGAAGTACGTTTCTCAGTCTTTGACCAGGGGTAGCTATGTCTTATATACTAGGACGGGAAAAAGTAACTTATCTATAAAAAAGCCAAAATGTTTCATATAATTTGAAAATGAGGGAGAGAAGAAGTAGATAGCATGTAGTTCAATGTTCACAAATAACAAACATTGCGGCGCTTACATACTAGTGAGAGGTTTAGCCGCTTATAGGTCCCCAACCCTACAAATTATTCGATGTGATCGATCCAAATGGCCCATGCTATGATTGTGACGTGGGCCATGTTTAGTACCCCACTACAAACAAATCATATATGGGTTTGGTACGTACATTGTCTTCACCCCAATCAGCATTGTGCTACATCATGTACCCATGCATTCCCGTCGTCTTAATAATGAAACAAGGAGCAGCCTGGTAGGGTTGGTCCAGGGTTTCTTTCTGGTGAAACCTAAAAGCTATAGCTACTGATCTCGAATCCGTCGTTTCATCAAATAACTACAAGTATAATAATACGGTAGATTAACACTAGTCATGTACTAATCGATAGTGCATCTTCCAGAAAAAAACAAGAATATCACAATAGAAAACCTCTTTAACCTAAGAATATACTCTCTGCATGATCTTCTAAAAGTAACAAGACAACAAAAGTCCTACCTAATCCATCAACACAGGCAGAGAATCAAACCAATGGTTTATTTATTTCGCACGACTTCCGAATGAAAGATAATCAAGTCGGTAAAATACAAATGACGCACATATATATTATAGTGATTCTTAAACTCAACCTGTGGATGGAAACTAGTTTCTGTTTTTTAATGTGATCTTGAATAAATTATTTGAGTTTTCTGGCAAACGATGCATACTGCGCCGTAAGAGGAATAGAGAAGGCAACAATATAATAATAGAGAGATTTGCTTTGTGTCCTAATAACTCCTAAATTGAATATGTTTAATAATATGCGATCTATGTATGAAACATTTCTCATAGTGAATATGAAAATAATCACCATGTTCGCTACATATCAGTCATGGTATATTGTTTTTCTCTCTCACAAAAGCAACATCAATCAGCTTATTAAACACAAAAACCATGAGCCGAACAGCTCCAATATCTTATACTAGCTATTATTATCATCTGAAAGTGTGAAACCCTGCAATTTTTCTAGAACTCGATCCCATAACTTGATGAGACTAGCATCTGCCACCATGACTTCATCAACACTAAAATCCACACAGTTTAATCTATTGTAAACCATCGTAAGCTTTCACAGGCATAGAATGAGAATCTTCGCGACTCGAGGAAAAAAAAAAAGCAGCAACAGTTGTCAGGCTCAAATGCTCGATGCATGGCACGGCACCAGATCATCACCTCGCTCGCATCGCCACCAACAGTGGACACGTCGCAATTGTTTACACGGAACCACGCATGCACAGTCCGCGACCCGGTGACGTACTCGTATGGAAGCAACGCTACCTATTTGGCCGCTTCCATTCCCAAGAAAATAGAATATGTTGCCAAAGAGGTGTATCTGATTTTTTTTTTAAAAAAACAAACAGTACTCCCTCCGTTCCATTAATACTTGCAATTCTTTTGACTTATATAAAAGCGTGTTTTGACCTCTCGTCTTATTTAACTTTTTTTAATAAATATTACCACTTTTGTTTATGACTTATTACATCACTAAAGATATTGTAATGACGTTTTGTTTGTTTTATAATTTATATAAAAATTTGAATAAGACGAGCAGTCAAACACGTTTATATGAGTCAAAAGAATCGCAAGTATCGTGAAACGGAGGGAGTATCTGAATCCATCCCAGTACTTAATTAAGTGCTCTGCGAGTGTCAAGTGTACATGGTGGTGCAGTAAATTAAAAATTCAGTATAAATTACTTGTCAGAGGCACACAGTGCTCTGCTATGGTGCTACCTGCTGCTGCCATCATGCAATTGCAATTGCAATTGCAACGAGACTGCTTCTCTCCATCTTGGAGCAGAATATATAATGGCCGCAATAAAACTCGCTGCAGCTTCGCATGGTCCACAGTAGTATTCTCCAGGAATTTTTAGTTTCTCGTGAAGCGCACCCTCCTCTGCAGTTTTTTTTTTTAAAAAAAAACATCTGAGCAGGACTGAAAATAATATGAAAATCATTTGAGCGAAACTGTCAGCAAGACCTTGACTACAGTACACCTTTATATTTATTTAAAAACAATCTTTACTTACAGTAAGTACGCAGAACCATGGACGTGATATGGGTGTGCACGGGCAGTAAAAATAATAATAATAAGATAAGAGTTGTGCACTGCTAATTAAATCGTATCGTCTGAACACAGAATGAAGGAACAAGCACCTGAACTTTGTACAGTGCTGAGAATCTGAAACCTGTGCACTACCAGTACAACTAGTGTATACTCGATATTACTACTGCTCTTACTATACACTGTTACACTCTGAACACTGCCATCAGCTATTTAACATTGTGGTGCCATGTCCATTACTAGTCCACAAGATACAAATTTAGTAGCTATATTAATTTAGTAGCATATTAATAATTGTTTATGCATCTTTGCATGTCGATAGATAGATGCGTGGAATGACAATTGGCATCAGCAGGCCGTAGATATGGATTGGCACTAGCTATCTTGTGAAAGATCGTTATCTTTATCCGGCAAGATTGATTCCTGTGTCTCCTGATCTGTATCACCACTAACGGCAGGCAGTAGAAGCATGCATGATCATCTCACATCACATATATACCACCAGCGACCAACATACATCTAACACCGGCTAAAAAACACTTTTAGTTGTTTCATTCATGCACTTTCGTGCTCCATCTGCATCACCTGACTGACGAGTGACGCTATGCATGTAATACATGATCATTTCAAACTATACTCCGTTATTTTTAAAATATATAAACCAACATACATCTAATTACATCGAGTAAAAATCACTTTTAGTTTTTTAACAAATTTATTTAAAAATATAAATGCTCGCATTTTCTACAAGTTCGTGGTTGAGACCTTCTACTTTTATTTCCCAAAACACGCTGTCAAAACACGCTCTCTGTAGGTGCACTCCCCGTATCTCTCAAATATGTACTTCATGATCAACTATTAGAAAGCTAAAATGACTTCTAATTGTGCAACTGATGGTTTTGAGGATGACAAGCCAATTGATAATTTTTTTATTATATGAGATAAAAACACTATAACATGGCTGTCTTTTTTTTATAACTATAACATGGCTGTCAACCAGGGCTGATAAATTTAAGCGATCATAACTAGAATGGATGAAGTATATATTTTTAATAACAAAAAAAAAAAAAATTTATTATGCAGACTTTAAAAAGTAGAAAAATATAGTATATTGTACAGTAGAGTGCTACTACTCCTAGGAAGCACGTACGAAGGACTACTCGACGGTAACGTGTGGGCAAGACGTGCCCATGGTGGGGCCGCGCCGTGCACCGCTGCTCCCCGTCCGCCCTATAGCCGTACTATCGCAGGCGATGGTCCTGGTACACCGTCAGATGCACCTCGCGATCCGTGCACATGGGAGGCCCAGCCGCCCAAGGCCCGTCCCGTCCGGAAGACGACAGGAACTTGGCCTCGACTGCTCATTTCGAGATCACGGCCCGTCTCAGCTTTGCCTTGTCCTCAGCATTCATATCCGCCATGATTTGGATTTGGGACAATTGCCTGGGCTCCGAAAAAAGTTCATCCTGCTTTTTTTTTGCTTTTTATTCGAACTTGCTTGTTGGCCTTCAAATGAAACTTTTTTTTCTTTCTTCTTTGGTCTTCCGCCAGTTTCAGTAAGGTAACGGTGTTAAGTGACACCTAAAAAGACTATTTTACCCCTATCTAAAAAAAAAAAAAAAAAATAAAGTTTTATTTGTTTTTTTATTTTAAGTCGATATATAAACATTTTAAGCACATATATAAAATCACTACAATGTAGCTTCAGAATATGACTATCACTACAATGTAAGAGAGCCTTCATTTATCTATTACAGTCACGTAACAAACACAGGTCTGGGTTTTAGAAAAACACAGGAATTGACCTCTCCTCATGGTCCGTTATCTTGCACTTGACAGCTGTGGGAGCCTGGCCGCCGGGATTATTCTGAGCGCCGGAATTAAATTTTTTTTTGGGGTGGAAATATGGGGCGTTTTGGACGATCCGGGCAGGCCGTGCGCGCTGCACCAAAGATAGCCGAATATTAAGGTCGCCTATTTTATGATTTGCAGGCATATTTTTTCCCGCCGGGGGCTGGCCGCCAATCAAAACGCTCGTCGCGGCTGCGGGAAAACCTCCTTGGCGGCGGCGCCAGCGCTGCTAGCAGATTGGGGAAGAGGAAGAGTAACGCTGCTGGGCGGCCGCGGATCTCCAGGTGGCCGGGGCGGCGCGGCGTGCACCGCTTGCCGGCATGTCCGCCGCCGGCGTCCTGGTCGCAGCCGTCATCTTTTTTTTCTGGTGCGGGATGGGGAGATGCCGCGTCTCCAGTGAAACTCCGGCCGCGTGCGGCGTGGGAGATCGAGCCGCCCAGAAGGTAAGTCCCGTTTGGACATTTCGATGACTTGAACCAAACCTAACGACTGCTCATTTCGAGAAATCAACGGCCCGTCTCAAAGCTTTGCCTTGTCCTCAAAAAAAAGGCCATTTGCATTCATTTTAAGCCATGATTATCTCTTTGATTTTGCACACAAAAAAATCACTAAAATAAAAATCCTACTAAGCTCGATTACTTTTAGGTATATTGACGTAGATGATCGAACGGCACATAAAACAATTCCAATTTTATCCTCAGAAAACAAAAGACCATTGCAAAGCATTGTGTAAATGGCAATAAGTACACGATGACATGAAAACCAAAATAATAGTAGTACTGAAATCTTTTACTACTCCGTACCTTGGTCCTTAGATTTCTTCTGTGTTAAAAAAGTAGGGGCAAACGTATCTGCAGCCCCCCAGACTTTTTCAGTTTTTCCCTCGACCCTTGAAAAAAAAAAGTTGAAAACACCAATGAGTAGAAAAAGAAAAAAAAACGGAATCCTTTGGGATGCGGGCCCCACTCACTCCCAGCAGGCCCATTGCCCGGTGGAGGGGCCAGTCAGTCAGCTTTGTCAAGGCCGGCCCGGCCGGGCCATCGCTGTCTGCGTAAAAGCGGTGGCAGCGTGGGCCCCAGCTCGCCGGGCCCCTCCGCACGGGATAGATCGCTCGCGCTCGCCGCAGGCTACAATGGGGTGCGTGGCGGGGTCACCGTGCCACCGCCCGTTGGTCCCCACCAGACGGCCCCTCCTCTCGCGTACACATGGAGCGTACACGGGCACGCCTCTTGTCTTTGGTGCGCCGTGCTACTGTCGAGGAATCAGATGAGGGAACAAGAGAGCACAGCTTCCGCCTTTTCGGCTGGCTGGTGCTGGCTGGCTTACGCTTTGGGTGGTCTTTGGTTTGTTGTGAGAAAACACGGCCACGGCTCGGTCTTTGGTTTGTTGTGAGAACTAGCTGAACTAGCAAGCCGAACAAGGTTCGTCTTCACTCATCTCCGCTCCAGCTGCATCGTGAGCTTCTTCTAAACCGAAGGGGTTGTCGTTCGGCTGGTCGACAAGGCGACTGATTAAATAGTTTTCTGTGAAATACCAAAACAAAACTGGAAAAAAGCTGAAACTAGCACTCGTAATAATCTCACCTGCTGTAATAATACTGTATGTATATACTACAAATGCACTGTGTTCGTACTTCGTACTTACCGTACACATAAAACTATCCACCACCAACTCCAGTTCGCTCCAACATCCAAAGCGAGACGACAGACTCTGATAATGGACGGTGCTGCGGCTGCAGAAGATCCGGATCTTCTGTGCTCGTACCCGTCTGTGCATTCATCCTGCCGTCGCTCCACTTTAACGAGAATGATTGGGACGCATCGATCATCATCCGTCTGGTGGGTGCACCACCGACCGAGTACGAAATGAGTCCTGCATGCGCTGCGCTCTGAAAAAAAAAAGAGCACAAAAAGAACGACAAAAGGCGAGCAAAGCCTCCGATCGACCTCCGGTAAGGTAGGGCCAGCACAGGACGTCCGTACAAAGAGGCCGGCGCAGAGGATCCGATGAGGTAACGGAGTTAACCGCCCAAACAACCATCGGGTAACCGCCGACTACCGAGCGTGCGTGTGTGTGTGTGGTAGAGCGTGCGTGCGTGCGTGGCCATGGGCTGCCTGCACCGTTGATTGAGCACCTGAAAACTAGCGTAAACCTTTTGTCTGGGGCCTGCCTGCGTCCACTGTCACTTGATGGAGTTTTCATCCGTTTCCAAGTTCCAACAGGGCTAGCTTCCAGTGTAGGTGCACCGCCCAGATGTAATAGTTGTGTACAAGGAGCAACTGAGCAAGGTTAAAGCAAAACGCAAGATGTGTATGTATACTATGTAGTTGTGTACTGCATCTCATCTGTTGGTCTGGCAGCTTGCGACGACACGGCACCAATATATACGTACTAGTACGTGGGCATGGCAATGTCATTTTGGCTAGCTTGCACGAACGGGAGGGACGTCCTACGCGGTGGACCAAGGAACAGTGCCCTGAGGTGATGACACGAGCAGAAGGAACCAATCCGCCCATGGATCGCAGCGAGCGAACGAACGAACCCGATGATGATGATGATGGCCGATGCGCATGCCTGTATTGTGTTGCGTTGCGTTGCGTTAAACTGCACGCATTCACCGTACGTGAATGCACACACATTCAGAGCTCATCGATCACAAGGGCAAGGAACACTGAAACACAGAGCAGTAGGAGGAGCAGGGGGATAGAATAGATGAGAGTGATGGAGCAGTAGGGGTCTGGACTGTGTACGAGTACGTACGTACTGTACGTGCGATCGAGTGCGTGGCCATGAAGTGCCGGCCCCACCACGCCTCTACCTCTACCTCTACTCAACTCTATCGCATAATGAGCTGCTAGGTGCACGCTATTGCTACCAGAACAGTACAGTACAGTAGTGCCATCATCATAGATGCAAAGACAGAGAAACCATGGCGATGGCGAGACGTTGTCCGATGCATCCATCCATCCATCCATCGATCCTACTGTTAACCTCTTGGTCCTCCGTCCGTCCGTCCGTCCGTCCTCCCATGGCGAAAGCAGGGGCGCTTTCAGAAAGTGAGCTCGTCACGAGACCAACAGGAGAACCCGGCCAGACAGACACGCGTGGCCCACGCAGACGCTTGCGGCAGAGAGATTGCAGCGCGGACTAAATTACCACCGGTGAATAAACTCGGAGAATCGGCTTTACCCTTTCGTAGCAAGAGTAATAGTGGTTGCTGGCAGGGTTAAAGCGTGCGTGAACTGAATCAATCAACAACAGCTTTGAAGTTCGGGTGAGGGGAGGAGAGGAGAGGGACAAAGAAAAAAAAAGGTAGAAATGCAAAGCTAAGCACGGTGATGATTTCTCTTTTGCAGCACAAACACATTTGCATTGTTCAAGTGCCACGGAAAGACGAGAAAGAGGCCTAGCGAGGGACCTAAAAGTCCAATCATTGTGCATCCCCAATGCAAATGTAACGCAGAAACAAGGATGCATGAGATCGGAGAGAGCTGCTGCTATACGGAATATCATGGAGTACTCGTATTTGGTTGTGTATTATTGGGTACTCCTAATACGTGAGTACGGTGGCTGATTGGCGCTCTTAATTTGATGCGGATTTATTATTGTCGACCAACCGGTCATGTGCGTGCGAGGCCGGCAGTGATTACGTACTACTGTACGCCAATTAATAAATAAGCATTCAACAGTTTTTGCAGAGGTGGTTTACTTTTCGGTTTCTGCTTTGCTCAGCCGTCGATAGGGAGTGATTCATGGATGATGACCATGGACAGACACGTTGGCCGCATGCACGCGTCCGTCCGTGCACCACGTCGCCGAGGATTTTGGCTCGTGATGAAATGCAGCAGCGTCCTGGACTTCAATTTTCAGAGGCGTCCAGGTTCACGGAACGCCGCCGGAGAGAGAACCTACTACGACAGTAATCCTCCTCGTTACTGCCGTTACACAATTGAGCTTCCCTTCAACTTTGCAACAAGCATGCGAGCATGAAATGAACGTGCGGCGGCGCGGCGTGCCGGGCCTGCTCAAATGAAAAGAAAAACGTATGCAAAAGAAGAAAAATGGCTAGATTCATTGAACCAGCCGTTGGATTTGGCTCGGATCTCTCTAATCTGCAACAAAAACAACTAATTAACCTGAAGAAATCTGTTTCCCTCTTTTTTAAAGGCACACGAGCAAGCATGAAAACCGTTCGAAATGCAAAAGAAGAAAAAAAAATGGCTACATTCATTGTTTCACTCTTTTTTAAAGCATGAAAACCGTTCGAAATGATAAGCCAGACACGGGACGGTGTGGTACTGCATCGCCGCGCAGCGCAGTACTGTAGTAGCACAACGCTGTAACGGTGTGGAGCCCAGCAAGAGCAGCTGGTCTACTCTCATCGATGGCGATAGGATGCAGGAGAGTGAGAGCTCCAACCGTACTGTACGATGTGGACGTGGCAGGTCGTACTGTATTTCTACGCGGTACGTACAGTACCGTGCGCAGCACAGTTACAATGTTACATCTGCGTCCCTTTCTCTGACATCCATGAATGGCAATCCAGGCGAGGGTGGGTGTGGATGCGTTCGTGATGGATTGGTGGTGCTGCTGCGATGCTGCGAGAGGCAGCAGTACAATTTCATTTCACAAGAGACTGAAGACTCTGATTTTGATGCATGCAAAAGGACAGAGGCGAGGGGTATCAGATCGTACAAGTAGCAGCAGCAGGCCAGGCCACGGCCAGTGTGTGTGATTTCACTGCCACTCTGTTCCCTCCTCTCTCCTCACTCACCTCACCTCACCACGGGCTCTCTCTCCTCCTCCTCACGACGCCATTGCCGAGTGCGTGAGAGGGAGGGGGAGGCAAAGGTAAAGCGAAGCGACGAGGAGGAAGACGGACGGAGACAGACAGCCAAAGGCGAAAGATTGATAGAGAGAGAGAGAGGGGGAGAAAAAGGTAAGGGGTGAGTGAGCTGGTGTGCCGGGCCGCCGGTGGTGCTCGTCGGCTCCTCGCATTGCTCTGCTCGCTTTCCTCGCCTTATTTCTTGCCCACGAGGTGGACGAGCTTCTTGTCCACGGTCCACCGGCGACAAAGCGAGGAGGAGAGGAGGTCGTGTGGGTTCGCCGGCCGGACGGAGGCGATGGGTTTGTGACATTTTTCCGCTCTTCTTGACCCCTCCACCGGCCACCGGTTTCAGGAGGTTGCGTCATCGTCCGCGCGCGGCGGCCGGTGATGCTGCGGAGGATGGTGCCCGACCCGGCCCTGGCCCCGGCGGAAGGGTGCGGCGGGAACGCCGCCCGGCCCCGCGTCGGCGGCGGCCTCTTCGCCGTGCCGCGCCTTTTCGTCGGGTTCGCCGCCAAGCGCGTGGCGCCCGACGGGGAGTCGTCGAGGAGCCCGACGTCGCCGCTGGACCCCAAAGCGCTGCTGCTCCGGTCGCCGCGCTCGCCAAGGATGACCTGGGGCGCGTCGGGCCTCGTTGACGCCCTTGCCGCCGACACGGCCGCCGCTAACTGCCTGCTCAGCCCGCGCCTGCGTCTCATCAGGCAGCACAGCTCCTCGCCCAAGGACTGCGGCGGGCACTCGCAGCCGGAGCTCGGCAAGACCATGTCCTGCCCCGCCCCGGACACCGCCGGCGCCGGCGCCGGCATGTCGGTGCCGTGCAGCAGGTTCCAGTTCCACCGCCACGGGGATCTGAAGTCTGGTCCTGAGTCCACCACTCGGTCGGAGTCGGCGGGCACCGGCGGTGCTCATCACCTCGTCAACAGCAACGCCAGCAAGCGCCACTCGTTCGACCTCGGGAAGCTCCCGGCTCGCTGCCGACGGCGGCGTCCCGGCGCTTCGTCGGCGGCTCGGTCTCCGCGAGCGAGATCGAGCAGTCGGAGGACTACACCCGCATCATCGCGCGTGGACCCAACCCCAAGACGACGCACATCTTCGGCGACTGCATCTTGGAGCCCCGCACGGTCGTGGCCGGTGACGACCACGCCGCCGCCGCCGCCGCCATGGAGTCGTCGGAGGAAGGAGCCGCCGGGTGCTGCTACTTCGTGGTCAAGTCCGCCGCGGAGGTCGCCGCCGGCGCCGATGACTTCCTCAGCTCCTGCTTCGCTTGCAAGAAGAAGCTTGAAGGCAACGACATTTACATTTACCGGTAATGAATGCCATTATCTAATCTTGACCTCACTAATCTTTCAGTGCATCGATAGGATCGTTTGGGGAAGCATTTCAGAGGAGAGATACAGGCTCTCATCAGATTCAAACATTGATCTGAAATTCTGAATATGAAGTATAAGTGATCCACTAATTCTTTTTCTCGGAGAAGAAAAAAATGTTCAACTTGCTGCAAATGAACAGATGATGATGATGATGGAATATTAAACTGAGCTAGTAGACGACACCATGCTGAATTATTACTAAATAGATTCCATCGGTTTCTTTCTACTAAAGGCAATGATTAACTGAACTGGCCCATTCATTCATCTAGCTGAATGAACTGAATAATTGTTCTTGGCATCGTATGAGATTCATTCATTCATTCACAATTCTTAACAATTTTGGTTTCGTGGTGTTGTTGCAGCGGCGAGAAGGCATTCTGCAGCGCCAATTGCCGGGACCATGAGATCCAGCTGGACGAGGAAGCCGAGAACAAGACGGGCAGCGCGTCCCCTGGGTCCTCCTGCTCCTCCTTCCACGACGACATCTTCATGGACGGCATGGTGGTCGCCACATGACCTCCGGCCCACCGCGCCGCCGCCTTCGCCGCGGCGTCTTCCCTCCCTCCCTCATTGCGATCCTAGCCACGGTTCAGTGCACATCGCCACCGTCGTCGTCGTCATCAGTCTGTTGCTTTTGGTTCAGCAAACTGTACGTGACGGAGAGAGAAGGAAGGAAGAAACGACGCTCTGCTGTGCCTCATGGTGGGTCATTGTCGCTAGTCCTGGGAGCCTGCGGAGATCTGGAGTTTTTTTTTTTTTCAGAAAGAAAGAGAGAGAGGACGTTGCTCAGCTTGCCTGCCACTGTAGTTTTGATCCAAAGGCTGCCGGCCGGCCAGTGGTGGGTGGTGCCGGCATCATCCCTTTCCTTGCTCTCGCTTTTCTTCGTCTCGCTTTCCTTCCTACTCGTAGCAGCAGTGACTGTCTGTGTCTGCGCATCGCATTGCCTAGTGTTGTGTCTCTGAGATAATGACATCGAGCTGCTTTGAGTCATTTCCATGCTCTTTTTCCCTTTTCTCCTCTGTGTGCAGCGGTGGTGCTGGAACTGAAAGGACCTGATCACCTGAGTGAGATAGGCCATGCGATGATGATGGGTTTTTAACCACTTGATTTCCACTCGAAACCATGCCTACCTAGGAGCAACTGAATGACTGATCGATGGGGTAAAATCATGAGATGCAGCCTTTGTTATACGGTGAAAAAGCTTAACAAGTTTACTGTCGTCACTGAATCCATCCTTAGCTGACTATTAGTACCACTGTACCACCAGTGTAGGAGTAGTGCTGATAAGATCATGTTAAAATTTCTGAACAACAGATTTCCATTACTGGCAAGGGCAAGGGCAATGACGCAGACCGAATCTCTCTCATCACTGAATCAAGAGTCGGGACAGGCGTTTGCTGAAATCCATGGTGCGATCCGATCGATCAGGCGGAGAATGGATTCCATTCCCAATTTCCCTCTCGATCTGTTCTCTGTCTCGCCCGTGTTTCCACAAATGGCCTCTGCTGACGAGGGAAATAGCCTGGCAGAACAGAACAGAGCAGGGCAGGCGTTGTAGTATTCGGGCAGGCGCGGCTCGTATTGAATTCAGAGCCGCCCATACCTCCTCGTTGCCTTTATGGACGCTGCGACGGAGCATCGTCAGCGTTCTTTTATTTGGACGCACCAGGTATCCTTTGGATTCGATTCGCTTGATCTTCGTCGAACCACGAGCACGTCAAAAGTGCATCCAACGGACGGATTTTTGGCGCCGGAGTGCTTAAACTGGACCCTGGACGTGCAAACATTGAGAAAATATGCGTCCTATAGGCTATATGGGCTATGATGCTGCAGTTTTTTCCCCCAGAGTTTTTGGGCTCATGCCCCCAGCCTTTCAACTATATGAAACAATGGGCTATGAACGCACTACAGAGTATAAATAAGAACATCTCAAACACAGCCAAGAAGCAACCACAGAACCCACTCTGTCGGCACTGTCCCCTCAAAAGAGAAGAAAACCACCAGAACCATACATACAACGCAAAGGAAAACTCACTGAATGAGTTACTTGATGAACATGTTTTCTAGTGGCAGGCTCTTCAGGTTGAGAGTTTTCCTTGCTGAACGCAACATACGGGCATGATCCTGCTATTTTGGCTTCAAACCTTGGATTGAACATGTCACTGCATACCAGTTTCTGTTGCTTGAAACGGCGACAAGTTTGGTATGGTGTTAAGTGGAGGCTTGCGGGCATCAGAGGTGTAGAGATGATATTCGAGCACATATTGAAAGTTGAGACGCTGTCTAATTCACTTGGGGCAGCCCTTCACTTTTTGAAACGAACCGGCAGGAGAGCTGCCCGCTATATTAAAAAGGAGGAGACGCCGGATGGCGCAAGTTATAAAGAAAACAAACGCCAAAAGAAAGGAAAAAAAGTAATCTATAACTAGCTAACTAAAAACTCACCCGGTTGGATTGGGACATCAACGCTGGTTACCACTCAACGGCCAACATGGCCAAGACTCTAAAGCACAACAGCCAGGAGGAGGCGAGCCAACTACCACCCACAATCCACACACAAGTGCAAATCGCCGAGAACCACAGAGAAAATCTAGCGCCGAAGATACCAAAGGGGCGGACACCACCACACCGAAGGCCACCGCCATGCAGGACCCTACGCCGTAGTGCCGCTGCGCTCGCAGCCTAAGTCGCCGTCGACGGAAAGAAAACACCAAGACCGAGCCTCCACAACGCGGGGGGGACCTCGCCGCATCCGCCGTTGTACTCCTCCCCTTGTGCGCAGGGGCCTCCTTGCCACGCCCGCCACAACGCATGCTCCGGTCTCGTTTCAAAGGTTGCCGTCAAAACAACGAGCAAAGCGGGCAGCCCTTCACTTGGTATTCAGAACACAAGGTTATCGATTCAGGATTAAAAATCAAGAAACAATTTGGGTTTTAGCTCTTCTGCCGCAATGTTATGTAGCATGACTTTGTCAGGGGTTCTGTCAACCAATCTAGTTACATCATTACATGTTAATTTCTGCATTTACGTCATGTGCATACAATGTATACAACGAATACAGTCAAATTTTGTCACCAAAGACCATCCAAAGGCCAAAGGCCCAAACAAAACAAGCAATACTTCTCTTTCTCCTCTTGTAGTCTCTGCTTGTCTGTCTTGTTCAAGAACCAAGCACGGTGGCCTCAACGGACAACGGCACAGCGATAGCCCGTGGCCGGCTGCTCGATCCACGGCAAGGGAAGGCCCCTGCCTGGCCTGCTCCCTCGTGAGCCACAGGCACAGCCACACGCCATTGCCCCTCATGGGCCGTGGGCCGTGGGGGCGACGGCAGGCGGCGTTGAATGTCGCGCATGGAGATCCAGACATCCATGGGCGCTACCGTGAGGTGGGGCGGGCTCCTCACCACCCACAAGACTTGCCGTCGTTCAGGGACATGGGCGAGACGTCGGTGCGCTGCCCCGGCAATGCCGGCCGCACATCCAGGCGCTGGACATGCCGCTGAGGCGCTGACGATGCAGGACAAGAGGACAACAGCTTCGACTGGCTGGAGCCCAGGGCCTGAGCCCCAGATCGAGAGTGCTAGGCGACGGCGTCTGCGTGCTCGGCCGGCCAACGCCAAGTGGCTGACGTGGCTGGACGCACAGCCGATGTGGAGCGTCGTGTTCCTCTGCTTCGGCAGCGAGGGCGCCTTCTTCGCCGTGCACTTATAGGAGATCGCCCTCAGATTGGAGACCTCCGATCCGGCGCTTCTTGTGGGCGGTGAGGACCTGTGTGGGGGCGGCGACGGACGGCATTCATGTCGCGTTGATGCCGTATCGTGGCCTGAGGTTGTGAGCAACTCAAACGGATGCCATTCAACTGCATTATTTGTAATTGTTCATCTAAAACATTTGATGTGTTATTACCTAAGTTGCAGTCACAGTAGTAACTGCGCGGGATCTCAGTCCGGGGTCTTTCCCAATTTCAGCAGCGTTGCCATCGGAGAGCAGTCATCTGCATTCTTTGTAATTGTTCATCTGAAACATTTGATGTGTTATTACGTACTGATATCTTCGTTTAGTACAGAACTCTCTTCTTACTCGCGAGAAATAGCACATTTTAGTACAGCGTCACATCTTGCATTTAGGAAATTGTCGGAAGAGGTGCCGACAGAGTAGGTGCGGGAATCAATTGTGTATGGCGAAGTGTATGGATATCGATCGATCTGCACATCATTGTCATGCTGCCACTGTTCCTGCATGAGTGGAGATGCTGGGCAGGTATCGGTAAATCTCCGTGGCTTTGCACAAAGGCTGCGAAATGATTCGTGATCAGCTATTGGCCGGTTTTACTATGAAAAATCTACTCCTCCGTCCCAAAAAGATGCAATTTTGTTCAAAAAAACATTTATGTTAAATTTGCTTAAGTTTAACCAAATTTATCATGATTAGCATTAACATTTATGTCTCAACTAAGATTTATTACGCAAATATATTTCGTCATCAATCTAATAATACCTTTTTTTTTATCATAAATGTTAGTATTTTTTTAAAAAAAAACTTTGGTCAAAACTAAAATTTATTGATTTCTTGAGAAGTGAGAATTGCCTTCTTTTGGAACGGAGGGACTAGAAGAAATTTAGTCATTGCACAAAGTATTGTTTTCTAGGTAACATGTACATACTTATTGTAAACATAATCCTCCCAAAACTGAACAAGGCTGAATCCCAAAACAATAGCGCTTCCACAATGCAGGTACTAATTTATGTGATGTTTTTTCATTATAATACTCCTTCCGTTCCAAATTATAAGACGTTTTGGCTTCTAAATACGTTGTATTTACCATGCACATAGATATACACTATGTCTCTATATATATATTAAAAGCAATATATCTAGAAAAGTAAAAAATGTCTTGTAATTTGGGACAGATTTAGTATTAATCAAGGGCTTTATATAGACCCCAACCTGTTTTTCTGATTTTCTTTTTTATTTCAGACCTGTTTTATTCACTCCCACAGGGAGTCGAGCTCAACCTGTTGGATGCTACTTAGGTGCTCTAACCACTAGATTAGAGACCCTTTAACGCTTTATATAGTCAAACCAACATAAGTGCATCTGAAAAAAAATGCAGGTACTAATCATTCTGAGGTGCGCCAAAACTCATAAAATATATTGAACAAGGAAAATATCCAACAACCGCACATGGGGATCATAGCCATGGTGGCATTGTCACCACAACCACAATAGGTGGTGTACTATCTGTGTCCCAAGGTAAAAATCAGATATGTAACTTCGTGTTTATGTGAATGAGCGACTTTGTTTCAAAAATAATCTCTAATGTTGCTATGATGGACGGAAGTAACACGCAACAACATAAGAGAAAAGATGAGATGACCAACGAGTAGAGAGAAGCGAATAAAAGGAAAAACCGTACCAACGTCGACATATATATATTCTAAGCATGTGTGCGCACGTACATATTTACTAGTATAATATAATGTAATGTGTAATTTGTTTAGATGTCTTTCCCTTTCATAGTAAGTGGTAAGGCCTTTCAATGAGGCTAGGGACTAAATTTTAGTTTCATTTAGTCTCTAAATTTTCAAACAAGAGGACTAAGGACTAAAGACTAATTTTTTATTCTTTATTAGGGGTTTATTAGTCCTAGTTCCCGGTCCCTCGAAACCAAACATGTCCTAATAATATTGATTTTTAACATTTTATTGTAGATTAGAGAGTCCTCCTAACACACAACTACTATAGTAATATAATAAGTATATAATATAACGTGAATTTTTTTTAGATGTCTCTCCCTTTCATAGTACGTATTAATAATGTCGTTATTTATTATTGTAGATTTTTTTGAGGAAAATTTATTATTGTAAAAGATTTGACTTTTGAGAGTCCTCCTAACACGCAACTACTACTAGTGATTGGGCCCTGCCGCACCGAGAACCATTTGTCTGTATGTACGCGTATCACATCACAGTACATACTAAATACTAAATAACATACACCGTTCTTCTCTGCATCGCATACAAGGAAGGTTCAGTAGCAGCTATCATTCCCAACAATCCCAAGCACAAGCGAGCGAACATGGATGGTAGCAGCTTGCCTAAGCGCGATGCTAACTTTGTTCCTCTGAGCCCAATAACCTTCCTGCCGAGGGCCGCCTCCGCCTACGCCGATCGCACCTCAGTCGTATATGGCAGCATCAGCTTCACCTGGCGGCAGACGTACCAACGCTGCTGCCGCCTCGCCGCTGCCGTCCAGCAACTCGGCGTCTCCAGGAATGAAGTCGTACGTGATCTGATGACCACTACCTTATTTGCAAGTTTTTTTTTATCTACGCTATTATTTGAAAATATGAAATTACAATTCGTCTATTTCAAAACTGCCATTGGAATTTTGCATCTCCCCCTCATTCATGCCATTTTGTACACCTTCGCCGTATGTATGACTGCGGGAAAACGTATATGGCCGCGTACATGCCCACTGCGGCGCGAGGCAGACCGGCGGCGCTACCTGCGCTCGCCTACTGCGGCAAGCGCGCGAGGCAGAGCAGCGGCGCTTGTCTCCGGCAGCCTGCGCACAGGCCAGAGCGGCTGCGCTCGGCCACGGCGGCTAGCGCGCGAGGGAGAGTAGCGACGCTTGTCTCCGGCGGCCTGCGCCGGCCCAAGGCAGGGGCGGCAGCGGTCGGCCACGGCAGCAACCGTCGCCCACGGCGGCCTGGCCTGGAAGACGGTCTCGTCGGTGATCTTGTGGAGCTCGACTTCGAGAAAAAAAAAAAAATTGTGGAGCTCGAGCCCGCTTGGCGCTTGCTGAAGTTGGAAGTAGGCGCGCTGCTGGTGTACAGCGTGACGACCAAGGCAACCATGTTCGAGAATGTCCCGATGGCTCCGGGGGCTCTGGGACCGCGCGGACAGCGCCGCCGCCGTCATGCTGATCGGCAGCAAGGTCGATCTGGGGCCGCGCCACGATGAGGAGGGGCAGATTTTGAGCTCCGCCGGCCTCACGACGATACGACGTTGAGCTCCGGCACACGGTGGGTGTACGCGCTCGCCTGCTCTTGCTGAGTTGCTAGTCATCGTCCAGAAGATCACAGGCGAGGACCTCTCCCATACCACGCGTCGGGTGCAGCCGTGCAGGCCACCGCGGGTGAGGACTGCTGCTCTGCATCGCACGCAAGCCGCCGGCCGTGGGTGAGGGCAGCCGCTCTGCCTCGTGCGCAGGATGCCGCAGACAAGAGCCGCTGCTCTGCTTCGCACGCTGGCCGCCGCAGGGAGCGCCGCTGCTCTGCTTCGCACGCTGGCCGCCGCAGGGAGCGCGGCCGCTCTGCCTCGCGCCGCAGTGGCCATATACGCGGCCATATACGTTTTCCCGTAGTCATACCTGCCTGACAGTGGGACCATATATGGGAAGGTGTACAGAATGGCATAAATGCGCGGAGCACGACAAATAACAACTACCCTGATGTGCAGGTGTCGGTTCTTGCACCCAACACGCCGGCGCTGTACGAGATGAACTTCGCGGTGCCCATGGCCGGCGCGGTGCTCAACGCCATCAACACGCGTCTTGACGCGCCCAACATCGCAGCCATCATCAAGCATGCCGAGCCCAAGGTGTTGTTCGTGGACTACCAGTACATCACCGTTGCCACCAAGGCGCTACAACAAGGCGTCTCCAAGGACACGGGTGATCACCGGAGGACGATGCTGCCCGTGCTTGTCGTCATCGACGACATCGAGAAGCCGACGGGCGTCACCGTCCCCGCCCCGTCACGCGAGGGCGATGGGCACCAGCAGCTACCCGTCCTCGAGTACGAGCAGCTGGTGGCGTGGGGCGACACGGCGCGACACCCACCCCGCCCTGTCGAGGACGAGTGGGACGCCATCTCGCTAAACTACACCTCAGGGACCACCTCAGCGCCCAAGGGCGTCGTGTACAGCCACCGCGGCGCGTACTTGAGCACCGTGGCTGTCCTACTCCAATGGGGCGTCGGACAAGAGCCCGTCTACCTGTGGTCGCTTCCAATGTTCCACGGCCACGGGTGGATGCTCACATGGGGCATGGCGGCGTGCGGCGGCGCCAACGTCTGCATCCGCGCGCCCACGGCCGACGCCATGTACGGCGCCTTCGCCGCCCACGGCGTCACCCACATGCGCTGCCCCGGTGCTCTTCAACGTCCTGCTAGAGGCCTGCCACGAGCCGCTGCCCCGCACCGTGGAAGTGCTCACGGGCGGCGCGCCGCCACCCGCGCCGCTGCTCCAGCGCGTCGAGCAGCTGGGATTCCACGTGACGCACGCCTACGGCATGACAGAGACCACCGGCGTGGCCTTGGTCTGCGAGTGGCGTCGTCAGTGGGATGCCCTGCCGCCCTCCGAGCGAGCGCGCCTCAAGGCCCGGCAGGGCGTCAGCGTGCTCTCGCTCGCCGACGTGGACGTCAAGGACCTCAAGACCATGCAGAGCGTGCCCAGGGACGGCGCCACCATGGGTGAGATCGTGCTCCGGGGCAGTAATGTCATGAAGGGGTACCTGAAGGATCCCGGCGCCACGGAGGCCGCGTTCCGTGGTAGGTGGTTTCTGACGGGCGACGTGGGCGTCATCCACCCAGACGGCTACGTGGAGATCAAGGACCGGTCGAAGGACGTGATCATCTCCGGCGGCGAGAACATCAGCAGCGTGGAGGTGGAGGCGACGCTGTACCAGCACCCGGCGGTACAGGAGGCGGCGGCGGTGGCCATGCCGCACCCGCACTGGGGTGAGACGCCGTGCGCTTTCGTGGCGTTGAAGAGGGAGTTCAAGGTGACGACGACGGAGGAGGAGATTCTATCATTCTGCCGGAACAAGCTGCCCCACTTCATGGCGCCGAGGATGGTGGTCTTTGTTGACAACCTGCCCAAAACCTCCACGGGCAAGGTGCAGAAGCTTGAGTTGCGCAAGAGGGCACAGAGCCTGACCAAAACACCGACGGCTGCTACGGTGTCTAAGCTCTAGCAGAGTTTGTGATCAATCATGCGGGTGCGGTACAAAATAAAACATAGAATCCATGCCTTATTAATTATGCAAGTAATTTCAAAATAATAATTTGAATAAAATAGTATTTTGATTTTTCATACGATTGTAGAGAAAATGTATAAAGAACACCCATTCAAAGACATCTCTAAACGATTTACGCACCCTCTCTAAACGATTTACGCACCAAAAAGCGGCCAACCAGCGTGGCCGCGTAGCCGACTTTTCACGGCCGTCCGATCGAGCAGACGGACGGCCCAGATCAGGCTAGCCCCGGATATTTTGCAACAAAGCCCTTGAGCTTTAGCAAAATCACTCTTCCGTCCTCCCTCCCTCTCTCTACTCTCGGCCTCCTTTCTCCCTCCCTCTCCTCCTCACCCGGCGATGCACCAAGGCGGCGGCGCACCGGGCGGTCACCGGCGCAGGCGGGGCAACAGCGACGACGCGTGCTAGCGGTGGACGCCCCCTTCCCCCCCCCCCAAACCCCTCCCTCCTCCCGGTCATGGCGGCGCCCGGCGTGGACGGCCCAACCTAGAGTTTTTGGGTTGCAGCGGCGGCCGTCGAGCCTGGGCGGCGAGAAGCCCCGCCACCGGCTCTCCCTCCTTCTCTGTGCGGCGGCGCACCGTCGCGACCGTGGCCGCAGCGACGCCCCGCCACCATGGCAGTGGCTATCCCCTGCGACACGCCTGCCTTCCTGTCCATGGTGCAGGCTGCAGCCCATGCTTCAACACGTGCAGGCATCGGGCGCAGCGTTGCCGGCCATCCCGACGTGGGTGGGGGCAACATGGCCGGGGGCGCCAGCAGCAGCCGCAAGTGGCGGCGCGAGGCGCGTCGGCAGCACGGGCGGCGTCACGAGCAGCACACACAACCTCCGCCGACCCGAGCACCGCAGCCTGGCCTAGCCCAGATGCCAGCAATCCTCCATGACTCAAGCTCTAGCGGCGCACCCAGCCACCAGCGCGCATCATGCGAGCAGAGCCAGGTAACGCCCTTCTTCACAATTTCCCTCTACTTTTTATTAGAGTGAGTAGTATGTGACCATCCTGACAAAGACTGCAAGACATGAATAGATGATGCATGTGTACAGGCTGCTGAGTATGTGTCGTGCCTTTCATATGCTCGATAGAATGCCGAAACGAATGATAAGACTTCTATGTTTTACCGCCCTCTCGGTTCCATTAAACTGAACAAAAGTAGATCTCAGCTGCAAATTATTTGAGTATTTTAACTTATTAAGCCTAATAATTTTGGTGCGCCAATTTTCTATTCCCTTCACTGGAGTATCGTCCCACCTGCTTGTGAACTCCGTTGAACATCTTCCGATGTGATATGTCTTGAGGTATACTAGCCTTCTAAAATTCGGTTAATGGTCCAAATTTAACATCTTATATTATCTATCCTATTGTTTGTCTCCAAATGATTATTTTGGCTTATATGCTTAGGTTTAACTGAATGCATGTCTGAATTGGTTACCTACACCTTTCTACAAATATCAAAACACATGTATAGGAACAAATGATGTGGAATCTACGCTTTATATGTTCTAGCTAATACTGAAAGGAGAACTGCAAATGTTTCTTGCTTCTATTTCCCCTTTTTTCCCTTTTAAAAAGAAGTGGCCACTCCAATTTCCCTAATGTAAATATATGTACCTACTTTTGTAGAAGGGTCTGATCCCTTTCCAGATTATAGTTCTTAGGTTCTAGCCTTCTAGGTAAGCTCATTTCTACCTTACTGATATTTTGTTACAGCCAATTTAGCAAATACATAATTGGGTGTTCTATTTTAACCATGTAGTGAAAAGGAAATGTAACAGAAACGATCATTTCTGCAGCTTGATTCCACGTTCCAAAAGGGCTTCGAGACAGTCGAAACTGTACAAACTTAACATAATGATGGCAAGTTTATCGCTTATTGCTAGCGCCATGCTTTACTTTGACCAAATTATTCTCTCTCATAAAAATGGATAACAACTCTTCAGTACATTTACACTGCATATATTGCATCATTAGCTTAGTTTAAGGAAATGATTTTGCCTTCTTGTTTGAGGTCTTACTATCTCAGGTTAACTCCATATATAGTGATTGCCGGCACCATGCTTTACTTTGACCAAATTATTCTCTTCATAAAAATGGATAGCAACTCTTCCATTGCATTGCATCATTACTTAGTTTAAGGAAATCATTTTGCCTTCTTGTTTAAGGTCTTACTATCTCAGGTTTACTCCATATATAGTGCATGATATCCTCATGTAACAATTAGCCAGGCTCTATGCTAACTCAACATTTACCCTTTCTGCTAGAACAGATGCTATTAAATGGTTCACTACTTACTATAAGGTAACAATTCCCTACTTTTGCTGCAATATATACACTACAAATAGTACTAAACATGCTCTGTCGTTTCTTCTTGATACGTAGGCTAGGCTTCATGTCAACAGGTTCCACTATGATATAAAACCTTATTTTCCGCACAACCTTTGTACACAAAAAATCTCTCAAGATATGTTCCTCTTCATTCTTATATTATATATTGGAGCTCAAACATATTTTTGGTTCCATAGAACGGTCTTATTTCCAATACCAAATATATTATACTGGAAATCACATGCGCAGGGCTGCTTACATCTCTTTATGACGCAACAGCTATCCTTACATTGACGACCTCGCACCGGAATGCTCTGCACCAACCATCTAGGCCAGCCTGAGGTACACACCATGTATTTGTTAAAATGCTTGCACTGACTACCTGAAGTGATAGATGCATAGTCTTTGGAAGTTCGGAAAGTCCATGTTTCGGCTGTTACTTAGACAACTCTGTTTCTTACTTTGTTTGATTAGCAATGTTAGTAGCCTGCTTGGATTATACAATGCTGAATGACAGTTCATTAAGGGAAAAAAAACTCATTGCAGCAGTGTAGCTCTTTTTCAAAATGAATTTCACAATACAAATGATCAATGCTTTACCACTCCTACTGACCGTCGCATCCTGGGCGTCATATTACTTACCCCATGCTGTGCAATTCTATTGATTTGTTTCCTTCACAGAGGTCAATTGCATGTAATTAGCAAACTCCTATTACTTGATATCACAAACCGATCTTATATCACTATAGCAGCCACCAACATAGATGCTTCAAGTAGGTCAACGTGGTGTAATCTTAACTTGGAAGTTTTATTTAGCTAAGCCAACATGATGTGATCTAACTCAGCAATTCATAATTTTAAAAGCACAGTATAAAAAAAACCATATCCTAATTTGCTTTCACGTGAACTCTCAGGTTACAAGGAATGTTTGCCTCGATGTACTCTCAGCTGGGAAGGTGTTTGTGATATATATAAGGAAGCCAGGACTAAATGTATATGAATGGTGTACTTGTATACTTCACTTGATCGATGAGAAAGCATCTCAAGTTGCATTACAATGTGCACTCTGCAACCTTGCTAATTCATTAGATCGAGCAATGAATTGGAAATTTCAGACACGCTACTGTGTTGCAACTGTAATAACCATAACGCTAATAACCATATGAAAATTGGCCTTTTGTGCAATTCTGTTGCTACTGTGGCCTCTTGAATTCTGAAGCCTTTTATTTTGCGTGACAGATGAATTTGCTACCATATACACTGCAAGCAGCCCATACAATGGCCATTGGGCCAGTGACCAGGTTGAGGATAACGGCGAGGAGACGTTGGATTCGAGCTCCCATTTTAAAAGAATCTTCATTGGAGTGTATTTTGCCCATTTTGTATATGAGTACACCGGTTAGTAAAACTTGGCAGCTAAACAATAGTAGATTGCCATATTTATAGGATGGCCTGAGCCTTCAAATTTGAACTCACCCTTACCCTAAAACCATCTGTACTGTAAGCAGCCCATACACTGGCCATAAGCGGCAACGCCGCGCACATTTCTAGTAATTATTAAAGGTAATAAAATTTAAGACATGAAAAAACAATATTTTATTCTCTAAAAAGAACTAAAAGGACAAAATATATAAATGAAGTAGTCTTATAAATTAGAATTAGTAAAAATCTAATTTAAATGACAATTTTTTTTAAAAAAAACAGTAGTTTGAATTTTCAAATGTTGAAAAACAAGTAAATAAAAATTTGGTAAATTAGTATAAGTTCAAAGAAGTCATTGTTTCGTTCTTGACGGCTAAATCTGTGATACTAAATCTGTAGACCAAGATTGTAACAAACTAACAGTCCAAAGCTACAAAACAATACAAGAAAAAAATATTAATCACAATAGAACATGAATAGTGTGTAGACTGTAGAATGAACCAACGTGATAACAAGTTTTTGCTGTTGGTTATAAAAAAGAAAAAAATATTTGGAAAGGATTATACATGAACAATAAATCAATGATAATTTCGTTCAAAAAAATAAATCAATGGTAATGCAGAGCAATTACTAATTATAGGATTATATATACCTTTTTTTTTGTTTTGCAAGCTAAACAAAAACAAATGGAAATGATGCAACAAATTACGAGGCCCGTGGCCCGATGAAAAGACCAAATACGAGATCCAGATCCACCAGAGGCAACCGCATGAGTTGGGCTCTTGAGACACGCACGGCCCTAGTGGGCTGGGGCCCTCTCGCAAACGTGGCCGAATCCCACACCCACACTCCGGATCAGTCTGCACGTCGGACCTGTCCCACTCACCGACCGCACGTAATACCGGAAGAGCCCTTGGCATACAGCCATCATAAATCCTCGTCATCCAGCCCACGACATAAACCTCCTGCAGGGTACATTTGTCATTTCCTGCCCCATCCCTCTTTTTACGCACAAGGCCGGTGGCTCCCCACTCACTAACATCCCAAATTACCCTGGGCGTCACCCCTCGTGATTTCGTGCGAATAGTGAAGATTAGGGGACAGAAGAGTAATTTCACTCCTCGAAAAATGTCCTTTCCCCGGTGGTGACCCACCCACCTGCTAGCCGCTTTACTCGCCGCGTGCGCTTTCGCCCTTTCGCCCCCGTCTCCGTCGGGATGGCTGACTCCCTAATCCCCTGCGCCTTCGTCATCGCCACAGCCTGAGCCACTTCCACTTCCTCCTCCTCCCCCCAAAACTCCGAACGCGCTAGCACGCTGGAGGAGTGGAGGCGAGCGCCGCTGGGACTGTGAGCTCGCTAGCTAGGGATTCGCTTCTCTTCTCCGACGCGGGATGGGTTACCTCGTCATCTCGCCGTCACCGTCGCCGTCTCCGCCGCAGGCCTTCCAACATGCCTCCTCTTCCTCCTCCCTCCTCGGGGCAACCGTCTGCCGTCGCCGCGCGCGTCGAGGCGGGGCCTTCGTCGTTGCGGCGGCCGCCTCGCCACTGGATGGCAGCGGTCCTTCTCCCGCGGCGGCGGATGCCTACGTGCTGGCGCGGCGGGTGGTGCTCCTCGGCGCCTCGGCCATACCGTTCGTCGGCCTCCGTGAAGCTGCTGCCGCGCCCACGCCCGTGGACCTCGTCAACGGTTAGTAGTGCCTATCCTATTCCCTGCCAGTGCCAGTGTTGTGTAAACTTTGGTTTCGCAATTCGCAGTTACTCGCCCGTCTTAACTTGGGTCCTAGATTCCTAGCCAGTCACGCTGTGGAGTTTAATGTTGCGAGTGAAATCCCTATGCAATACTGTGGATCGATTTTATCAATTGGTAATTGCTCTGCAAGTCTGCATTATAGGAGCGTCGTTTCTGCAGAGGACATTGCTGTATACATATAGTGCTGCATTGATATAAGAATGCATGAATTGTCTGTGCTGGGATCAAATGTGCATCTGCCGACTAGAGTGAGAATTTACATCTGTCGTTCAAAACAGTGGATGCAAGAGTTTAGAATACACTGGGTATTGGGAGTATGCTCTAAGCAACATTGATGTTAGAGGCAGGCACTATTTTCCCTTTCGGATCAGGGCATTCATGTATGAAGAAGAATTAGTAGATGCAAAAACCGTTCCCAGAGTTGAGTTTGCTTCTGAAGAAATTCAAACTTCAAATCAACTTAATGTCGGATTTTACGCGTCAAAACCCATTAGCTCCTTAATGGATGCATGCATGTTGAGTGTTGGGACTGGGGAGCATCATCCGTAATGATGAAAGAACTAAAAGTTTGGTGTTTATGTAATAACATACTGTTTCAAATGGCGCCAAATGGTTATAATTCCATGTGCTGCAACTTCTTAATTTGGTATTCAGGCCCCTAGTTGTTTATATTATGGATAATAAGCGTCGCAGGAAATTCAACACTTGAATTAGTGTATGACTGTCTTCCTTGGAGATTCATATTCTGGCGGAAAAACAAATCTAGAATTGGAATAGTGTGCTCATTATCCACAAAAATGTTCCTAGTGGTATTTGAGTTTGTTTACAGTATATGATCAGATGTCACCTTTTCTCAATTTCCCGCAGTTTATGGTATGTCATTATTCGAAGGGTTTGTTAGAAGAAAGGGGATTGATGCCCCAAGGGTAAATCATGAAGCTGAGAATTGCTACGAAACTTTCAAGATTGGACGTAATTCCATCATCTGTAGACCTAAGGAAGATAAGATTGATGGTTAGAACTTCCACCTTTATGAGTAGTATGTGTGAAAGATAGGAGTTATGATTACTAATTTACTACAATTTCTTTTGAAAACTACCATAACACGTGACTTTTGGATTTGTTGTCCTATAGACCTTTTTTCGTCATACTTGCACAGTTCTTTTGACTGCTTGTAGCCACATGAAGGGATTGAACTGACCATCTAGATATGATGTATTCTTGGAAACTGACATGGGGGCCACTAATGCATTTTACTTTGAGATGAGATTGTTTTGACTTAACTAAGTCGGCGGTGCTGCCTCATTGACATTAGGGAATTGAAATATAGTTATGCATATTTTCAATGAGGTTTTTCCTGGTTATTGATCATTGAGGACTTATTTATCCCTGTGTCTTCATTCCAGAAACATAGATAAGTTGTTGATAAATTTCTTCTGTCTGTAGAGACAAAGAATGTCCCTCAATTTGAAGGGACAAAGGATATCGCAAAACCTGAATACACTCAACCTGAAGGAACTCAGGTTGAAACCTCTACTCCTGAAGCTCGTCAGCGTGAATCATCCTTACAGTTGGTGCAAGAACAACCTCCAGAGAATCCACTTGTCGGCTTTCTTGGCGCAGTTGGAGTTGCTGCCTCCGGTGTTCTTGGTGGGCTGTATGGCACTTCTCTACAAGAAAAAAGGCCCTGCAATCAATTATCTCCTCAGTAAATCATCTACAAACCTGCAGTTAATGTGTTTTACTGCTTGTTTTGGTTTAGATATGTTGATTCTTAATTTATATAGCCTAAATGAGAATCATGATGCTCAATTCATGAGGCTTTCCAGCATGCACCACTTCTCCAAATCAGCCATGATCTTATCGTCATATAATCACATATTTTGCATATATTTCCAGTTAGTAAAATCTCTATTACTTAAACAATGAAGTTGGTGCTCATGGTGTGCCTCAGTACCTGTCATCACCCCTACTCTACCCCTATATTTTGCTTATTTATCCACTCTTTCCATTTAACACAAATCAGTTTCACCACACTACCCAAATCTTCTAAAAGCATCTTGCGACCTAGCTATATATATACATGTACAATACTTTGATTTGTGGTGTCGTGACACACGGGCAATTTTTCTAGCATCCTTTAGTATTTATAGAAAACTAAGCAGTATGTTCTGTGCAGTGTGCACACCATTATTAGGCCAAAGTACACAGATCTGATGTTGAGCCATTAAATTAATAAAAAATACTCTTAATGTATTCAAGGAGTTTGACTTTACTTTTTTGTACCAAACTCACGATCTTGATGTTGACACTTTTTAAATATCGATCTTTTAGCCTTATATTATGGGGGATTGGGATTATGTTTTCATCAGCTGTGTTCCCTTTTTTTTTATACTTACACATCTGGTTTCTTTGGTTCTGCAGGCTTCCTTGTAAGCATGTATCTCTGTTTCTGTAGTTTCCAACATTTGAACCATTTCAAAGCCCTCCACTGTGTATTTTTGTAGCCTTAGTCAAGAAAGAAGTAGAGAGTTTTACACCAGTCACCAAGTAGTAAAGAATTTTTTGTGCACGAGGTCTACTATTCTCCCTAAAGGTTGCAACACTCAAATCTTGATAGCTTTATTAGTAAACTGAACCTTGAACCATGTAAAATGAAATCGGTTTTTAGTATCCTTCATAATCTGAGGGTTGTCCATATTGCTTTCCTAGTCTGAATTATGCCTCTGAGGAACGGTCAATTTTCTTACCATGCTGCAATTATGGGGTTTTTGCGGGAAATCAGTGCTGGTGATATGTTTTTGCAATCCACAGTTTTGATTCATATGTGAGTAGGAACGTTAAAGAGGATAAAACTCTGTGAAAACCTAATAATTCATTGTATTACCATTTTTCCGCCTTGATTCTGAAGAAAGCCGACATTTGTAATGTCTTATGAATACAGAAAGCTACCAATTGTATTTTTAACACCTTTGATATGCTAATTGTTCCATTTTTCTAAAAAGTTGATTTATGGAAATTGGAGACCTGATATATTCAATGTTCTACCTTCTTCAGACGGAGAGCAAATTGGCTGAAAATGAGGCAGCTCTTTCTTTGATGAGGGAAAATTATGAGAAACGGTTACTGGAGCAGCAAGCAGCACAAAGGAAGCAATCTATGAAATTCCAGGAGCAGGAAGTTTCTCTGTCAGGTCAGTTGGCTTCAGCAACAAAGACTTTGACATCACTGAGTGAAGAATTCAGAAAGGAGAAGAAATTAGCTGAGGAACTTAGGGATGAAATACAGAGATTAGAGAGTAGTATCACACAAGCTGGCATTGATAAGGATGTGCTTAAAACTAAATTGGAAGAAAAGCTTGGTGAGATTAATGTTTTGCAGGAGAAGATAAGTTTACTCAGCCAAGAAATTGATGATAGGAAGAAGCACATCAGGGAACTCAGTGCATCACTTTCCTCGAAGGAAGTAGACTACCAAAAGCTGACCGCTTTCACAAATGAAACTGAAAGGAGCCTTGAGCTTGCAAATTCTAGAGTACAACAACTTGAGGAAGAGCTCAGTACAACGAAGAATGCTCTCGCTTCTAAGATATCTTCTATTGATTCACTCAATGCTAAACTTGAAACGTTGAACTCTGAAAAGGAAGAAGCTGACAAAAAAATTAACAAGTTAATACAAGAGTATACTGACCTGAAGGCTGCTTCAGAGACAAGGGCGAACCATGATTCCAAACTACTATCAGAAAGAGATGATGAGATAAAACAGCTTGAAGGAAAACTGTCTGTTGCATTAACTGACTCAAGCAAAGATCAAGAAACAATTGTTGAGTTGAACAAGGAGTTGAATGCTACCAAAATGATGCTGGAGAATGAACTCAAGGCCATGGAAGCTTTAAAAGATTCAATTCGATCATCTGAAGAGGCTCTAAAGACTTCCAAAAGTGAGGTTTCCAAACTTTGCAAGGAGCTTGAGGAGGCAAATGAATTGAATGAGGACCTGGTATCACAAATTTCTAAACTCCAAGAGGACTCCAATGAAATACAAATAGATCTCACTAATAAACTAGGAGAGGCAGAATCATTATCCAAAGCTCTGTCAGAAGATTTGGCTTCAGTGAAGGAAATGGTTCAAAAGGGGCAAGAAGAACTTGAAGCCACCTCTAATGAGCTGGCATCTATTGTTGAAGCTCGTGACAACTTAAAGAAAGAATTGCTGGATGTGTACAAAAATTTGGAGTCCACCACACATGAGCTTGTTGAGGAAAGAAAAATTGTAACAGCCTTAAATAGGGAACTTGAAGTGTTGGCGAAACAGTTGCGGGTGGATTCTGAAGCAAGAAAAGCTCTTGAAGCAGACCTGGATGAGGCTACAAAGTCACTAGATGAGATGAACAACAGTGCGCTGTTACTGTCTAAAGAACTTGAGAGCACTCATTCTAGGAATGACACTCTTGAAGCTGAGAAAGAAATGCTATCGAAGGCTCTAACTGAACAAACGAAAATCACAACCGAAGCTAAGGAAAACACTGAGGACGCCCAGAATCTTATCACAAGGCTTCAGACAGATAAGGAGAGCTTTGAGTTGAGGTCTAGACATCTTGAAGAGGAACTGGCGTTAGCGAAGGGTGAGATACTGCGCCTAAGGAGGCAGATTAGTACAAACAGTTCTCAGAAACCAAGAGCACCTCCCCGACCAAGAGGACCCCCATTGACTAATGAAACTCTGAAGGAGCAACCTGTGAATGATCATAATCAGAAGAGCAGTGAAGTTGTTGCTGGAGCCCCGCCTGTGAAAAGGACTGTAAGGAGAAGAAAAGGTGGCGCATAACTTCGCAGCCTCTGTTTTTCCATGCGTTTCTATTTAATAATTTCATTGTTACTTCATTTCTAAAATTGCCATCCTTTGAAAATAGCATCAATAGTTATTCCAGTATTCTTTACATTTGCCTTTTGTAGTATTTCAGTTACTCAATGTATTTTGTTTTAGTTTTTGGAAAACAGAGGTCTGTATGTGTATAAATGAGATACTGAATGGCCAACATGATGAAATTACTGTATCTGTACTTATGCTAAATACTTCATACACCATATTATTTCTCATTTTTATACCAGTCATCGATTTGAATCCATGTAGCATTATATGCTTAGTGCCTCATATACTTTTGGATTAACCTACCCCTTATTAATCATCAATCATTTAGTGAGGCTGTTTTGATATACCTAAAATAGGTTAGTTTGCTTCCTGGAAGATATAGTTCTGAAATTTGTTGAACTGGTATCACTCTATTTTTCCTCTCTATAAAATTGACACACTTCTTGTCTATGCATTCAACATTTATGAGTCTGAAAATATTTCTTACACTGTTGTATAGTCGTTACTTAGGAATACCTCCTATGCTAGTGAATAAAACCTAAATCCATGATATTCCACTGGTGGGTCCTCATGTATCATAGTCACACTGTCAGCATATGTGGGAGTCGTAATTTTTTTTCAGTTCAGATAAGGAAACCCTTTACTTAACTCAAAAGTCTTAAAGTATCTGACAATGCTTATTGTATCTAAAAAATTAGTTGTTCTATCTGATCATTGCGGCAAGGCCTCATCTCCCTTGTGATTCTTTGCATTTGGAATCACCCAATACATATGTTTTTTTACTAGTTAAGCGCCCGTGCGTTTGCTGCGGGATAACTAAATTTTATAGAAAAACACATGGATCGCATGATAAGATAACAATACTATAAAATTAAATAATGATATTAAAGTGACATTTAATCCAAAACAAGTTTTATAAAAAGTAACACAATCAATCGACAGTCTGGAACAAACTCTATTTTATGGGGTTTTTCGTAATTAAGCCTAAGATAATGTTTTATATCGCATGGAAGAAATCTTCAATATTCATTTATTTCATGCGCTAATAAATTCACGACTAAGTTCTCGATGCATCTTCATACCAAAGTTCGATGCATCTTCATACCATCCTCGCATACACATGAGAGTGTATGCGAGATATTAGTGCTTATCACATGGGCAATACTGCGTGTCTTAAAAAAATCTCATAAAACCGTAAAACATAGTATGTTATCCTCATCGTAGAAATACTTGCGGGTTTCAGCATACTCTCACAAGCAGCTGCTCTAACATTATAGCTCTGATATTCAATATGATTCGTATGACAAGATTTTCCTGTCGGTCCAATTGAATCGCCTCCAAACATTCCCGTCTATTTTTGGAAGAAAACTAAGCCGCAGCATGGATTATTTTATCATAGCATCATCCCCGTACATTGCTACGGGACTACTAAACTTTTGCCTTAAAACACACAGGTCGCACGATAAGATATCAATACTAATAAATCAAATACTGATGTTAAAGTAACATTTAATAGAAAAGGCGAAATCCATGCAATTGACGTAGTCATTGTGAGTGCTCACAAATTCTACTGACTATATACACCTTTCCTTCACGTGGTAAGATAATGTTTTATATAACAAAAAGAAATTTCTGATATTTTTTTGTGCGTCCAACAAATCTACATATACCATTACAACTTATCTTTACAACCCCTCCAAAAGCATATCAGAGGTTCTAGGTCAAAGTGAATCGCACGAGGCAGGGCGTGATTTGCAGGGCTAATAGGGTGCGGCGGGGGCAATCACAATGGCATGAGGGCGTCGATCGCACACAGCGGACCAATGAGCCGATGTCGGATGTCGCACCAAAACGATGTCCAATCAGCTTTAACCAAGTAAATTATCTTGCATATATGCTCAGTTGGGGAGATGTTATGTACATTACATATGCACAGACAATAGTAAAAAATACAACTTACATAGTTGGCTATCACAACACAGCTATGTCAAAAGCTCCCGCCAGAATTCGGCCACAGCTCTAAACAACAGTAGAAAAGCAAATCATGTTCAAACATATCAACTTGAAATGTATGGTTAATATGAGGATATTATATTTTCAGATTTGCTAAATGACACACGTGTGTTTCATTGTCTGTTGTCACACGATTTTTTTGTCCGTTGGATCAATATCGTGCGAGCATCGATCCTATGTCCTGTGTGTGTCTCTGTCCCGGAGGTCCCACTTCTCATGGTCGCTGTCTTGACACACCTTTTCATTTCCCCTTCTCCATCGTGTTTGTCGCAGCGCGGCTGTCGCCGGAGGCGCCCTGAGGCGATTTCGTCGGCGTTTTGGCGATTTGCTCCGACGGTACCTCTTTCCCCGTCAATGGCGGTTGGCGAAGGTCTGTAGCCGTTTTTGCTTCCTCCCCCTTGATTTTTGTGCTTTTGCTTGAGTTTTGGGTGGGGTATTTTGGAAATGGAAGCGGAAGGCGGGGATGGATGTGGGTGTAGATGGAAGAGCGGAGAACGGACGACGACGACGGCAGGTACCCTCATTCGGCGTCGGCGACGCCGCATTTTCCATGGAATCCTTCTAGGGCGGCGATTTCCTCTGTCCCTCCCTTTGCTCCTCTCTCCTGGCTGTCCTGGGCGGGGAGCGCCTCCTCGTTGATTTGGAGACTTCGGTTGCGACCGATATTGGTGGAGATTGTCGGGTAGCCGTTCGTTCGTCCCTCCCTCTCCCGATTTGGGCTCTTTTGTTTCGGATTTCTAGATCCGGGGAAACGATGGGGGTCGGCGGTTCGGGCATGCAATATCGGCGAATGGATTCGCCGTGACCACTCTCTCGTCGGCGAATTTGTCTTATGCGTTGAGCTGTAGCGGTGGAATAGTGAGAGTGGTTGGATTGCAACATGGTTTGTGGCATCCCCAGTGTCTTCTCTCTCACCCTCCATTCCCCCCCTCTCTCTCTCTCTCTGTCATGCGGGAGGTCCGTGATGATTCATGCTATGGGAGGGGAAATAGAAGAGGGGATGAGGATCGGCGAGTGGTGGATATGGTGTTCCTTGATGCCGCCCCTCGTATGTGTTAACATGCATGCAATGATTGGTAGGTTGTACACCATATTCGGGTTTTTGTTCTATTTTTTGGCTCTTTCGATAGATCTGTACCTACTTTTTGTGGGGTGTAGGAACTCCTCCGTGGTTGCATGTTGTTGCATGCTATTTCTTCAAATGTCTCAAGTGATTTTGTGCAAGCGCAATGAGAATAACTAGTAGTTTTTTAAATATATATGGTTGATGTAGTGTCAATTCAGCGTGCTATGGTTGTTCATGGTATGTTTGGATTTGTGGATCTGCGTACAACAACAACAACAACAACAACAACAACATAGCCTTTAGTCCCAAGCTAGTTGGGGTAGGCTAGAGATGAAACCCATATAAAACAGTACAAAAAAAAAGAACATAGAAAGGCACAAGACAAAAAGGATAAAGATTATGGTAGATAGAAAAGGAAACAAAGTCATGGTTCGAGCATCGCGTTAATAGCTAGCCTCCAAGCGCTCCTATCCAAAGCTAAATCCTTGGAGATATTCCACTCCTTAAGGTCTCGCTTAACCGCCTCGTCCCAAGTCGTCTAGGTCGGCCTCTACCTCTCTTTACATTATCTACCCGCTCTAGAACTCCACTACGCACCGGGCGCCTCGGGAGGCCTCCGTTGAACATGTCCAAACCATCTCAACCGATGTTGAATCAATTTCTCCTCGATATGTATAGCTATAGATTCAGTAGCTAATTGAATGTACAATGATAGATTTAGAATTTCAGTTGGTTCGGGATAGCTATTCAAATGTGTTATCTTGACATGGAGATGCGGTTGTGCTTCTTCTTTTGTGACTCAAGTTTGTTGTCTATTTTACATGATTGGCACCCTACTATTATCTGTTTACAATGTGGTGATGCTTTCTACAGTGAGCTGCCGTGCATTTCCTTCTTGTTTAAGGATTAGATTGGGGTCTGAATGTGTATAGCCAAGTGCCTCAAAGGAGTCTGTATATTTACTATTTTTTAGTCTTTCAATTATTGTGCTTAACACCTCCTCTTTTTAGGAGACGGGTGAGATGGTTCTTTTTAATTGAAAATGTGGTCAATCTGCTATAAATAGCTATCAAAAAATTTCTTTGGGAACAGTGACAAGGATGGCATCTTGAGGTAATTTTCTCAAGACCAGATTCATCCGGTTTTGAACTATCCATTTCTCTAAAAGTTCTACATTTCTTTATGAATCTTGCCAACAACAATATTGAGGTCATATTAATGCATTGCAAACATGTTCAAATCTGTTGGGCCTGACAATAGTCTTTTTCCTATTTTTGGGCAAGTTCAGCTAGTTTGCTCAAATGTAAGTAGTAACTAGCAGGCAATAGGCATTCAGGTCTATTTACCAGCAGCTAGTACTATTTATATCAGGCTTCAGAGTGAGTTTGTCCTGTTGTCTTTGTCACTAGTGAATCTAAAAATAGTTTGACTTAATCAAGTGAGTTCAGCTTGAACCACCATTTGTAATATGCATCGGTTACTATTCATTTCTGTAAAGAAGATGGATATGTTTGGTGACTTGAATTAATTTCTAACCTAGCTAAAATTCCATAGTAATATGGTCCCATGTTGAAAATGGTTTGAAGACTTGTTATATCTTTTGTTCTTTTCATCTGTTACATAGGATAGTTCTAGGGTGTAATCTTGGGAAAGACATGGTTACATAGTAATATGATTTTATTGTTATTCCTCATTTCTGTAGGCATGGATAGCAATGACTTTGTTTCGGAGGAGTCTCTAAATGGTGATAGTGATGATGAGTTCTCTGATCATATGACCTCTGAAGATGAGGACAACAATGAACCTACCAATGATGGATAGATGGATTATGCAAAAAAACTACCCGCAACTGAAGTGGATGAGGGCGGCCCGCAAGGCTGCAGCCTCAACGACCGATGTGTTTGGATTTAAACCTTATAGAAGCTATGGATATGCTAATAACAAATATCTATTGACAGGTTACCTTTGTATCTTCTCCATACTTGTTTACTACAGGTGTGCCTAGAAATATTGATGAGATTATTTACTACAGGTGTGCCTAGAAATATTGATGAGATTAGATTTCATGGATCTGAGAAATATTTTACTGTGCTAGTGCCCTGATATTTTTCTTGTTTTTCACTCTCCAGTATGAGCCTGAGCTCTTCCCTGGCTTAATGTATCGAATGAAGTAGCAAAAGATTGTGCTGCTGATTTTTGTTTCTGGCAAGAGTGTTCTGACTGGAGCTAAGGTTAGAGGTCATTTCCTCCCCCCCCCTGAATGTATTAGAGTACGATTCAGCTATTCTTTTTTCATTTCTGATTGTGTTAGGCTATATCTAAGCTTTTCTTTTTCTAGGTGAGAGAAGAGACAAACACTGCCTTTTAAAATATCAATCCTGTCACTCAATGTCTGAATCTGAATTGGAGCCTTCGGGGCAGCTGAACTACTTTGAAAATACCTATTTTGGAACCTCTATGTCTGATCTATCAATTGTGAAGTTGTTGTTATATGAAGATGTTTGCAACTTGACAGCATTCCTCTCTTGTGATTTGTGCCATCTATTATCAGCCTATTTCTAGATTGCACTTTTATTAGCAGTAAATTGCACATATGAGTTGCTGCAATTATGGTATTTGACATGTGCAATTTTTGTTTTCTACTTAGTTGCTTGATCTATATCTGTTGTTCTTAATCTGAAAAGAACCCTAGTAGTTTGTAACTGAATTTTATTGTGATCAAGAACTCAAGATCTCCGGTTCTTGTGTAGCTACTGTACCATATTTTTAGGTTTTGAATTGCATTTAGGACCATAAAAGCTTTGTTCACCCTCTCATAATGGCCTATTTTCATTCTGATGTTGAATTGTGCATTAGGGGAAAAACTAAAGTGAAGTTTTAAATAGGCTTACATAATTGCAGTCTGCTATAATGTAAATTGCAAGTGTCGGGCACTGCAAATTCTGTTGCGACCATGTGTAATATGATGTTGTTGAACTGATTTGCCACGTTGTTGTCTTTTTCTTGCTGGCTGATCTAAGTAGCTGCTAATTTTGACCTAAAAAGATAAATGTCTTGCATTCAAATACTCTGCTACTTTTTCCTACTAGCTGATCAAAGTAGTCGCTAATCTTTCTCCTATCTTTCAGATTTGAGACTTGCTACCGATTTCTCTTCTTGCGATCAAGAAGGAAGTTGAGGATCTTGAGGCCGGTGGTATTCAGGTTGGCATTTTTACTTGTTACTTGTTTTTCGCAGTTGTCGTCTTGTTTTTCGCACCTGTCATGTCCCTTGTAGTAAAAAAAAAAACTTTTGTCCAATCTGTCTACTTGTTTGTCTTAGCTGTCCTGTCCCTTGTGATAAATAAAATTTGTTTGAAACAAGATCTCATAGTCCAAAAAATAGGGACCTTGCGATACAAGTCGGGGATAATACAAAATGACATCGCTTGATTCCCTATATGAACCTCCCACGGAGGCGGATTGTGAAAAGTAACACTTTAAACCGAGGCCGAAAATGATAGGCCCTCGAGGGCGAGACGCCAAGGCAAAATTTGTTTTGATTGTCCCTTGTAATGTCCCTTGTACTGTGTACTTTTCTTTACCTTGTAATGTCGCTTGTGCTTGTCACTTGTTTATGTCCTTGTATTTTCCCTTGTTTTATTTGTTTATGTCCTTGTACTTGTGCCAACTAACTGTACTGAAATGTCATTGCTTTCAGGATGGTACGGCTAGTAGCTTGAGGTTGTTGGTGGTGGGTTGGTGCTGGCTATACTAGGGGAAGGTACATGTTTCTTCTTTATTGATGGTGATGCTGACTTTGGCTTCAACTTGACTGCTTTCCCTTGATGATAGGTTGTCATAGAATTAGCAGAGTATATGATGGTTTAATCACAATGACGAAAATGGATGCTAAATTGCTAATAGTAGAAAACAGTTGTTGTCTTGTGCTAGGCAGGAGTGTCTCTTTGGGCTATGCTGATGTGATGGGTTGGGTTTGATATATATTGTGGTTGCTGTGTGTGCCATATTGTCCAAATACACTACCTATATGAGCTCCTTTTTATATTTAATTTTTTCCTCAAAGTGGGTTAGTAGATGTAATGGCAAATGGATATAGGTAACTCAATACTTTCTTGTTATACAAGGGGCATTTTTGAATTGTTACTGGCCGACTAACTTTATTATCTTCCAGGTCTTGTCTTGAGTTTAAGGGAGATGCTTGCCTTCATCTAGGAGGCCCTTTCTGGGACTTCAGCAGTGTTCTTGCCTTTCGGAGTAGATGTCATTCCGTAGCATTGTGTGTGATGTAAGGGATGGTTTCGGGAGCTTGTCTAGGAGGGGATTTGAGGTTAGGTTCTTGAGTAATCGCAGAGGGAGATCTCATGGTGCTGTCCATGAGCTGCACGACCCAATTGCTGTGGTACAGAGCAGTTGCTGGGCTAGCTTGCCTCCTGAATTACTTCGAGATGTGATTGATAGGTTGGAGGCCAGTGAGGATACATGGCTGTGTAGGAAGCATGTAGTTGCTTGTGCAGCTGTCTGCAGAACATGGAGAGAGATGTGTACAGAGATTGTCAAGAGCCCAGAGATTTCTAGAAAAATCACATTTCCTGTTTCCTGAAGCAGGTAATCATTCAGTTATGTTATTTGCATCTGTCCTGATTTGTCAGCATTGTCAATATTCCATGTTCAGTATTGGTATACTAATCATATATTTGGATAAACTAACAAGCTCATGTTGTTCCTCTTCTGCCTACAGCCTGGGCCTCGAGATGGGACCATGCAGTGTTTCATTAAGAGGGATAAATCTACCCAAATATACAACATGTACCTTAGTTTTAGCTCTGGTAAGTTCTTTGCTTTTTGTGGGCTATTGGAATTTTCAATAGAAGTCTGCTATCTATATTTAGTTGTATTCAGAACTTAAAAATCTTTACAGGCATTGAGCATAGGACAGACAAAATCTGTAGCTGCTGCTTTGCTTTAGTTGTAAGACTGAAACTGCTGCTTTTGTTTCAATAGGATGCTATTGTCTGAAACATTTCTTGTATTCATGATTTCCCTACTTTTGGTTGCAGTACTCAAAGTACGCATCAAGCATAGCTGCCCTATCATTCAGTAAGGATGGCCATCTACTTGCCGTGGCATCCAGCTACACTTACGAAGAGGGAGAGAAAAAACGTAATACTGAACTAGTTTCCAGTGCTCTTCAATTGTCTACTTTCCAGCTAGTTTGTATTTCAGTGCACTGAAGGGCATCTACAAATAATAACTGAAAAGTTGAATTTCTGAATGCCACAAACAATATATAGGCTTTTTCTCTGTCTAGGTGACAGATAAGATGTACTGCCTTTGATAATATTATTATGTCCTCACAGAGTTATTGGGCATGAGTAAATGGGGATTGCAATTCAGCTGTTGAGCCAATTTGATTCAGCTATTGTGCCAAGTTGTTCTGGTCCCATTTTATCATCTTGTTTTATGGTTATATCTTGATGGGTTGGGTAACCATTTCAAAAAACGTAGTTAATTTGCTACTTGTATGCAAATAACTTATTGGAAGGAGAGTGCTGACTGTGAATATGGATTTGTTGGCTGCGAGCTCCAGCTTCCAATAGTAGACATGATGTTAGTAAGTTTTTAGCGTTAGCCATTTAATTTACTTTCATTATTAGTCAGTTTTAGTCTTGTCAGGTATGTATGATGTCTCCTCTGAATTAGTATTTTGTAAAGTATGTTACGTCAGTTTCAGATTCAGTCTTTTTTTTTCTTTCAAGTATGTAACCTCAGTTTCAGATTCATTCTTAGTTTTATTTCATATCAGTGCGAGTGCTATATATTAGTGAGAATATCAGTGCTAGTGCTAGTGCGAGGAGAATATCAGTGCTAGTGCTAGTGTGAGTGCTATATATTAGTGAGAATATCTCAGATTCATTCTTAGTTTTATTTATTTATTTATTTATTTTATTTTCATATCAGTGCTAGTGCTAAACATCGATGGTTGGTTTTGTTTGCTTTTTGGGCGTGGAGGATGAAGAGCAAGATAGAGAAGATGAAGGCAGTGCAAAGTCTGAATAACCAACTCCAAGAAGGTTAGTCAAAACTGACAACTCTCCGACTCTCTCGCTCGCTTTTGTAAATGTTTGTTCAGTTGTTAGTGCTGGACTTTGACCATAATTTGTTTTTTGGAGCACAAATTGATAAGTTTGCTTCCACGTTTGACGTGGCTGGATTGTATCTGAAGCAACTGCAGCTCCATGTGCAGGTGAGGTAACAGGAGGAGTGCAGGCATTGGTTTAGTGAACGAATGGCGTCGTTGTTCTAGTATGGCAGCCTCAACTGCGATTCAGAATTCTAGCAGGCTTATTGTCTCCCATTCAGAATTCAGCTGATGAGGTTTGTAAGCTGAGATGTTTTTTGTGGGCTACAGAATACAAGTGGACCATTGGAACAAGTGGACAATTGCAACAGAGTAGACAATCGTGTGCTAGGAATTTTTGTGTGCTACTTGTGTAAAAACACACGGTTTCCCCTTTTAGGAATTCATGTGTTTTTTTAGGAAGAAACACACGTTTTTTTAATTTGTGTGCATGTCTAGGCTGATTGCTTGGCTAGGAAAATTCGTGTGATAGTTGCCATAAAAACACACGGATTTTCTACATGGTGTATTCGTGTGTTTTTTATGAAAAAAAACATGTGTGGTAAAATGGCAAAAACACATGCGTGCTGGATAGAAGACAAACCATGTTGCAATCCAACCACTCTCACTATTCCACCGCTACAGCTCAACGCGCATGCCTCGCCAAAACAAGCAGCACAGAAGACAAATTCGCCGACGAGAGAGTGGTCACGACGAATCCATTCGCCCGATGCTGCATGCCCGGAACCGCCGACCCCCATCGTTCCCCAGATCTAGAAATCCGAAACAAAAGAGCCCAAATCGGGGAGAGGGAGCCACGAACGAAGCTACCTGACAATCTCCACCAATATCAGTCGCAACCGAGTCTCCAAATCAACGAGGGAGGCGCTCCTGCAAGCCAGGACAGCCAGGACAGAGAGGAGCAAAGGGAGGGACAGAGGAAATCGCCGCCCTAGAAGGATTCCATGGAAAATGCGCGCGTCGTCGACGAATGAGGGTACCTGCGTCGCTGCCGCCGTCCGTTCTCGGCTCTTCCATCTACACCCACATCCATCCCCTTCCGCCTTCCATTTCCAAAATACCCCACCCAAAACTCAAGCAAAAGCACAAAAATCAAGGGGAGGAAGCAAAAACGAAGCTACAGACCTTCAACCGCCATTGACGGGAAAGAGGTACTTCAAGCAAATCGCCGAACGCGCCGACGAAATCGCCTCAGGGGCGCCTCCGCGACAGCCGCTGCGACAAAAACACGATGGAGAAGGGGGGAAATGAAAAGGTGTGTCAAGACAGCGACCATGAGAAGTGGGACCTCCGGGACAGAGACACACACACAGGACATAGGATCGATGCTCGCACGATATTGATCCAACGGACAAAAAATCGTGTGACAACAGACAATGAAACACACGTGTGTCATTTAGCAAATCTGTATATTTTTGATAAAAGTGGTGCTGACTAAAATATTTAGCAGTAGTACTATTTGTTGGCATTTCAATTTTAAAGAATCCACTACAGTCTATAGGCAAGCAAGAGTCCCTATTCTAAACGTCTCATACCTCAAGATGCAGAAAGGACTAAACCAGCTGGCCTCTTCTCAGTAGACAGCATCGAGAAGGGCTTGAATTCGATAACCAAAAGGCCGATGTCGGATGCTTTTTTTTTTGATTGGATGTCAGATGCTTTGAAATCCCTGTAAATCACCTGCCACGCCAAAAGAATGAATGACATCTTGACCACTTCTTCCTTGATCTATGATTATCCCACAAGAAGTTTTGCGAAAGGAAAAATATTACAACCTCTGACATTACTGAGCACAAACCAATAGCCTAGAAGATTGGCTAGAAGAGCACGAGCAGGACAAGAGGATACTTGTAGTTGTATGGCGTGAGAGAAAGTTGCAGGACCCGTTCGAACTGGACGCCCACGACGACTATGCAAGCTATCATGAGCATGGTCCTGTCGGTGGCGGTGCCGCAGGGTCGAGCTCGTCGGAGCCGCCATCTCGTTCGTCTTCCTCGACACCGTTCCTACCGCAGGTTGGATCGCGCGGGAGCTGCCATGCCCGTGGGTCAAGCTGCGCCGCCGCCGGGCGCTGCCGTACCCGCGGTCGGGCCGCGCTGCTGCTGAGGGCTGTCGTGCCCGCAGACCGGTCCGCGCGTCGCCTGGGGTCGCCATCGGTGATGGGAGGGATCCCGTCGTCGTCGTTGGAGAAGGAGGTCGCCTCCAAGACCATACCTGTCGGTGTAGAGCCCTGATGTGCCGAGATTTGAGGCGGTAGAGGGGCTGCCGCAGCCGCGTCGGGGTCGAGGTGGCTTGCGTGGCCTCTATCAGCGCGGGGCGGGTCACAGATCCACGCGGGGAAGGCCGGGGAAGGCTGAGCCGCCGCCGCTCTGCGCTACATCGTAGCCAGATGGGACGGGAGAGGAGGCAATTGCATGTGGCGGAAGACTCTCGGTTGGGGAAGGGCGGTGGTTTTTAGGGAAGGATGTGCGTGATTGGAGTGGAGGGAGGAGGTCGCATGGAGGCATGCAGATTGTAGACCAGTCGCGCGGAGAATGTGTAAATGATTGTTTCCTTTTTTTTTTTTTAGAAACATTTATATTTCCATGATTGACGAGTTTTGGAGGGTCGCGGCATCCTTTCCCTGTCACGCGCTCTTTCCTTCTTGGTTCTCCGTGGCGGGTCAAGGATAGATCGCACGGGGTGGATGGTTCGCATGCGGAGGGAGAAGTGAGGTGAAAATTTTTTGACACCAAATTAATGTCTTACTCCTACTTTCATCTTTTTTATGTTTTTTATGTTGTAAAGATGGTGTGATCCTCATCTTTTCTTGGCGCAAAGGTGATTTATAATTTCTTTTTTTTTTTGGGCGAGTTTTAAGAAAGATCAAAGAGCATCCAAGTGATTTTCGTCGCTTTTTTCCTCTTTCAATTCAAGGTGGCTTTGCTTCCCCAAATTTATTAACTCTCTTTAATGCCTTGATACTTTTTTTTTTTTTTTTTTTGAGATTTACGCATTACAGCGAGGATGTAAACAGTGCTACTAGATATCCATGTGGTAATGTATTTATTGACTGCTGCACTATATTGTCAGCCGTTCGTTCTCTTATACCTGTTTAATTACTCATAAGGACCATCTTGTTTAATTATGACTCTATATGAGCAGGACCAGGGCCGGAGATAGATGCTTTCACTCCTAGCAATATTCTATTCAATCATGTCAAAAAAGAATTATTCTATTCAATTATGCACATGTTTGTTTTGTTATATGGTCCTTTCTAGGACAAGTCATTATCCTATTGCCACATCAATGAGTGTTATGTTCTTGATTTCCTCCACAACTCGTAAAAATCAATGAGAACGACAAAAGCTAAAATACACACATGTACTATATCGATACGGTAATACTTAGTACTAGTGTTGAGAGAGATCACTAGTAGTGGTCCATTAACTTTGTGATATTGTATACTGTGGTATATGCTTTGTGATATTGTAAGACAAATGTATCAAGAGAATGAATTGGGCCCAAATCATTTGGTATGCTGTTGGGGTCCACTTGTAAACTGTCGTGGCCCAGGTGCAACGTTGCACAAGGAATCTTTGGGAGAGTGGGATTGGTGGTGACTAGGCTTGAATGGGCAAAAACACCAGGAGGACATTGAAGTGGTGCTAGCCTTTGCACAAAAATAGTACAAAAATAGTTGGCACAATTGGTTACATTGCCAGGTTAGGTTGGATTATTCCTTACCCAAAACTCATTACCCTTTTCTTCTAGATATCACACAGTTTGTTGTGCTTGCATGTGTCGTGCATTTGATACACGCGATCGAGCTGTGTTTTTCGCTGCGCCAGTTGTAGAAAATGAACAAGGGTATTGTTTTTCTTGTGGTCGTAGAATCTTAATCTGCACACTTTGTTTAGTGTAATTCGTACACTTTTGATGCCGTTGAAAACATGGGATCCTTGGAAACATTGACATCATTGTTGGTGGATGGACCCGGCGCAGGTGACTGAAACATCTCCCATCCCCAGTTACTGCGGCGTTACGGGGCTCACCGGCGGCGGAGGAAGACCCCATAACTCTTGTTTTTAATGCTTGAGCAGGAGCATGTACCATGTACTGCTGCTGCTGTTGCCTCGGCTGCAACCCCTATTATACTCCGGCGGCAACGGCACGGGCTCAACTCAGCGGCCCCGTTCCATCTCCATGACGCGCGCTCGTGAGCAAACAGGGGTGTGCACCGGCCGGGAAGGACCTGCGTGTTTCTTCTCTTGTGCCGTCCAACGAGGGCACATTCTATCTACAGGCCCGGCCCTGGGGCAGTGCGAGCGGAGCGTCCGAACTGGGCACTTGAGGTCAGCAGGGGGGCCAACCCAAGTATGTAGGCAGTTATACACGTACTCCCTCTGCCTTTACATGGGTTCGTCGTTTTTGACTTTTAAACTTTATGTTTGACCATCCGTTTTATTCAAAAAATTTATGCAAATCATAAAATAAATTAATCAATATTCAAGTATATTCATTGATAAAATTAGTCGTAAAAAATAAATTATATTTGTGCAAAAAATTTGAATAAGGCGAAGATTTGAATAAGATGGCGACGAAATCGGGGTGACAAACTCAATTAGGACGGAGGAGGGATATAGTATACAGGCAGCCCAAAAGCAATCGTACATGCCTCTTCCCTCTTGTACGTGAGAACGCGACCAGGCCTGATCGCGACTCCGCCGGCCGCCGGCCGCGACACTCCGTGTCTCCGTCCTAGGCCTGCTTCGTCCGTGCCCTTCTCCGTGAGATCGCGAGTCACAACTCACGATCTGTTCTACCGTGCCGTCGGCGATCTGCCTGATCTGTTCTACCGTCGGCGATCTGCCTAATCCGTCCTGCCTTGTTGTTCAGTTAGATTAAGGTAACGTACAAAACTGGTCTTGTCCGATTGTTCTAAATTTTTGTTCTCTACTAATTTAGATTTGGGATATATTAAATTTAGTATGGCATAGTTTTATTTAAAAATTACTTACTACTTTTCTAATTTTATACAGTGAACCCATGTTGCCCAAAAGGCAAGCATCTGGATGTGAGAAGAAAAAAGAAGAGAAAGATGGAGGACTTCAAAGAATCACAAAGAGGAACTCTTGACAAAAATTTTAAGAGCAATACAACACTACAACAAATCAAGATGAGTTTGGTAACTTTATGCATCGAGAAGAAATTATTAGATGAAATTGATATTGAGGCCATCATCAATGACTTCGCAGCAGCAAATGTCAGAAGAAATTTTTAAGGTAAGAAAGATGTATAACTTGTTTCATAAGAATTTTTTTATGCATTTGAATCACCATTATTATATTATTAAAGTTGTATTAAAGGGTAACTTGTTTCGTAAGAATTTTTTTATGCACTAGAATCACCATTACATTACTAGAGTTGTATTAAAGGGCACATCTCTTGTACCTTCGCTCCAGGTCTGTAAGTTGACAGGGCCGGGCCTGTCTATCTAGTAGCTTTTGCCACCTTCCCTGCAGCTTGGCGTCACTCTTTCAACATTAACTATGGACCTGTAGTGTCATCAGCACGATACAAAGCTGCTTAATTGTTCTTGAGCAAAATGCACCTCCGGCCCCTCAACTTGGCCGGAGGTGTCATCCATTTCTCTGAACTTTCAAAGTGATATTTTTAGATCTCTAAACTTGAGAGATGATGTCATCTAGGTTGCTAAACTGTCTAGGTGATCACATGTCTCTAAACTTAGCCACTTGTGTCATCATTATCCCATCACTGTCAAATTGCTCACCAGTAGTAGGTCCTAAACTTGGCTGCTACGCCCATCGCCTTGTGCCCTTCTCCTACAGGGTCAGACTGTCACTACCGGTAGTACCTAACCACTGGCACTCATGCATTGCTCGCTACTGCTACTGCTACTGACCAAATCCGAACCTATCCGAAGCTGTCGCCTTGTCTCTCCGCTGCCACGTGGGACCACGCCTACAACCGCCGTGCTCCACCCGTCGTAGAGATGCACATGCATGTGTGCCGTGTCAGCGTCAGCGCCCAACGAACCGTCCATCCACCTCCCCGGAGGCCCCGGATACGGGTCGGTCGCCCGTCGTGTCGCCCCGCCCCGTCTTGCCTCCGCCTCGGGACTCGTCTCGTCCCGGACATGCGGTGCGCCGTCGCCGGCCCGGCCGCCGTAGGGGACCTGTCCGCGTCGTCCTTGCTCCATGCTCCTGCTACACGGAGCATCTCGGTCATGCATCGACGTGTTCGCTGTTTGCTTATAAGGCCTCGTTTAGATGTTAGGAATTTTAGCTGTGAAAAAGAGTTAGCTTTGCCAACTAAACGGGGCCTAAATAGCCTGAATTTGTAGGTAGCTGGAAAGAAGCTGCTGGTTGAGCCGGCGTGTCTCCTTTTCCCTTGTGCTTCTCGTGCCATCAACTATTCACACTGCTAGATATTGCTAGCTAGCTTCCTGTACATGTACTTCCATATTGAAAAGGAAGTCGTTTAGGACATCGACACTGTGTGTATACTTTTATGAAAGTATTTTTTCAAGACAAATCTATTGATATGATTTTCACATTTCAAAACTCAACGACTTAAAAAGTTATTAATCATTTATGTTCCCAATGTTTGCTAGATTTTCCAAAACGACTTCCTTTTCAATATGGAGGGAGTATGATGTATCTGTGCTCCCTGTACCAGAACCTCCGGTACATCCGTTCGATCCTGCCCGACTGGCCGTCGTCGGATTCGCGGGTTTCTGTTTATTGCCCGTCGTACAGGTAGAGGGTCCGTGGTAGCTTAACGATGCAGATGGAGCCAATGGGAAATCTACCATTATGAAAAGTGGGTTTTTTGATCTATCACCACTCCGCAACGGGCTCGCTGATCTACCATTCAAACACGGCCCGACCGCTAAAATACCACACCGCTCGTTTTCTTCTCGGTTATTCCCTAATTACCCCCGCCCCTCCTTCTTCTTTCACGGTGAATCACGGGTTGCGGGGCGCCCGAAAAGAAACGGATCGACAGGGAGAGCGTCGCCGCGCCGAGCGCCCGCCACGCCCATTCCGCCGCCGCACTTCCTCCCCGCCCGCCGCCCCCTCCCCCACGCCGGCCGGGGCCCCTCCCTTCCCCTCGGCGCCACCCACCTCCACCACGCCATCGCCATGGCTGAGCGGCGTGGTAGCTCCTCCCCACCACCTTCCCCCACGCCGGCCATGGAGTACAGCACAACAGCGACGCCCCCAAGGCCGGGCATGGACAGCAAGTACTCAATCCCGCGAAGCCGAAGGATTTCGAACAACGAGCTTCCTCTTGTTCATTGCAAGCACTGTAAGATCCGATTTCTCAAGGTCATGACATCGAAGACGCCTAGGAACTACGAACGACAGTTCTACATTTGTCCTACTCGAACGGTGAGAACAATTAGAACAATTGCCTTGACATTTTTGTGCGATTGTTGACTGAGTTGATTTTTTTTTTTTGTGTGTTAATAGAAGGAAGGTGCAGGCTGTCCTTTCTGGGAGTGGGAAGAAGGGTATGAGCAATACTTGGTGGACAACAAATTGGTGCCACCAGATTACCAAAATTGTTTTTGAGTCTACTAAGTTGCCATTTGCAAGTCCCCATTGTCGACAAGAAGCTGACATGTGGAGAAGGAAGACAAGAAGAACTAAAGCTGCTTAGGGAAATTGTAATGCTACTGAAATGTGTGATTATTGTCGGTGTACTTGTGGTAGTTAGCATTTTGTATGCAAATGCGAGCAAAGGGTGAATCCTGTGTATTTGATCTTAAATTGTATGATTTGTGCCCATGAATCAATGAAAATGACATGTTCTCAAGTGGACAGCCAACACACAGTGTCCGTATTTATGCAAATGACATCTTCTGAAATGACACAAATTTCAACGATTCACATGACATACAATTGAGTTCACAAACCACAAATTCAAAGGTTTACATGACATACAACTCAGTTCACAAACCACAAATTAATGTCATAGGGTTCGAAACCACACATCCTCATACAGTTTGAGGTCATACATGACATAGGTTCATCAAACACACATGATATTAAATGAAACAATTTCTCGATTTGTTTCATTTTCCTTGGAACCAACTTCTTTGGTGTCGCTCTCTTCTTTGTTGGTGTTCTTCTCTCGAGTGGTGCTAGGCCGGCCATCTCGTGCCTTCTCCCCGAGTGGTGCTAGGTTGGCCATCCGTGCCTTCTCCCATCAAGAATGCCAAGCGGCTAAAAAAGGGAACAAAAATAAGTAATCATACATTGCGGTTAGGTAATTTAGATTGTTGACATTATAATTACCTTCTTGTCAACCGACCGTGGCTCTCCCTGCAATATAATTTCTTTGCTCAATTTGGTGGGGCTGGTTACTACCATTGAACTTTCGAACAAATGGAACTACAAAGCAGTAGGATTCTCGGGTTCCACATATTCATGTTCAAATCCTTATCGGCCGATCTGCAGCAGACCTTTGCATCTTTTTTTGCTCATGCCACCTTTTCCCCCCAAGCATCCTTTGATCCGCAGCTTTCTAGGATTTCCTGCGGGTCTTTTACCTAATGGTGCTTTTAAAAGAAAAAGGTAGCTCAACATCGTGCCACTGGGTCTTATCTCGAAGAGGCTCTATCAATCTCTTGTAAGCATTTTTGAACCTCTCCACCGAGTAATAATCATGAACATAGTCTTCCATCTTGACATCAACACTTTGTTGTGTTTGTTATAAGGCGCAAGGCATGCCGACAAGGTTTTCTAGTGTGCCGCCATCAAGACATGTACATTCATGCAGATGTGACTTCACAACATGCCTATTATGTGTCTTTGGTTTGTGACATGTATCTCTGCAGAAAAAATTGCCCATGACAACTGTTAGGTTTCCTAAACCCCTAGTCCTTGCTTTCAATTGTTGTATTATCGCTAGTAGGATCCTACTATGAAGCCTCTCTCGAAATAGCCCTCCTCTTGTGCCATAGTGTCATTATCATCTCTCTAATCTTGTCGGCAAGCTCGGCCAATAGGTAGGTCTTTCCAATCTCTCGATCCAATTATTGAAGCTCTCTCGCAAGGTTGTTGGTAACATAATCACACTTGATTTCGTGATTAAAGGCACTTCTCATCCATAACAATTTGTGATGGTTTTGAAGCCATTCATTTACTTCAGGGCAACCTGTAACAACTTGGTCAAAAAAATATTTGAAAACTCTAGGTCTGTATGTTCTTGGTGCAGGATACATCTTTGAATATGAATCTCCCCAAATCTTTTAATATAATTCTGCATAAGATGCCCAAGCATTCTCTATGTTCAAACTTGAGGGAACACTTCTTTCCACAGCTTTCTCTAACCCTTTGCATGCATCGGTCACGTATGGCAAGTAATTTGTAGGTGTCCTATGGCCTTATGGAGCCGAGTCATAAACCATTTCCAGGTTGTCGTATGTCTCACCATCTATGAAACCAAAAGCAAGTGGATACATCCAATTGTGACCATCTATAGCAGTAGCTCCAGCCAAATGCCCATTCCATCTACCATTAAGTGCTGTTGAGTCTATGCTAACATAAGGTCTACAGCCCTCTAAAAAACCCTCAATGCAAGGACTCAATGCACAAAAAAATCTATGGAAGTACAGCTGCCCATCCTCATCCTCCTTTACTTCAATTTCTATGATACTTTCAGGCGATCGCTGCAGTACCTCGGCTCTCCAATTGAACAACAATTGGAAGCTCTGTTTCCAGCTGCCGAACAACTCATCCATGGCCATTTGTCTTCCTTTCCCTACTGTGTCATAGTGAATTTGACAATTGTACTGATCTTGTAGTAGTTCCCTCATTTTTTTTGTGCCTATAGTGGAATCCTTCTTGAGCAAATGAATGGCCTTTGATTTCACCCGACCAACTTTGGATGGAATGGTGGTTTTCCTTTCTCGAGCTAGTTGTATGCAGTGTGCTTGGCGGTCAATACCAGAACTTTTGCAAGAAGCCAATAGCTAAAATATTAGATATTTACAAAAAAAAAAGGTGAAATACAATTAGCGATGAGTTAAGCACCTTCACAGTGGACCCATCAGGTTGTGTTCGCCCATTAATATGCCATCCACAGGTTTTATCTTTGCAATTAGCAATATATCTCGACGGATCCGTAGCAACTAATTTGTATTCAAACTCCTTATTTATTGCAAATTGCTTCATGGCCAGTCTAAACTCCTTCATGTTTGGATACACGGTGCCAATATCCATACAAGGGTTGTTAGGATCATAAGCATAGAGTCCTTCCCCTGGCACATGATCATCAACAGGAACTGCAGCCCCACTAGTGTCAATATCAATGTTAGCATGTCTATTTTCAGCTGTGTTGTCCCTGTGAACAGAAGCCTCAGCCTCAGCTTCAGCCTCAGCCTGAGCCTCCCTAGGCTTATCATGCTGACCATCATCGGTTGTCAAACCCATAAGACGGAGCAACTGATCCTCATCAATTATATCTTGCACACCCTCACCCTCTACATCAACTGTATTAGAAATCTCAAGACTATCCCAATTAACACCTCCATAACACTCTACAGCACATGCTTCCTCTTGTATAGCCTGATCTTTCCTACCAACATCAGGCCTTTCTTCTAATGCATCTACATTAACTTCAGGCTCCGGATCTAGCCTGGAAAAATTAGAAACATTCTACCATGTTACTAACCTATTTTCGAGGTCACCATATTGGTTGGGTGAACTAGCTTAGAGGAATAAACATAGAAAGCAAAAGAAATCATACCGAATCAGCTCACTCCAGTTGCAATCCATGGGCAGGGAGGGGCGACGCCGAGCTCCCCTGGCGCGTGGGGAAGCTCACCGAGAGGGAGGGAGGGCCCCGCCCTCTACTCGCGAGGCCGGGTGGGGAAGCTCGGTGGGGAGGGGAAGGAGGGGACCCGGCCGGGCGTCGGGAGGGGGGGGCGGGCGGGGAGGAAGTGCGGCGGAGGAAGGGCGCGGCCGAAGCCGGAGCGCGCAGCTCCTCTCGATCCGTTTCTTTTTGTCGCCGAGCGCTCCGCTTCCGTCCGTGATTCACCGTGAAAGAAGAAGGAGAGGGGCAGGGTAATTAGGGAATAACCGAGAAGAAAATGAGCCCAAGTGGTACGGGCATAATGGTAGATCAGCGGGCCCGGGCCATGGAGTGGTAGATCGGCGAAGCCCACTTTTCATAATGGTAGATTTCCCATTGGCTCATGCGGATGTGCCGCACTCTGCCGCATCACCCGCCTAGCCTAGGGGAGAGGGAGGCCCAACCGTAGATGCCGGTGCCGCGAATCCAGTAGGGAGTACTTTTTAGGCAAGCCACGAACCTCTCGACGCATAGATAAACAGATTCACTCTCCACCGATGGCAAATCTTTATTTCTTAACGAGTCGACTAATGCCAAATCTTTATTTCTTAACGAAGTTGCTAGAGATATTCAAATTTTCCAAGTTAAAATGCAATCTCATTACACTAGGATTCAAATTAAAACTATTTTAAATTTAATTTGATATATACTCCCTCCGTATGTCTATATTTATATCTCTATTAGAAACGAGCATATAATTCTCTATCAATATTATGTATGTATCTATCATATCATATATATACTAATTTTTACAATATTAAAGAGCAAAAATTCCTTCTAGAACCCCACCTCTTCTTGTATCTTACAAAATCTGTTCTCACACTAGTTAGAACAACCAAATAATAGTATGATTGCAATACATGTAGGGTTCCCTTGCAACACACTAACACGTTTGCTAACCTATAAAAAAAGTAGGAGTAACTGAATAAGCATCATTTGATTAGTTTTAGGTGTGCTGATGGTATGTACTCCTCCTAGGCCAGGGGCGAAATCTAATGGATATATTCAGGTTAGCTTAATATTTTGAATGCTTTTATTGTAGTATCCATATTCATCTGCATGTACTGGTTGGATGTAGGTACAGATAGTCTTGTCTTGTTTATGATTCCCATGACCACCTCTCTTAATTCTAAACCCCTTCCTTTGACCAACACGCGGCAGTGTATTACTCCGCGTCCTAAACTAAGTACTCCCTCCATATTGAAAAAGGAAGTCGCTTTTGAAAAGGCTTCTCAAACATTGGGAACATAAATGATTAATAACTTTTAAGTCGTTGAGTTTTGAAATGTGAAAATCATATCAATAGATTTGTCTTGAAAAATACTTTCATAAAAGTATACATATATAATTTTTAATAAATATTTTGATAGAAAAGAGAAGTCAAAGTTGCACTTTGGAGACCGTGTCGATGTCCTAAACGACTTCCTTTTTCAATATGGAGGGAGTATCATTTTAGAATTTCAGACATTTTATTTAACCATATATTTTATTTAATTTTTTTAGAAATACCATTTGTTTTGTTACGACTTATTTTATCATTAAAAATATTTGATAATATTTTTTTATAATTTACATAAATTTTTTAAATAAAACGAATAGTCAAATCATTCTTTTTAAGATGAAAGGAGAGTAGTACTAGGTACTCACACGTACTACTATCAGTCCAGAGATCGAGCAGAGGTTCATTTAATAAACTTGTTTTTTCCTCCTTTGTACCACCTGCTGAATATAAACACCTATAAATTTTGTCTAGTCAAATTGTCATAAAATTTACTCAATTTATAAGAAAGTACACATTTAATACCTCAAATACTAGTACTTTTCTTTGTAGACTTTGTCAAACTCAAACTTGGTTATTTAGAATGAATAGTTGCATTCTTTTTTGAGATCTGAGAGTACTACCACCGTATTAAACATTATGCTATTCTAAATCAATAGTAAGTCAAACTATTTGAAGTTTAATTAAATCTATATAATAGATATAATATTTATCATACTAAATAAATACTTTAAATTCCTCACAAAGTATATATTATGGTATAGGGTCATGCATAATAATGACAATATTTTGTACAAATATAGTCAAATGTAAGACATTTTTGACTTTTACTAGTTGTATAAATGATCAATACAATAATGTATACATATATCTGTATCCACATCTATATCTATATCTATATATATGTATTATATATTGCATTGCAGCATAAAGATTAGTAATAGCTCTATCTATATTAATTAAATCATTTTCTCGTATATCTAACATCAAGAGCCAAGAAATCCTCATGTTTCGTCTCTTTACTTTCGAAATTGTTTTGTGTCACGGATGAAACTCAGATTGATGCTTATACTCGTTATTAGCCCGACTTATCAATCATAGCAAAGTGCTTTTTTTCTCCCAATAAAACGAGATTAGTTATGATCCAAAAAACATCAGTCGAACAACTATTGCAACACACGGAACACTTTTTGCTACTATATTATCATTTTTTTTTCTCGAACAACCAAAAAGTTTTTGCGTCTTTTTGTATTAAGATGAGAAGAGAAGAGTTGAGAAGAGTTGAAAGTTACAATGACATGCTATTAGTGACACACTAGGGGAAATACAATTATACAAATAGCCTTGTCCTCCTTAGTAGAAAGAAATCAAACGCAATTACTCATCACTAGATAATCAACCTAGTCTCTATTATATATTATCATTTTGTCGCTCCCATCACATGTTGTACTATTTTGTTGTAATTCATTCATTCCGTCTTCAAAATACGTGCACACTGGCCCAACACATTCTCCTTTGAATAAAGTCCGATGAGGGGATGTTTTGTTCATTAAAAGCGAACCTAAAAGTGTTACAATGCCCGTCACATCAAATCTCTTGATACATGCATGGGCATTAAACATAGGTAAAATAATTAATTGCACATTAAAAGTGCGAGACAATCTTTTAAGTATGATAGGACATGATAGAAACAAAAATGACAATAATTACCAAATAAAAAAAAAAACACCTTTTCCTCTTTTTGCATAAAAATAACTACTTTTGTAGCTTTTTCTAAATCCTGAAATATTTCACAACTAAACACCCCACAACTAAACACCTTTTCCTCTTTTGCATAAAAATAACTACACCCCCCTTTTGTAGCTTTTTCTCGCATGCGGCTGTGACAGTCAGTCCCTTTCAACACGATCCCTCCCCAATTTTTGAATTGGACTCGCGGACACTACTACCGCTACAGCCACTTGGGCCCAAAACTTCTCCAGCCCACGACACGCCTGGCGCTGGCACGAATTCTCGGACGCAAAACCCGGAGGCGAATGCGGGTGTGCCCCTAGCCGCCCACTGCCCCCGCTCTCGCGCCCGCCCGTCATAAATCCCCGCCGCGCCCGCCTGTGCCACTTGATTGTATTTTTTCTTCTCCGCTACGCGTACACGTACACACCCACCCCCTTGTCTTCTTCTCCCTCCTCCGCTGCGCGTGTTTATAGCTGCCGCCCCACGCACCCCAGTCCCCACCCGTCTCCCCGCCTTCGTCTCTTTCTGAGTGACGCGTCACTGCGCCGCGCTCACCGCACCGCACCGAACCGAAGAGAGATCGCCGGAGATGAGATGAGAGGAGCCGTATTACTGGCGCTCCTGGCCGCCGCTGCCGTCTTCGGCGACGGCGCGGCGGCGGCTTCCGAGGGGCGGCCGACGGCGGCGGTGGAGGTGGACCCGTCGTGGCGGTTCCCGAGCCGGCGCCTGCGGGACGCCTACGTCGCGCTGCAGACGTGGAAGCGGCAGGCCATCTTCTCCGACCCCTACAACCTCACCGCCGACTGGGTCGGACCGGGGTCTGCAACTACACCGGCGTCTACTGCGCGCCGCTCCCCTCGGCATCCGGCCAAGGCGCGCTCGCCGTCGCCGGGATCGACCTTAACCACGGCGACATCGCGGGGTTCCTGCCGCCCGAGCTCGGCCTCCTCACCGACCTCGCCCTGCTCCACCTCAACTCCAACCGCTTCTGCGGCGTGCTCCCGCCCGCGCTCCGCCGCCTCCGTCTCCTCCACGAGCTCGACCTCAGCAACAACCGCTTCGTCGGCCCGTTCCCGGACGTCGTGCTCGACCTCCCGGCGCTCAGGTTCCTCGACCTCCGATTCAACGACTTCGAGGGGCGCCGTCTCGGCTCGTCTCTTCGACCTCCCGCTTGACGCCATCTTCCTCAACCACAACCGCCTCCGCTTCCAGCTCCCCGACAACATCGGCAACTCGCCGGCGTCCGTCCTCGTCCTCGCGCACAACAGCTTCGGCGGGTGTCTCCCGGCCAGCGTCGCCAACATGTCCGGCACGCTCAACGAGATCCTGCTCATCAACAACGGGCTCAAGTCCTGCTTCCCGCCGGAGATTGGCCTGCTGCGGGAGCTCACCGTGCTCGACGTCAGCTTCAACGAGCTCGCCGGCCCGCTGCCCCCGGAGCTCGCCCTCTTGAGGAAGCTCGAGCAGCTGGACGTCGCGCACAACCTGCTCACCGGCGCCATACCGCCGGGGATATGCGACCTGCCGCGCCTCGAGAACTTCACCTTCGCCTACAACTTCTTCACGGGCGAGCCGCCGGCGTGCGCGCGCGTCGTGCCGAGGGACAGCGACCGGGGCAACTGCCTGCCCGACCGCCCCGCGCAGCGGACGCCGCAGCAGTGCGCCGCGTTCTACGACCGCCCACCTGTCAACTGCACTGCGTTCCACTGCAAGCCGTTCGTTCCGCCCATGCCGCCGCCGCGGCTTCCATCACCACCGCCGCCGAGGCTCCCATCGCCGCCGCCGCCGAGGCTTCCATCACCGCCCCCGCCGATGCTTCCACCAGTACCCCCGCCTTTGCCACCTCCGCCATCACCACCACCGCCGTCTCCACCTCCGCCACTTCCGTCTCCTCCGCCGCCCCCACCGCCACGTCCATTGCCGCCGCCGCCACCATCACCGTTGCCCTCACCACCACCTCCACGGCTGTCACCGCCACCACCATCACCGCTGCCCTCACCACCACCACCTCCACGGCTGCCGTCACCACCACCACCATCACCGCTGCACTCACCACCACCACCTCCACGGCTGCCGTCACCACCACCACCTCCACGGCTGCCCTCACCACCACCACCTCCACGGCTGCATTCCCCACCTCCACCATCCTCGCCCCCTCCGGCACCAGTCTACCACCCGCCACCACAGTGCCCGCCATGCCCTGTTTGCACTCCAACGCATCCATGGCCACCACCGCCACCATATTACCCCGGCCCATTGCCACCCACATACCCTGTCCGATATGCATCACCTCCTCCTCCTCCACAGCAGCACCATCCATGGCCATCGGTATACCCATATCAATATGGATCACCGCCACCCCCTCCGCTGCATTGATAGAAAGAATCTCAAACGCAAGGAAGGATAGTGTTTTGCTCTTGCCCCTCTGACAATAGATTCACCGATGTACGTGGTCATTGTCATGCTTAGCAAATAGTGTTGGTTGATGGCTACTGGCCTCAAGAGAGTGTCGGTTTCGGTACAGCCGTTGGTGTTGAAAGGGATTGGATTGAAGGTGATGGGTTTAGGCTTGTGATTGGTGGTTAATTGGCTGTGAATAAGAAGAGTTTGAGAGGGACAGAGGAGGATTATAGGTGCAGGGATATATCATATATCTGGGTGTATAGAGAAGTTTCAGTTCTGTTAAGTTCAGTCAGACAAAAAAGTTTAGAACAACAAAATTGCAGTGGCATTTGATCCTTTTTGTATCACAGCTATTGTCTGTTATTTATTCTTAAATTCTTCAATTCTTTGTTAGAATTATCATTGTCATTTATCTTTTTATAGGTTCTGTCATTGTCTTATTAGTATTTTTAAAACATGTTTTTTTTTTTCAACCTCTCCTTGTGTTCTGTTTTCTTTTGGTAGACGATTCATTGCATACAACAATTTACAGTCAAATCAGAAACATGTTTCAGATAAAACCTTTCATTTTCCATTCCACCTGTTCCTGGCTTTCACATTAGATCAACCTGTATAATTAGGAGATGACATGGTTTTGTGTTTGCCCTTGTGGTTTGAATGACATTGAAAAAAAGTTAGCGCTAATTGGTCTGATTGTGATAGGTGCTGTAAGAGTTTGGGTTATATTAATCTGCACTTTGGCTTGGTTTGTGTCCCATTCCTGTGCAGCTTCAGCTTCAAGTGGATGAAAGAAATTCCACTCTGTAAAAGTATATAGATATCTCAATTTGATAGCAGGATTCTGAACAAAACTCACGGTATCTGGTATTTTTAACTAGTATATGGACATCGTAATGGCATGTTTTTTTAAAAAAAATTTGTACATGGAAGAGAATCTACCAAAGGCGCAACAAAAATATGTGAAGTATGGCCGAGGTGCAATAAGGCGCAACTTTCTTCAGGATTTGGTGTCACTGTCTCGTTAAGGTATGGCCGAGGTGCTGATATCCTGGCTTTCTTGCCATGTGCTGTGTGCGTGCTTGCTTGTTCAGAACAACACTGTCGATAATGATAAATATTAGTAGTATCCGAGAAGCAATATATTTTTTTGCCAGCTCTTGCCTGCTAGGAGTACTACCACCGGTGGCTGCTATGATGTTTACTGCAGTGAGCAAGCTTGGACTGTGAAATCTTCTTTTTGCAGTACTGTACTAAGCCCTTTTTCTACAGTTTCTTAATTGCTTGTTAATCCATGATTTGACCGGTTGATCGCTGGTTGGAATATCTGCCGGTCAGTCACGAACTGCAAGTCTTGCAAGTTGCGGCCATTGTTTAAGCATGTTCTCATTGTTATCAAAAAAAAAAAAAACTGCAAGTCTTGCAAGCATGTTCTCATTTGTCCAGAAAGCTTGTGACTGTCATGTGTTGTGTTTAACCTTTCTTTTGCTTTTAGAGGATTGAGAGAGCTGTCGCTCTCGTCTGTCCTACACAAGCAAGCAGTGCCCACTTTGGTTGTAGAAGGCAGCAGCAAGCAAAGCAAAGCTTGACAGCAGGCAGGGGATTGTGAATGAGATGTGATTGGAGAGTGCTGCTGCCGCAACACTAGGCGGCAGGACCTTTGAGTCTTTGACCCTTTTGTCAGCCTTGGGTTCTTTTGAGGGGAAAAGGATGCACATAATCTGATCACGATCACGCTTGCTTTTGTGTTTGTTTTGTGCCCAGGTGACCGTTATACCCGTTGGTTCACCACTTTTGCTGCTGGAATCAGCCTGCCTCGTTGCTTCCTGTATACGACCTCCGTGCCAGAAAGTACTATCTGATTTTAGGTTTATTTAGAGTCAAATTGTTCTAACTTTGACTAAATTTTTAACAGTACTATTATTAACATTTATGATTCTAAATTTATATATTATAAATTGTCATTTATAATTAATCTAATGATATATGTATATATTTAGTACTATATGATAAATATTAGTATTTAATTAGTAATATTCTAGGACGAATGTAGTATGCGCTTGATAGACGTGTCAAGATTCACTATAAAATATTTTGGATACAAATTTCTTTAAAAAGTTTTCTTACAAATGGAAACCCTTTTCGTGAAACTGTTTGGCTACCTCATTGGATTTTTAAAACTAAAACGAGAATCAGGACAAACTGTTTCTTCCATTTCAATTTACTGGTCGTTTTTAGCTTTTATTAAGTATTTAGACTATTATATATCTACTAGGTGTATTGGAAAAGCTATGGAGTACATAGAAAAGCCAAAATGATCTATAATTTAGGGCAAATTTTAGGTGTTTGTCTTAACTAGTGAAAAAAAAAAATTGATTCTAAACAATTCTTTAGGAAACATTTCTTCCTCTGTACAAGTTGACAGTGTTTCTAAGCATGAAAACCAGGAACATGACGCGGCTCTTGGTTCAGAGTTGTTTCGACGCCGAACTGCTTGCCGCACTGTCTCATGTTTCTGACACCGTTTACGCCACTATTATCGTACGCCAAAGTGGTGTACACTCTCCAATCTCTCATGTTATCCACTGTGGCAGCACAACTTTGTGCCTTTGTATGCATCACCACCAAAACTTGCCTGGCCACGGCACATGGACATCACGATTCAGCAACAGTAGACAAAGCTGCTCGTGAGTCGTGACTCGTCTCTTCAGCACGCGAAAGGCTCTTCAGCACGCGAAAGGGAACCCTACTGCTGCTACTTGAGGCACCATTTTGTTAGAATACTCATCGTATTTTGTGTTTCTTAGAATACTCATCGTATTTTGTGGATTCTTTTGTGTTAGTAGTAATGTACGGGTCATGTGGAATAAATCATATCTACAGCTTCTATAGTCCACTGTTACTAAATTTATGGTAAACTAATTATTGTATGCTTGATCTATAGCAAAAATTTCGTACTCATTGAACCATGTATAACTAATCTATGCATTATCTATAACAAAGTTATATATGATCCGATGAGTATGAAATTTTTAGTTTAAGCATGTACTAATACTAATAATTAGTTCGCCATAAAAATTTCCCAACCATTGGACATGGCATTGTGATAGCAACTCTATAACTGCATGAAAGTTCAAAGTTGCTAATGACACTATTCGTGATATTAACAAAGAAAACTACAAAGTGTCTCTTTTACTGAGAAATATTGACAAAATATTTGGGCAGATTAGCCATCGTTTGTATTACCGTGTTCACCTGATACACTGTCACTTAATTTGAACCGTGGAACATTGTTACTTGATCAACTGATACGTAGTTGATTTGAATTGTGGTGTTTGTATGGCCATGTTCAAGTTCAACTGACAAATAGTGTTTGACAAATCGTGTTTGATTTGAATTGTGGTAAAACCATTCACTAAACTGGCATTCCAGTTTAACAAATTTCGCACATATAAGTTGTCATTTGGTAGTTTCACGGTGCCGAAAACAGGTGGACCAAAAACACTCAAGAAAAAAAAAAATGATACCAACGAAAAAAATAAATAAACATGAAACCGGCACAGAGCAACGGTTCGTCGATATATGGCGTCCCAGCACCAAAATGAAATAAAAACAGATACAGGTTCCAATGGAAAGAAAGAGAGAAATGGCGGCAAAATGAAGCTACTTGGGGGGAGATGTGGCCAGGTATTGTGGCTTGGAATTAAAGAAAATGGATCTCCAAACAATCTTCTCCTGGCTAGGCGTCACTCTGGGCTCCATGCGGCAGTCAGGACGCCATTCAACGGCGCCTGCTGTTGACTCATGGTATAGAGCCCGATTTTGATTCAGAGTTCAGAAAGACCTGAATCTTTCATCTGCTCCATACGGAGAAACACATGCAAATTTCAAAACAAAATAAATCCAAGAAACTTTCTCCGGAAATAGAAGGCAACCACGCGAAAACAGATAGGGGAGGAATTGAAACGACGAGGCGCCGCCGGTCAGTAGAGACCAGAGACGGCGGCGGCTGGAGGTGAAGTGCACGACGGAGCCTGTGATGTGAGGGTTTCCTTTGCCGACCCCACATTCTTATATAGCCGATTGGGCCTTGCCGCAATAAGGAGTTGGGCTTTCAGGCCCAGCAGCCAGTTGTCCCAGTTTTTTTTTTTTTTTTTTTTTTTTGAAGGTTGTCCCAGTGTTTGTTATCCGGGGGAACCGTCAATTGATTTGCCTGCCAGTTTATGGTAGGAATCCTATCGCCATTTAAGTAACTGGTCTGGCCGTATGGTTTCCAAAAAAAAAAAAAAGTTGTATTACCAATGGAGATTAACGATATCATCACTATACTAAAGTTCATGACAAAATCAGCTCCAGTACAGAAGGTGCTTTCCTTCATCTGGTAACTGAAGTGGCAACTAGTCAAAGTATCCATATGGCATTCTTTCTTCAGATTCAGATTGGGGATAAAAAGGAACGTGATTGCTAAAGATAGTGTGAAGAAAGGGATATACAATACCACTTCTGGTGTATCATTGTAGTAGAAAGATAATAGTAATAAACTGTATCCAAAAAGGATATGCATTTTCAGCTTTCCTCGAATGTGCTATAGCATCAGACATTTTTGTCATTTGTTTTCTTACTCTTTTTCTGCAATCTTGTGATGAAGAGATTTATCATATTTGTTGCCATAGTTCTCTTTTCATTGTTTGAATTTGAGGCTGGTTTGGAAATTGTGAAACTGCTGCTTTTCTCTACTTCAATCTATTGTTCCTCCACTAGCTATCACGATTTGCATTTTGCGATGTTTTCAGCTCATGTTGCAAAGCTTACGTAGGTTCGCAACGTGTATTCATTAACCACATGCTTAGCCGTGAATGTACATCTGGCACTACGCAACTGGCTAGGGAATCGATGCTTTGAAACAACCTTACAGCCTTAATTCTCTGAGAATATATACGTTGGCAATTTTCTATGTTAACAATCATCCAAAAACTTCAGAACATACCGAACCTTCAACCCAACAGACCATTTGAAAAACTTCGATTGGTTTAAGAAAACATCTCTCCTACCTTGATCTGATGTATACATGGCACCAAGTTAATTTAGCCTAGGAACTACAAGGTTGTGGAGACCATCTGGCAGTCCTCTCCTACGGACAAGGCATAATTTGCCTCGTGTCAAAATTCGAACTAGCATTTGTCGGCTAACATATGGTACTATAGTTGCTAAAGTGCTAATTACAGATACAATGAGTTAGAAAACATGATACCCCGACGCAAACTCTCACTTGCCTTCTCAAACTTCTTCTCAAGGTTAACCTCCCCTACGGCTTCAGCAGCAGCTCTCAACTGAGAACAAGTTCAGAGTTAGAAGACATTTTTACTTCTCAACATTGAATTAAAAGGACATACACTATGAAAGTAGTCACAAATAAAGATCAAGCATCGTCAATACCCAAGGAACACATTCCAAACTCACCAACTCCCTGAACCCATCCTAAGATTATCATTGATTATCTTGTCAACCAAGGTGCAACCGAGGCATAAATTTCAGCAGTGACACATCTACAGTTGCTTTAGACTTTTCTTGTGCAAATTAATGACTTAGAAGCTATCAGAACTATGGCTCAGACTTGTACGACATTGTTAAAGCATGCCACATTGACAGCAAAGCACTGACATCTTATTATAGTTGACATTTCCCAAGCAACCTTGGCATGTGCATCAAGCCTAATACTACAGTCTATAATCAAAGGAATGCACCTATATCCATACAACCCAAGTGACATGAAAGTGTGGAAAGCAATACACATGGTGTTAAGGTATGTTGGAAGAGGAGATAAAGATACCTGATTCAGAAATTCATCCAGCCTTCTAGCAAGCCTTATGACACTTCCTTCAAAAATGTCGGTCATTTCCATCACCTCGGCAAAGCTGGCTCCCTGCATGGAGATAATACATAAATTAAGATTTTTTTTTTGTGAATTAAGATTTTTGTGTGCCGGGGGGGGATTAAGGAAAAAATAATGAAATCATAACATCCTGTCCGATAGTCTAAAAGTGGATCTTATCAGAAATTAGAGAGAGAAAGAGAGCCAAAAACCTAACTGGATATTAAACATGTTTCTAAGGCCAACTGAATTTCCAAAAGGACATTAAAAACAATCTACATCAAGAGTTGTACAGGGCCTCAATCTCACTAACCCTTGACCAGCAGTATATGACATCCATAAGGTAGGGTCTGCAGGTTGATTCAACGTATTCCTCCACATTTACTTCCAGTTTGCATTCTCGTTGTACCTAAAACAATGAGAAATCGGGTAATTAAGTACAGGAAGGTAAAAAAAAAAATATACATGAGGTAACAAACTGCTCTTTTATCTCACTGCATTGCAGACAGGACTGAAAAATTTACATCTTAATCAAGGTCAAGGACATATCAAAGTTTGAGTTTGAGACAGTATGCACCTCAGCTATTTTTTCTTGCAGCCTCCTGAAGTTGCATCATCGGCCTAGAAAGTTCATTTCTTAGGCGTATATATCTGCTCACTTGATTTATCGCAAGGTACAAAACAGCTAGCAAGTGAAGCAACTTGATGATGGTCAAGATCATTAAATGTACCTAGTGAGATAGAAAATATTAAAGCAATACTGCAACTACAGTCACAGAGAATAACTGGACACAGAAAATCACATAGAATGGATACCATTGAACATAAGTTCAGTTATAAGCAGTTCATCCCCCGTGTCTATTAAACAGGCAGCACGCCCCTTTAACTGGAGAACACCATCAGCATCAATATGACCAAGCATCTTCAGAACGCGAGACCGGTTCTTAAGTTCGTCTCTAAATTTTTGTAGCTGAATGAAGAAGTTATGAACTCATTTAGCTGCTCGAAAGGGTCCAATTGGACCAAGGTACAATAACGACACCAACCTGTGAATCCCGCATCTTTGACTTGAGTTGCTGAATTTCACTATTCAAGTCTGCTTTTCTTTGGTACCAAGATAGTTCCTGTTCATTTTGACCAGACTAACATAAAAAGTAGCAAAAAATACATCAGTCAAAACAGAAAATAAATTATTCCAGATACTTCTTCAAGCAAAGGCGATAGAAACATATACCTTATGAAGTCGGTGGGGAGCATTGTTTCTGCTCAAGGTCCTCAAGTTTATGTACCAAGTCAACTAGTTCAGGTTCTTGAATACCCATGTCCTGTTAATAGTATCAGACAATCAAAGTGAGTGCATGCTTCGAGAATTTGTTCTATAAAATGCTAGAGCATTTATTGCAATATACGCTCAGACAAATTGGATGCATAACTCGCATAATTGCCAACAGAGGGGCAGAGGGCAAAGCAAGAAGTCATCAGAAGTCTCTGAATATGTAAGCCAATATGAGGAACTGATGATCACATGAATATATTTGTTCTTTACAGATCAATTATGTGCAGAAAATGCATTGAGGACCATGATAAAAATAACTGTTTCATATATTTGGAAATGTTAATTGCACAACAAAATTGTATCAGAGAAGGAATAATATTTCAATTCACAAGTACTTAACAAGACAAGGAGAGCTGGGTTCATGTACACCTAATCATGATTCCATGTGTTATATTGTTATAATTTTCCAGAACTTATGCCACAACAAAAAATGGTACTTTAGGAGCAGATACAAAAAATTGCAAGTAAATTTTCGTAAGAAGAAAAAAATCATACATTGATTGGATGTAGCTTCGGAAGGCCTTGGGGGTAGCGCTTTCCTAGTTCTTGCACTGCAAAAAGTATATTCTGTCTTGCTTCAGGTGGCCGTAGGTCAGGAGGAATGTTGATTCTAACACTGCTTAGACCAGATACTAAAGGCAATGGAACGGGCACCTGTAAATACCTCAAGGTTAATCAGAGTAATACCCCAGATAATGATCATCTAACATGATAAGACCCCTTATCATAAGCTTCAACTCACCACATGCATTTCACCCTTCTCCCCTGGGCGAGGTGGGCATGGCTTTGAACGTGATCCATTCTCGCTGGAATTAGTGGAGCAGTGCAGCAAGGTGTCGACTATATAGTTATTGCTGCGCGATGCACTTAATGCAGGGGGGAGAGTCCCAGATGCTGGAGGTTTCTTCACTACATTTACAACCACACCCCATCCCCAGTCTGTTGAACCATCCCTCACTCTAACCTGCCACAATTCAAAATACTTAGTGGGAAGAATATGTATGGTTTTGTAAAGCCTACAACAAAAGTAATCACAAAACAACAGTTAATCAAGGAAATATAAGTGAGCAGAAGCAGAAGTATTTCCGCACTATCTAATCAGCCAAATCCAAACAAAATGGCAGTGACACAACCACCTTGACCACAAACAGAAAGAAATTGTGGAAATTTGAGTTACCTACCAGCCTTCCAGGAACCAAATACAACAAAGCCCTCTCTGGTCTAATCATCTCAGACATGATTTTCTTCTCCAGTTCAGATATATCAAGCCCCAATTTGTGATATTCAGCAAGATCAGTCTGTACAGGGAAAAGTGCAATTCTAGTAACAACGACGATAATGACAAATAATATTGAATACAGCATTTAAGACAGCATACCTCTCCAGAAGAATCAAGCAAGGTAGCTTCATTCTCCAACCGTGTAATCTTTTCAACTATTTCTGGCAATGCCTGAAAAGCGAGGGTAGTTATTTTTAACATTGGCTAGTGTATGACAGCAGAAGCATCTAGAAGAGTTACTCAAAACAAACCTTCTCATACTGAAACTGATGGAATGAATGCCTGATCACATGCTCAGCGGTAAATTGGCCCTCTACACGGCTCATTAAGTTCAGAATAGTGTAATAGCTTAGCCGAAAAGTACTGACAAGGGGTGCTGGTTTGCCTAACACCATGTCCTTGATAACACTCATTTCCATCTGCAATACATAATCATGTTAAGCCGGATGGACGAAAACAACAGATTAATGTGCTCTACCATAGGCGTAACACATGATCAACTGGAATAGTCAGCGTAAGAAAACATTAAAGCTAAAAAGTTCATCATAAAGCAAGCATGAGTTCAGAACAAAACCAAAACTTTTAGGTGGGGATGTTTCAACAGCACAAAATGAATCTTTAAGCACACCTACACCTAATCAATTGTAGTTAAAATGCAAAAGTTCAATGCAGTCTCAAAGCATATAATAGGTCATGTTGAATCAAGTAAACATCCACCTGCATACCAACAAACAGTGAAATTGACATACAGAGGACAAAAGACGGAACCTAATAAACATCTAGTGGATTTCTAACTGCAATAGAAATAGCAAGAACATCAGATATTAAGGAAATCAGTGATCAATTCTAACACCAGATTTTGTCGACTGGACACAGAAAGACGACTGCAGAATCAGGATGCACTGGAATAGATTGTATTGTATTCATCCCAAAAGGAAGCCCAAATTTGTTAAAATAGTGTATCAAAAACAAGTCAAGTAGTCAACAAAGACACACTTAATACTGTCACAAACACCTTGACATGCTATATGAAGTATGAACTGAACATGAGAAACAAAGATAATGACATAGAACTATGGAACTTTACCTTCTCATCTATCATTATAACACAAATACCACGTTCATCCTTGCCACGCCGGCCAGCTCTTCCACTCATCTAAGAGTGCAGTCCATGTAAAACTAAAGTAAGAATGGGGTTGTGTATGTCCTCTCTATAAACTTACATGTATTAGTGTATGCCTGTTGTGCATTTCATACATAAAAGATTTACCTGTATATATTCTCCAGAACCAATATAGCGGTTAGTATCGCCATCCCATTTTTTGACAGAGGTGAAAACAACGGTTTTTGCAGGCATATTAAGACCCATGGCAAACTGAACCAGAACAATAACAAAATGAAGACTGTCATTGATCAAATTATGCAACTAAGTCAAAAATGCACTACTTGCATAAAGTGTACATGATAGTTCTCTTACTTTACCTATTTAAAAAAATTAAAGAATTCAATCAAGAAATTGATCTCTACCCTATAGTACATGTAATAAGAGAGAGAAACAAGTTTAAGATTAAGATAAATAATCAGGATAGAGATCATACTGTCTCAGTAGCAAAGAGAGCTTTCACAAGACCTTCTTGAAAGAGCAACTCCACCAGCTCCTTAATTATTGGAAGTAGTCCAGAATGATGTACTGCAATACCTCGTTTAAGAAGCGGCAACATCAACTCTATAGCAGGTAAACTTCTATCTTCCTCGACTAAACAACCAATAGCATTACGGAAAACCTGCTCAATGCAGTCCTTTTCGTCCTCAGTGTTGAAGTCAAGTTTTGACATAGACATGGCATGGTGCTCACATTCTCTTCTACTAAAGCTGAAAATTATGACTGGCTGAAACTTGCGCTCCATAATCATCTGAAAGTTAAGATGCACTCAAAATTAAGCAAGGATACATATGAGTACCTCAGGTTCAAATAAGATAACAACACTGAAATTCAAATGATATATCAACAACCGAACAGTAAATATTTACTAGTGAGATTTCAACTTTAAGGCTCCTTAAACACAGCGAAGTTTACATTAGAAAGTTCCAAGCACATACGAACTGGTAAATTCAGAAAGCACACTAAGCCAAAGAATATCATGCACAGAAGCATGCGGGTGTCTGCCTACCTTGACGATTCTGTATATGTCAGAATTCCCAGATGCGCTTCCACCTTTGGCAATTCGACCACTCGCTTTAGGTCCACCACCTTTCCTTCCATCCAGTTGATTATTTTGCTTAGCAAACGAGTCTTGTAGCTTTGCAAAGTTATCTTCTCTGAACTGGCCATTTTCATCAACTACAAGGTAAAGACCAGAACCGCCTATTGGAAACACATAGTGCTGCAATGGTGTCGGCCTGAAGTCCGTATACACAACATGACAGGGCTGCTTGTGCAGGCTGCATATCCACTCAGCAAACTCAGTTGCGTTTGACATGGTAGCAGAAAGGAAGACCATCTTGATGGCAGGGGGCAAGAAAATGATGCTCTCCTCCCACACGACTCCTCTCTCACGATCCTTCATGTAATGTATCTCATCAAATATAACCCAGGCCACCTCCTTGATCACCTCGGAGCCCCTGTAGAGCATGGCCCTGAGGATCTCTGTGGTCATGACCAGGCACGTGGCGTTCGGGTGTAGCGTGACGTCACCAGTCATGAGCCCGACATCTGTGAACTCCTGGCTGAGCTCCCTGTACTTCTGGTTGCTCAGGGCCTTGAGCGGGGAGGTGTAGATGACCCTCTGCTTGTCCCGGAACGCCATGGCGATGGCGTACTCGGCAACGACGGTCTTCCCCGCGGAAGTGTGCGCGGAGACAAGCACAGACTCGTTCCGCTCCAGGCACGCGATGGAGGTGCTCTGGAAGGGGTCGAGCTTGAACGGGTACTGCTTGGCCATCTCACCGTTGAAGTCCGGGCTGGCGAGCGTCCCGTGCACCGCCTCGTCCTTGGCCGACTCGTACCCATTCGGGACGGCGACCTCGTGGACGCACGAGCGGGAGAGGTTCCGGCGCTTGGCCGCTGGGTCCGCCTCCACCTCCGCCTCCGCCTGCGCCGGCGCGTGGCTCGGCTGCTCCTCCGCGCTCGAGTCCGGCGCCTTGCGCTTGCAGGTGCTCTCCGCCTCTTCCCCCATCGGCACCCAAACCTAAGGTACAGAACCCAGCGACGCGTCCGTAGGTCAGATGCGAATTCAAAAGGTTAAGGGTGCTTGGTTTTCGCACAGCAGGGAAAGGATGGGCGTACCTGGCGGTGCTCGTCGCCGGCCCCGAAGACGACCTGGGCACCTGCCGTTGGGCGGCAGCGGCTGTCGCTCAGTCGTCGAGAGAGCGGGCGGCGCGGGGGCGTAGCCGTGTCCGTGTGGCGGCGGCCGGCGGGGAAAGGAAACAGGGAAGGCAGCTGCAGGGATAACAGGGTTCCTTGAATACAGCAAGCCCAGTTGGGATACCGGCCCAATCTCCGCCGGTGAAAAAAAAAAAAAGCCCAGTGAATATGCTGCCCGCACAGATCCACGTGACCATTTGCTTGGCGTTCTGTTGTGAACAGAGAAGTTAGTCAAAAAAAAAAAACAGCAAAGTTACATTTATTATATCCAAAAAAATTATAGGCGCTTGAGATTTCACCTCTCTCAAACGATGCATGTCGTGCAGGCAATGGGGAGGCCAACTAGGAGGAGCCTGAGATGGAGATGCGGCATGCAGCGTGTGAATGTTTCATACACTTGGTTTACGAAAAATCAATATTTAAAATCACGGGCTATAGAATTTTGCGGAAGCTTGGCCAAAAACGCTATAGTGCGCTAATCAACTTCGCGACAACTGCTTTTGGCAGCTATTAGCGCCCTATTTTCGCGTTATAGCGTGCTATTTTTTTCAGTGGGAAATATGAAAGAAAAATAGATGCTTGAAGTACCATTGTAGTGGTAGTTCTGTTATAAATTTCTGTCAACTTTGTGCATGGCCACCTCGTAACCAAACCTAAAACAGTGGAAATAGAGGAGATCTTTTTTTGTCAGTTCCACATTTGCTTTGTTTAGGAGCACCAATCAGTCCATTCAATTTTTTGCTCCACCCCGTGGTGCACCAATGGATTTGGTGGTTCGACCCAGCAAATTGGTCCCCGTGCTGCCAATCGCTAAAACAAAATCGGAGTTCTTGGGGATGGCCGCAAACGCCGGCGGCGAGTCGGTGGCGTTAGGAGGGTTAGACAGCGACGACGGGATGGAGCACGCCTGCTTGAGCGGCGGCCCGCACAGGTTGGGGTTGCCCTCGTACGCCGCCGCCGCCGGCTGCGCGGCGAACGGTCCGGCCTGTGGGATCGCGCCGGTGAAGTTATTCCGTCCTATGGGATCGCCCGCGCTCGGCAGCCTGCACAGCGCGGCTGGGGAGACGGCCAACAAGCGCGTTCCCCGAGAGGTTGAGCTCCTGGAGCCCGCGCGCGTAGGCGGCCTCCATCCCCGCGGCATCCGACGGGAGCTCGCCGGAGATGTGGTTGCCCGCGAGCGGTCCGGCGACAACGGCAGTCTGGCGCTGTTCCCCCCGCCGCCGCCGCCACCAAACACCGTCGCCGCGGACGCCTCGTCGTCCGGCACGGGCCCGGCCCCGCGCCTCCACGGCGGCGGCGGTAGCGGCGGGACGCCCAAGGCCCCCATTGCCGTCACCTCCGCCGCTGCGGCGGCCGTCCTCGCGCTGCTCGCCTTCCTCCTCACGGGCCGTCTCGCGCGGCGGCACCCTGCCTTCGGCGCGCGGGGTCGTCCGACGAGGACGCCGCGAACTACACGCCGGGCCAGCACTCTGCCGCGGACCCGCTTCTCCGCCGGCTCTGCCTCTGAAGCCGTTGCACTAGGACAAAGGTCCGGGCAAGCTCCGACCGCGGCATTCATCTGAGGGTGGGGGATCGTAAGGTTCACGTGGTTCCAAACCGCTGCTCCTTTTCCATTTCATGGGTCAGATATGGGGCCCGTTAGGTTCAGATTTTGGTTCGGTTTAGTGATCCGGTGGATCGATCCGAACCATGCCCATCGTGAGTTCCAATCAGGAGCACCACCTCGCAGTGACCAGTTCCTGATGCAGTTTGGCACGCCTACCTTTACTTTGTCAGTGGGGTATGCTGAACCGCCTCGCTACTTCTGGACGTCCGTCCGTGGTTTACCACAGTTTGCCGTAACCATTTTTTTTTTTCCCTTCTTCTTGGCAAAAGTGCTCCAGCTCATGGCTTGGTATGCTTTGGCCCTTTGGGTGCTCTTGGTTAGTCCGTTTGACACGCCGACCGGTTCATTGGCGAAAACCGCAAGTAGCCGGAACATGCACTGTGCCAAACGCACTCGTACTAGGTACTACACCACCGGCCGGTGAAAATTCGAGCAGCACGTACTACGTGATTGTCACGCGAAGCACAACCTGGTAGCTAGGACGATGCATGGTGAAGGCCGGCACGAGCGAGGAGTCCACGTTTTGAATATGCACAAATGCTGCCGTTTTTTTTTTGTTGGCGTGTGATAGCCGTGCACACGTAGCCAAGTATGGTGCGTGTGTGCCTCACTTTTGTAGCTCAAAAAAGGTCACGCAATATGATCGCGTCAGACGTACACCATTTGTCCATCTATGTGATCGACCAGAGATTACGTGGTATTATTTGACACAAAAATATTATGTTTTTAAATACATGACATATTTAAGGCTACTTACTGAACCCAATTTTGATTAATTTTAATTCTATAGCTTCATAAAAGCAGACAGAGTCCGGCCAAGTTTAAAGGTTTAAAGAGGACGAGTGGATATATTGAAAATTGCGATGATTGGGATTTTCTCCGATATGGATAGTGGAGGTCGTAGTGCTTATAAGCTTGTTTTCCAAGAACTTGTGTTACTTTTTGGTGCTGCGTTTCCTTTTTTCTGCACTTTACTTTTTAACCTTTTAATTAAATTGCAGTAGGCTCCCTCCTGATCCATAAAAAAAAATTAAAACTTTTGGTACTATCTATTTATCGGCCTCAGGACATGCTTGCGCAAAAAAAAAAAAGTGATGTACAGTAGTCCAGCAATTGTTGTCTGTATGAAAGATGATTACCATCTGCTTTTTAGCCCAAGGATATATAGTGGTCAGCAATTGCTGTCTATCTGAAAGATGAGACAATATGGTAGATAAGCTACTAGGAGCAGTATAAATAAACTAGTAGCACGCCTGTGCGTTCTACGGGGAACTAAACTTTTATACTAAAAACATTAATCACATGATAAGATTACAATACTATGTAATTAAATACTGAAGTTAAAATGACATTTAATAAAAAAATAAAGTTTATAAAATTAACACGTCCTAGTAACCACGCGGCATCGCAGAACTTACACACTCTACATTATAGACTTTTCCGTGATAATTAAATGCCCGCCATGCGTTGCTATGGGATAACTAAATTTTATATAAAAAACATGGATCTCATGATAAGATAACAATAATACGAAATTAAACAATGATATTAAAGTGACATTTAATCCATGTGAAAGTAACACAATGAACTTGAGTACTCATTGATTTGCGGGATAAAAAAAATTGACAACAATCAATTTACTGTCACCCGTTATAGATTTTTTAAGGCATCTATTTAAGAAATTTGCAATCGTATGGTATCAAAAAGGTTCTTTCCTCCTCTTTGCAAGGACCAAGTATTCGACTGTATGGTGTTAATAATTGGCTTGGATGAGGTGTCTTTACAAAAAAATCTAAATCATAATTGATGAAAACCAAAATTGGCAAATACTTCTAGCGTGATTCGACCGATCTAACCGGGATGGCTGCAAGCGGAGACATGGCTTTGCAGCACGGAGAGGCCGTGTAGTAGGCTCATCAGCAATGCAACTTGTAGTTGGATTTAGAGGCGGAGACGAAAAGTGTAGGGCAGCGATGTTGATGGCGGTTGCGGCTCCGGCTCGGGGCGGAGCTGATTTCGAGCCCGCTTCGCGTCATCCGTTCTCCCGCGTCCTCTAGGGCGCCCGAGGATGGCCGGCAAAGGGCGGTGATGTTGAGAAGGTAGCAGCCGTCGTTGTGCGGGGGAGACGTCGGAAGCGATCGGAGATGAACCAGCGTCGTCGTCGCTGCTCCGCGTCGTGGAAAATCCCTTCTCTAGGGCGGGGTGTAGGTTGTGATAAGTAAAATGCCTTCCTTTCTTGGGTGCGGGCTTGTATTGCGTGCGTATACGTATTGCGTGGTTAATTCTATACGTATTGCGTGGTTAATAATGATTAATTAATTCCTTTTTGTGTGGTTAATTCCTTCCTTTTATTGCATGGTTAATTCCTTCCTTCTTGTGTGGTTAATTCCTTCTTTTTATTGCATGATTAATTCCTTCCTTTTTATTGCATGGTTAATTCCTTCCTTTATTACGTGGTTAATTCCTTCCTTTTTATTCTGCGTGGTTAATTTCTTCCTTTATTGCGTGGTTAATTTCTTCCTTTATCGGTCGCATGGACGATTTGTTTCCTTTTCTCCCTTCGGGTTCGCATGGGGTGGCGGATGGGGCGGACTCAAAACAAATGTCGCACCAAAAAAATACCTCCTCTTTTATTCTTTTTATGTTGTAGAGATAAAATAGCAAGTAATTGTTGAATAACATATGGCCATATATAGTAGCACTTTTCTAAAAAGCAAGGGCTTCAAATCTGTCTTTAGTTCAGGCGATAACTTGATCTTTTGATCTCGCTTCAAAATTAACATATACCATCCGTTAGATCTTGCTTCAAAATAGCTCTACAGTGCACAAAAATTGTCTATGACTACGAGATATTTGTTACATACTCCTAGACCCTCTCTCAATTATTGGACATCTTTCTATCTTCTCTATTTAATTCATGAATGCCACCTGTTCTAGACAACTAATGTCAATCCTTTTAAACTAATGCATGGTACTCGGCAAAGAATTCTTTTTTTCTTTTATTTATGAAATTCTTTGCCGAGCACCGACACGCTGCCCGCCGCGGCAAAGTCTATTTACTATTTTTGGGAAATTCTTTGGCAAAGGTCCCTTCTTTGCCGAAAGCCACTCCCACTATGCTCGGCAAATCTAGGAGATGGATTTCGCGGGTCAATCTTCCCTGTTTTGCCGAGCACAATTATCAATGCGCCGACAAAGCATCCTTTGCCAAGAGCACCACTCTGCAAAGCCTATTAAAATTGTCAATTTTTATTTTTTTCTTTCCACCTTTCCGCGAGAGTTTCACGTTGGGCGTTGGTGAATCAAACGTTATTGATGGCGGTTATCTTGGGCGGTATCTGCCGAGGGGGTCGCATCGCCGAAAGGAGCTCTCGGCAAATATCCAATTTGCCGAGGGAATGATTTGCCGAGGTGCGGCTCTCGGCAATGATGCCGCTGTTCGAGGGTTTTCGTTGGCGATAAGCGGCCCGTCGGCAAAAGAATTTCTTTGCCGAGAGCCGTTTCTTTGGGGCTCTCGGCAAAACAATGTACCCTCAAAGAACGGTGTAGTTTCCGTAGTGATATTTCAACTTTCACACAACCAATATAAATAAATCTTCTTGATTTTTCATCTTCTTCTTTCTTGAAAGATGCACTCTTAAATAAGATCGACGACGAAAGACCACTTGGAGCAAATATTTCTCTAGCCTTTTTATAAATTTTTCATTAGAAGAAAATCCACCAAATTTTAAGAAAGATGGATCTTTCATACTTTTTAGATAACAAATCCTCGGAAAAATATCTTGAGGAGCCATGGGCTCATCACTTTCGATTGTACTCGGCTATTAGGTCTTGTACTTTTGATTAAAACCAAATATCCGAGGGCTATTATCGTGCAACATATTGTATGTTGGGGACCCTGCTATTGTGTACATGGTCCAATTACATAGCCTAGGGGGTTGCAAAACAATCTCTAGGGGCCATTTGTGGCCCCCAAATTTTTTTAAAACAACGCGATTAGGGGAATTGATGAAAACTTCCTCTCCAGCCTCCTATATAAAAGGGGAGAGGGGAGGGTATTAACCCGACCATCATTCATTATAATATCTCTCTACTTTCACCTCACATGGTCGACTCTCTCTCTCTCTCCACCCGCACCTCTCATGTTCGGCTAATAGCCAGTTTTTAGCATTTGCTCTTTACCTAATGCTATGTTTTTGCACAAGTATGGTCCTTAATTTCTAAGGTTCTAGGGGTGGTTAACAAAGTGGTCTTTGATTAGCAAAGTGGTGGTTAACTAATAGGAAACCTAATTCTATGAACCAAGATCGGCCTCGTTTGTATGAGTCAAGAAATAGCGCGAGAAAGGAACTCTGTAGTATTGATGCAATCATCATGTGATGCCACCTCCAGAGGTTTCGAACCATTTCCTTTTAGAGACTTTAGAAGAATTTAATTAGTTGTGCACATCTTTACGTCGTATTCAAAATCTGCTTGTGCATGTAATTCTTCAATCAAATGTGTTGGATGACAATGTCCATTAGGCTTTGATTGAAATAAAGGTGGAAGGAAAAAAATGATGATGACTCGGTGTTAACGGTAAAGTAACCTTTACGAAGGATATCGGGAAAAATTCTCTTTTATGTAGAGAGATTAGAACACTGGGTGGATAGTCAAAGTCTCCATAATTGACCGGATACTAAAACAAATTATAAGTTATGACATTTCGGTCGAGACAAAATCTTTCAATATGAAAAGATTAAAATTTTTATACCACCTTTATAAGAAAGAGGTCATCTATAGTCGACTTTCCCTAACATGAATTGTCTTTATCAAATTCTTCTAGAATCCCCCACAAAATCACATAAAATATAATAGTATATGTGGTGTTCGCATCAAAATCGTCTTTTTTATGGTTATAGAAAATAAAGATCTAGTTATTGTTAGCTCATATGGAGAAAGCAAATCCTTTGTTGTATGTGATTTAAAATAGCTCAAACTAAGAAACCCAACGTAGAGGTTGTTTAGAGGTTGTTCTAATTTCATATATAGCTTGCAGCTAAAATTAAGAGTTATTGTTCGTATATTGTAAATAAAAGTCTATTGCTTGATATTGGGATTCAAGAACTACATTGGTTCTGAAATTATAGTTATCTAGAGTGTTGCACAAAAGTATGTGGAATCTTATGAACCAAAATTTACTTTGATTAGAGCATAATAACATGTACTACATGGGATTCCAAAATGGTGGATCACAATCAAAGGATGGACCAAACATTGTGCTTATGGAAGGTGGGCATTGCATGACACCAACAAATCCTTTTTATTCAATATCTTGTTCTCACAAACAAGTTGTTATCTATGACTTGGAAAATCAAGTCATCGGGGGACTGCTACAACTATAAGTACTAACACGTCCAACCTACTCATTTTGAGTTAATTAAAGAACAACGTATGCCTCAAACAATTAACCAACATGCATATTTCTTGACGTTGGCGGCGTCTAGATCCAACCTAGATTGGGTTGTGGTGAAGTCGGGGTGGACTTGGTCGATGCCCATAGAGTCGATGATGACGTCGGTGTTGTCATTGTGATGTCGATGGATGTGGTGATTGTC